>CM052319.1:5442378-5494899 GCA_028455605.1 Lasioglossum malachurum | reverse complement strand
TTTATTTCACCTTAAAATACCCAAATTATTTTCTTGCCAACCCAATATTATATTTATTTTTCGCATGCATGCGACGCTAACCTTGGTAGAGATATTTTTTCCAACGTCGACGCCCGTTTTGAAGGTAATTCCTTCCGCAGCGAGAAGGGACACTCTTCTTTGTACGACTTGTTTCGACAGCTTCATCGTCGGTATTCCGTACTGTAGAAGACCACCAATTCGATCGTTTCTCTCGAAAACGGTTACCGTATGTCCTGCCTTGTTCAACTGATGGGCCGCAGCTAAGCCTGCTGGTCCAGAGCCGACCACGGCAACTCGTCGACCAGTTCTCGTTTTAGGCGGATGCGGCTGGATCCAACCCTGCTCAAAGGCATGATCGATGATGGCGCATTCGATGTTCTTTATAGTGACAGCTGGTTCGGATATCCCCAAAACGCAAGCACCCTCGCACGGAGCAGGGCAAACTCTCCCTGTGAACTCTAGCAATAACACATCGAATTCGATGAATTGGACGAATCAGTTTATTTCGAAAGCAATCACTTTCGAAAGACGCGTATCCTGCCCTACTCTACCCTATCCTATCTTAGCGAAGAAACATTATGCCTCGTACCAACCTGGGAAGTTATTGGTTTGTAGCAATTGGTTCAAAGCTTCTTTCCAATTCGACTGGAAAATCAGATCGTTCCATTTAGGAATAATGTTTCCTAGTGGACAACCGTGGCTGCTCTGGCAGAACGGCACACCACATTCCATGCATCGTGCCGCTTGAGTACGCAGCCCTTTGCGAACTCCTTGGAAATTATATATCTCCTGCCAATCGTTTACGCGATCTACAGCAGGCCGATATACCGCTGTCTGTCTTTTGTACTTCATAAATCCTCTAAACAAACAATATTACATTACTCGGAGTGCGATTTCGGTCTCAATCTCGATTTAATAGAACGATACGAATATGGATATGTTTCTGTACTCGTTCACATTCTATTCTTACCTTATTTTGTCCAATTTTCGCTGCTCCATATCAATATCCACGATAGCGTCCTCGATATCTTTCAGGTGAGTATTCAACGGTGTTTGAGTATTTCCATTCAACAGTGGTTGCACAAGCTTCGCTTCCTCGAGTTGTTTCAACGCACGCTGATATTCATACGGGAACACCTTGAAAGCAAACAAAAAAAATTATTTTAGCTTTCTCCTAACTCCTAAAAACGAATGCGACATACCTTGACGAATCGCGTGGTCGGTTCGGGCCACAGCATCAGCAAGTCCTTCGCGATCAAGGAATCAGTCTTTTCGACAAACTCTTCGAGAAGAGTTTTCACGTAATTTATATCTTTAGTGTCGACCAGAGGAAGTAGTTCCACCATTTCGGGGTTACATTTACTGAAAAATCAATTCGAGGATCAGTTCGAACGTGTTTCACAATCCGATACGATAAAACACAGATTTACTGCTCGCAGCGGTACCTCTTGAAAGAGCCATCCACGTCCAACACGTAGGCTATTCCACCGGACATTCCAGCTGCGAAATTTCGTCCGGTCAGGCCCAAGATAACCGCGCAACCACCCGTCATGTATTCGCATCCATGATCTCCCACACCTTCGACGACAACAGTCGCTCCACTGTTGCGGACGCTGAACCTTTCGGCAGCGATACCTCGGAAGTAGGCTTTACCGGAAGTTGCGCCGTAAAGGCAAACATTGCCGACAATCACGTTCGCCACGGAATCGAATATAGAATCCTTCGGGGGGTATATAACGATCTCTCCTCCGCAGAGTCCCTAAGGGTACAGGTATAATAGAGCGGTGAAGATCGAGGATCAAACCTCAAAAAATGTAATTAAATGCAACTGTTTATAGTGGAGCGGTGACGAGAATATAGCGGTGCACATAGAAATAAAAATCACCGCACCACTATGTAGGGTGAATCACGAAAGCTCGTAAAAGCTCGTGGATTCACGTGAAAGCTCTCTTGGAACCGTGCTATATCTGGTAAAACCATTTTCGATCGGACTGCTAATAACAGAGACTACTGGTCACAATTCGTGGTTCACCCTTATTCCCGTGCTAAGAGAGCAACGCAAGTACGTTTCAAAGCGATTGGGATTATAGCGCGTTACAGCATTCTCCGTCTATGTACTCACTTTCCCAACGTAGTCGTTCGCATCACCTTCGAGCACGATGTGAACACCTTTAGTCATGAAAGCGCAAAAGCTCTGTCCAGCGGAACCTTTCATCTTGATGTTGATACTACCGTCGGGAAGACCATCTTCACCGTACAATCTACGAGCAAAACGCTACTTAATAACACCTAAATTATAGAAAATAATTCAAATCGACGGGGTAGAACGAAACGGAGAATGCAAACTTACTTTGATATGTGATAGCTTAAAGTCGACGCGAATGCCCGGCACTCGTTATTGATATTTAATTCCATATCGACACGATCCCGTTTCCCATCGAGTACGTCCCTCGCTAACTCGATCACACGATTGTCTAGACGATTTTCCAATTGAAAATCCTGCGTCATCGATCCACCTTTAATGTTCACTCCTGGGCGGAGTTCCAGCGCACTGCGTAATATATTATCGAGGTTTAGCGTCCTAGCTTTCTCGATGGACAAGTTTTTCCGAACCCTCAAGAAATCTGTGCGTCCAATTAGATCTTGGAACTTACGGATGCCCAGCGCAGCCATATATGAGCGTACCTGATTGAATGAACAATGTATTATTCTCGGTCCTCTTATTTAAATAATTTGATTCGAACTAGAGATCGCGGGTTTGAACTAAAATACACGTGTGCACGTGGGACGTCTTTATAGACACGTGAAATAGTGATCTCTAATTCGAACCGGAACCGAATCGAATCGATTCGCAACGCACCTCTTCCGCTAACGCGAAGAAAAAGTTGATAACGTGTTCTGGTTTTCCTTCGAATTTCTTTCGCAGTACGGGATCCTGGGTCGCAATGCCTACGGGGCACGTGTTCAAATGACATTTCCTCATCATCGTGCAGCCCATAGAAATCAATGGTGCAGTGCTGAATCCAAATTCGTCCGCTCCCAGTAAAGCCGCTACTACGATGTCGAATCCAGTGCGCAATTGTCCGTCCGCCTGAACCACAACGCGCGAACGAAGATTGTTCAAGGTTAGAACCTGATGAGTCTCCGCGATTCCCAATTCCCATGGTAAACCCGCGGATTTGATTCCCGTCCAACTGCTGGCACCAGTTCCGCCATCGTGACCAGATATTACGATGTGTTCCGCTTTTCCCTGTTTCGAGAAATTTCCACGATTGAAATCGAGTGGGAAAAACACTAGAGGTAGATCGTTACCTTGGCCACGCCTGCCGCGACTACGCCTACTCCTACTTCCGACACCAGCTTCACGGAAATACGAGCTTTGGGATTCGCACATTTCAAATCGTAAATCAGCTCTGCGAGGTCCTCGATCGAATAGATGTCGTGATGAGGCGGTGGCGAAATTAATCCCACGCCTGCTACCGAATGCCTGGTTGCAGCTATCTCGGCGGTCACCTGTGAGCAATGTGTACGATTTGAGTATGCGGATCTCTCTCTCACCTTCGCTGATTCGCATGGAGCATATATTGGAGATCTGTTACAAAATTGTTTTTTATTTCGTCATGTAAACTATTTTATTTCATACGTCTACAGGGTGTCCTAACATGGTATAAACGTGGAGGGGATAATTCTACATATTTGGTAATTCTTGGAATTCAATGTTAAGGTCAATTTTGCGATCCATTATTTTAACAAATCTCCACCTATCCAGAAGTGCAGAATCATTTTGAAACACCCAGTACGTGTGCCGACCCTTACCTTGTAACCAGGCAATTCACCACCTTCGCCCGGTTTCGCTCCTTGCGCCATTTTAATTTGAAGATCGTCAGCGTTCGCCAAGTAGCTTGAGGTCACACCGAACCGGCCACTGGCAACTTGCTTGATAGCCGATCGTTTATTAAACTCTGGATCCTGATCGAGATACCTGCAGCAAGATAATTTTGATCGAATGACAGCACTTCGAAAATGGAGAGGCTTCGAATATGTCTCTCCCTCTCTCTTACCTATCCGCGTTCTCGCCTCCTTCGCCGGTGTTCGATTTGCCTCCGATACGATTCATCGCGATCGCTAATGTTGAATGAGCTTCCATCGAAATACTGCCAAAGCTCATGGCACCGGTTGCAAAACGCTTGACAATTTCGGTGGCGGGTTCGACTTGTTCGATGGGTATAGAATTGTTTGGGGTTTCGTTGAACTCCAACTGACCTCGCAACGTACAGGCTGTTACCATCTCCATTGTAGTTTTCCTATATTTCTCGTACGCACTTTGGTTCTTCGAATTAACGTAATCCTAGAAATTCAACGAGAGAATGAATACAAGATGAATACAATGGAGTCAAGCTTGCACGACGCCGTTTCGCCGAAGACAATCGAGCCAGTTTACCTGTAAATTGGCGACGCTGTCCGGGTCGTTGATGTGTTTCTCTCCGCCGGCTCGCCAATGGTAAATTCCTGGATTGCGAATGACGAACATATCCATTGGTTTATTCCAGTAGGTTATCTGATGTCTTTCGTACGCTTCTCTCGCTAAGATATCGAACGTGACACCGCCGATGCGCGACTGCGTGCCCTGTCAAATGAAAAGCCGAGTAGAAAGAAGAAGGAAACCGTGTTTTTTCGTCATAGTACGGTGCGGTGTAGTGCAATACGTCATTGAAAGTGTGTAATCACAGATCGTGTATTCATGAATTGGATCCAGTTTCTAATCATTCGTACCTCGACCGCGTTCGACTCGATCGAAAATAAAATAGTCAACGTACCCTGAAACACTTGTCGATCACCTCGTCCGACAAACCGACCGCTTCGAAAATTTGAGCTCCTTTGTACGATTGCAACGTAGAGATTCCCATCTTCGCCATAACCTTGGCAATACCCCTTTCCATTGCATCCGCGTAATTCTACAAGATTCGAGAAGAAAGAATTATTTATAACATCTCTCAGAATGTAGATTGATAAACAGTGGCGGGTTTGACGGTAAGCGGACAGGCCGCGTGGGGCCCCGGGATACCACAGCAAAATTCAATTTATTTACAAAAGATTAAAACAACTTTTTCAATTTTCAATTGTGAATTATGCTTATTTTTAATACCACGAAGGTTGTAGGCTATGTTAAAAACTAAACTACTTCTGCTACTTAATTCTAATAGGCTAGTTTCTACCGATTCGGGCCTCCATTCTACTTTATTCGCCACTGTTTGTAAAAGCCAAAGTTCGTCGACTCTTTGCCGAACTCACCGCGCACAAAGCATCGTCGGTCAACGCCGAATCGAGCACACCGTCCGCTCGAAGATTCCTCGCCATCTCGAATACGAGATACGGGCAAATCGCGTCGGCTCCGTAACCGAGTAGCAAACAAATCTGATGGACCTCTCTGGCTTCGGCCGTTTCAACGATCAGACCGACTTTCATGCGTTGCCTTTCTTCGATTAAATTGTGATGCACCGCTCCTAGAGTCAGCAGACTGCTCACTGGAACTCTGCGAACCATCGATGTCGCGAAACATTAGACAACGACAAACGACAAGCAACATGCGACAATGTTTTTGCTCACCTGTCTGGTCCTCCGTCTCGATCCGAAAGAATCAGAAACTGATAACCGTCTCTCGCAGCTTGCGTCGCTTCGCGGTTAACGCGCTCCAGCGTAGGCTGCAAACCGGATGGACCGTCCTCCACAGGATAAGTCGTGTCGATCACTTTGCTCTTCCACCCGCGATACTTTGTACGTTTGACTATTTCCAAATCTATCAACGATAGTATCGGTTGCGGCAGGAATAATCTATGAACTTGCAGCTCGTTCGGCTCCAAAATATTACTCTCCGGTCCGATGGGACACAACATCGACATCACGATCTTTTCTCGGAACGGATCGATCGGTGGATTCGTGACCTGTTGGCGTGTTGTTTCCAAAATAAACGTAATTATTAGTCTGCGGATCTTGATTGCAAGGAATAGAAACTAAATTGAATGTTATTTCTTCCCTGAATGATTTTAATAAAATAGAAATCATATATTGACATCTTCAGTTTTTTAAACTGTAAAACAATTTTGAATTTCATCTTCTCAATTTTGCTATAAGTGCATAAAGATCCGCAGTCTAGTAATTATTTACAAAGAGGCACTCCTCTCAGATTTTGATGAAATTTAAATATGTTATAGATTTCGACATTTTGAACAACTTCTCCGTTTTCATATAATGGGGACCAGCACGACTGCGGAAAATTCAATCCAGTAGTAGCAATAGTTTTTGCGAACATCCCAAAAACTAGAAGAGAGCTTCACTCTCTTTTTACTCTCTATTTTCTCTTTGTAAATAATTACCGCTCGGAGAAACTTGGAGAAAATCGTATCGTACAAACCTGTGCGAACAGCTGTTTGAAGTAGTCGTAGATGAGTGGTTGAAATTGGGACAGACAAGCGAGCGGCGCATCGTTTCCCATCGAGCCTAGCGCTTCTTTCCTAAACACGCAGATAATTAGAAAATCGTCGATGAACAGTCTCCCGGCTGTCGAGAATAAAATAAAGTTAACTTACTTGGATTGCATCATCGGTAGCAGCAACAAGTTGATAGTCTCGAGCGTGTATCCATAAAGAGAGAGCCTTTTGTCGCCTCCCCAAACTCGATTCACAGCAGATATCGGATTCGTATCGGACTCGTTTCTCTCGGGAATCTGCGAGGATTGTAGCGCAGCTACGCGAAGCGCTTCCGTGTCCGCTGAGCGTAATTCTTCCATCGTGATCTGGGGAAATTAGAAATAAAGAAAATCGATCGATCAAAAACAATATACCGTTCGGAGGAGTCTGCGTGCACGCGGAACGTAGTTGTTCATGCACGACACATGTACAAACGTGTACGAACATGAATACGAACACGAGCACGATTGGGGATACGAAACTCACCATCTGTGTGCCGTTATAGCACGATCATCGTTCGTGCAACGAGAGGTTTGCAAAAACAAAAAGAAACGAATCCATTTATTATTTAGTATCTAGCAACTTGAATACAAGTAAATAGTCCAATAGTCCAATAGTCGAATACTCGAATAGCCGAACAGTAGAGAGAGAGAGAGGGTTCAACGTGAAGCAATGAAAGGAAAGAGGACCAACAAAAGAGAGATGACTGATGAAAAAAAAAAGAAATAAACGCTTATTATGATACTGTACCTGGTACTTCAACCATGACGAATGAGGTCTGCTTCTAGCAATCTGCAACTTTAGTTCAACGTCTTGTATAATCCTCTTCTCGA
Organism: Lasioglossum malachurum; assembly: GCA_028455605.1. Classification (NCBI taxonomy): domain Eukaryota; kingdom Metazoa; phylum Arthropoda; class Insecta; order Hymenoptera; family Halictidae; genus Lasioglossum; species Lasioglossum malachurum. The sequence continues at coordinate 5,487,578 of CM052319.1, read as the reverse complement.
GGGTGTCGACCAGCAGCATTCTTCCGGGCTTCAAGCGACTCTGCAAATAAAACGAAACGCAAATAATCATCGTTGAACAGTATGTACAACCATTCAACGGTCACACGACGGCACTCGATGACGATCCTACGAAGAACTATACAAACCTACTCCCTAAATGAGAAATTATACATCACACATGACACATGTTCAAAAATAAATAAAACACAATATGATCCTCTAACTGCGAAAACACTAAAGCGATACGATAGAACAAATTATGAGAGACGAGGGCCGTCCGTTTTTACCGAGAGATACATCTCTCCTGTAAAATTGATTCGACAAGCAGATGAGAAAGTATACAATACAATACAATATAGAAACGTGCCCGAGATCAGTTCGAGCAAAACCTGTTGCTGCAGATGTACTTGCGAATTGATCGTGGGCATACTTTTACAGGGAAATCGGGAGAAAGGTAAAAAGAGAAAAGGGTGAAAAGGCGAGAGGAGCAGTGGCGAACAACGAAAGACGAAGGACGAAAGGAAGACGGAAGAAAAGTACGCCCGACGATGACCATGGCAAGGAAGATTCTCGATCGTTTCCTGTATCGGTTAGCTTGAAAAAAAGAAAAGAAAACGAGCCCGCTGCCTTTGATAATGCGTTCCCAACTGGTTCGATTGAAGTTCAATTGACATTCGATTGAAATTCGATCCGTATCCACGAATTAAGAAAGATTTCCTCGTAGCACAGAGCACAGTCTTCCTAGTTCGTCCTAGTTCGTCCTCCTGGAGTCCTAGAGCTGAAATGTTGCCTGTCGTACAGAACAAAGAGGAAGCATATCGAAGCGCGCAGATGAAGTCGTCCGCTAAAAGTCAATTTCGACTAGAAAACTTTCATCCGGAAGGTGGGCCTGATCGGTGATGTGTCTACTTCCTCGTTTACCTTCAGGATTACATTGCTGGGTGGAGTATCATAGACGCCCACTTCGGACGCCATCACCATCATGTTATCCTTAGTGACGTAGAAGCGCGACGGGCGCAGGCCGTTTCTGCCAAACAAAAATTCAAAAAAGTCTTTTGTATTACCACCTCAGTGTCGCGGATTATTATCAACTGATTGTGAGACTATATTCTTGTTCGCTTTGTTTTCTCGCATTGTCTTCCTGTTAGCGCTCGTTTACGTATGCGTTTCTACGCGCACCCATGTACATGTAATACGCGGCATGTACACGTGTACGCGTGTACACGTACACGTACACGACACACATATATACATACCACAGAGACATTTATACATATATACGAGTATATATAAATATGTATATAAAATACACATACAATATACATACATATATACATATACGTATATACAATATATGTATACATACATATGCACACACACGTATATGTATAAATAAAACCACGTGCCCGTTTCCTTTCGTCCTCTACTCTCGATCATCGTTCACGCTCTCACGCTCTCACGCTCTCGTTCATGCTCTCGTCCGTCTATGTTTCTCATCTCACTATCGCTCTCCTCGCCGATGTCATGTGCCTAATAGTATATCTAATGCCGGCGCAAGCAATCTCTGTTTCATTTCCTTCGTACGATTCAATTCCAGTTATCGCGCGTACACGTTAATCAGACTTTCAAATAAGAAGGAATGTCAGCCTCGTTGCAATTTATGTTTTCAGTATAGTTACTCGTATACGACGAAATAGTGCGTAGAGAAAGATGAAACGAACATATTCACGCTAAACTCTAAATATTATTCTCCAAGTCTTCGCCTCTCCTTCACTCTTTCTTCTTCTGTTCCGACTCTCTGTCTCGAGATCGTACAGGCACACTGCATACGCACACTATGTACAGCTAGCTTCGCCGTAAACAAAAGCAATGGGATAAAAAGGTAATGACACAGATCATCGTGGGCAGTGAAAACGGTTGCAAGGTCGAAGCAGCGGAATTGAAAGTGGTTCGCGTGATCGAGGAGAACGAAGAAAACGGGCAGAAAACTCGTGGCGGTTTGAATCGGGCGAGATGGAGAGAAAAACAGAAGAACGTCGGTTCTACCTGTCGAGAATAGCTCCAACGTAACGGCCATCGGTAAAGGTCAGGAGAGCTGGCCCATCCCAAGGTTCCATCGCGCAAGCAGCCCAGTGATAGAAGTCCCGTTTCTCGGTTGCCATCGTCAGGTCGTTCTGCCAAGCTTCCGGAACCATTGTCATCACAGCCTAAACGCGAAATTCGTTCCACAGGATGTTAATCGAATCGAGTAACGGTATACACGTATACGATAGCGTATGGGGCAAGCAACATTGCATTCATTACCTCTGGCAACGATCGTTCGCCAGCCATCACTAAGAATTCGAGCACGCAGTCAGCAGCTCCGGAATCGGATAAATTTGGTTCCACCACGGGATATAGTTGTTTCAATTGTTCGCCGTATATCGTACTGCTCATCACACCTTCTCGGGCTTTCATGAAGTTCACGTTTCCCCTTAAGGTGTTGATTTCTCCGTTGTGCGCCAACAATCTATTAAACGAGCATTCGTAGGTTCGATACTGATCGTCCATCGAGGTCGACACCTTAAGGAGGTAGACTCGTTTTTCAGGATAATGCTAAGATGGGGTTTTGCAGTAGTCAAAAGCGCTAGATAAAAGTTCAATCTAACCCGCAGTCGCCTTCAAAGTCCTATTTTTGTGTGTTTGTGCTTTCGACTACTGAAAACCTCATCTTTGCATTACCGAGAAATTGCAATCCTGGAAACGAGACTACCCCCTTAAAAGGGCAAACAGCGTTTGACGGAATGTCCGATTGTTGCAACCACTTACCGAAGTGGATGCGCCCTCTCCCAACTTGGGAACGTGTTGGTGGAAAATCTTGTGTGAACCAGCGTCAAATACGTCTCGAACTTCGGAGACTGCATCGATAGGCGTAAACAAGCGCGTCGATAAATAAATAAATAAACGAGTATGTATACCAAGGTGGACAGCGTCGGCGTAACATCGTTTTCTCTATGCTCACCTTCAAATCCAGAAAATAAAGCCACAGCTGATCCGCCGTCAATTGACCTTTGTAAACAATCGTTCGCAAGGAGAGCGAACATATGTAGTATCTAATTCCCGGTCGGGGTATAGAGTGGGACGATCTCTTTCTCAGTACAAAAACCTGTGGATTCCACGTATGAAGAATTATCAATAAGTAGCTACTCGAACGAGCAACGGCCTTCGACGATACGCGAAATTTGAACTTTACCTGACGTGCGAGACTGGCATCGTCTTGATCACCGGTAACAAACACTTGACGCATATAAGGCTCGCTTTTCTGCGCCACTCGACCAATCTTTGTATTGTCGGTTGGAACATCGTGCCAGCAAATTACCTGCAGAACAAAAATATGATAGAGCAACGAACAAGTCTCGTAAAAGAGAAGATCAAAATTGAAGATCGAATTTTAAATAGTTCCCTACCCTGAGGTTGCATTCCTCGGCCAACTTTTCGAACTGTGCTTCCGTCTGCTCGTGCGAGCTCTTATCCAGAAACAATATGCCGGTGGCATAGCGGCCAAACGGTGGCAGCTCGACATTTTGTTCTTTGCTGGAGAGAAACGAAAGGAAACGGTAACGAGTGCATTTTCTTGTACAGCAAAATGGAAAATGCGAGTATAATATCGCACCGTTGCAACAAAAAGTGACACAAGTCAAAGAACCTGATTTTCGAGTGGTCAATTGACCGGTTCCGGAATTTTTATTTCACAATAATTGTAATTATAAAGACGCTTTCACGGTAAATTATAAAGTAAAAATATTTAGTTGCACAGATGTTACAAACTGCACAAAGCTCAAATAAATTTAATCTTGTTATTTTTAAAGCTCTGTAGGTTTAGCGTTAATGAAGTCTGTAAATATTATTTCCTAAGGCATCAAAAGCGGAGTAACTTAACTTCATTGTCTAGCTGCCAAGTAGGATTTGTGTCGTTCAACAACAAAACAACAACTCAAAATATATCAGTTCTGTATGGGTCAGATACAAATAAAAAATGTCACAAGTCAAAAGGGTTGTAAGGCTAGACTGACATTATTATTGTTTACTTTGTGATTACATCCTGTCTAACAATAGCTATTGACACGTCTACAATATTCTACTATATTGGAAACAGTTTTTTTACTTCTGTCAAGTTTGTTGCAAGGGTAGAATGTAATACCGGAGAGGGTATGAGAGTGCTCTGGGGTGTTTTCTGCCACTACTTTTGTCAGTAGACAGAGACAGACCATATCCAGGTTTAGGGTATATGGATATAGGTTCTGTCTTCGCCTATGCTGACAAAAGTGGTGGCAGAAAAGACCCCGGATATGAGCACTCTCATTTCCTGTCTGAGAATACATGCACGTTCTCGACTGAAAGTCAATATAGAGATAAAACCGAAAAAACATTCGATCGATCGTGAATCACGCCGGCGATACGTGGAACGAGAAATCTTGACCCCGACCATAAATCACATTGTGTCCAGTGTACACAGTACTCTACGTTAACCGGAAGGCAAGTCAGAGGAGGAAAGAGGAAAATGAAACAAAAGGAGAGCAAGGACACGATACAGTGACGAGAAACGAAGAAATAAGAGTTTTAGTCGCATCGTGACTAGCGAGGTTCGGTAATAGCAGACCACTATATATAGCGGGGACGATAAGAAGGTAAACACGCAGTAACTGTTGCGACGTAGACACACGTACGTAACACGATAACCTAGAAATTACGATGCCGTGAACTCGCGGCTGTGATAAAATCGTCTCGAGCTTCGTTGGTGACAGTCTGATCTACGTCAGAGGGGCTGATAGATAAAGAAAAAACGAAACCGTCGTACCACGGATCTTGGTTATCTCTTACCGAACTTGCTCGGCATAATACTCGTGCGGAATTGCGCAAAGTACACCGGCCCCGTCTCCGGTGTCGTTATCGCAGGCGCAAGCACCGCGGTGGTTCATGCGTGCCGATAAAATCTCCGCATCGCGAACAATCTGCGAACAGATCACGAAAACAAATTTGTCAAAGGATCAGAGAAAAATCCGAAATTTGTTGAAAATTCAAAAATAGGTCGGGCTTCCCTGCCTTACCTTGTGCGATTTTTTTCCATCTATAGCCACGATGAATCCAACGCCGCAAGCATCTTTCTCGAGAGATGGATCGTACAGAGCCTGTTTCGGAGGGAATGACCAACTCTCGACTCCATTCATATTTTCAGTCTGAAACAAAGGTCGAAATGCGATAAAGTGAGTGTCGGTGCTCCAGATTCCGGAAAACGTCGTATCTTATCGTATCGCACCATCGCGCGGAGCATGTCTCGCTTTTCGCGTCGCGGCGATGCACCCCGCGGGCGGACTAGCGCGCAACGATCCTCTACATATGTAATCTATGTATACGGCCTAGGACCTAGGATAGTGCGCGGCAGTTTGAACATGATCGATCACCACCGCTAGCGCCTGCACTAGCGCCACATCGTCAGTGTTACCGCGACCGCGACCGCCACCGACGTCGATACCGATACCGATAAACCGCTGCTCGTTACGTAAACCCGTGCGCAACACTCGCACGCTTAATGCAATAGATAAACTATATCCGCCGAGAAAAAGGGGGAGAGCGCGCGCGCGAGAGAGAGAGAGAGAGATCGCAAACAATCGAACCCAGGAAACATTCCGACCGAGCAAACGTTCGGAGCAGTTCTTGCTTTCGAAGTCTGAGGGTCTCACCGAAACAAGGACAAACGACACGAGTAGACTTCGGATCTTCATGCATTTATAACAAAATTGAGTAGATGAAATTGAAAATTGTTGGACAATATGACAAATTCAACATGTTAGTACATGATTTCTCCTGTATTAACCCTTTGCACTCGGAGGTATTTTAACTCGAAAATTAAACGTTTCTTCTGACCTAGAATATTTCCATTCCTTGTGATTTTTAAAATTTGATGGATATGAAATTGGTATAATAGTGATTGGTAATTGAGTAGGTTCACAGCAATTTTTAGTGGCGCCTCAGAGTCACCATTCGAGTGCTAAGGGTTAAAATCATCAAGGGAAGAAATAACATTGAATTTAATTTCTATTTCTTTGAATCGATGCAGAAAACTTTTGTTTTGCTTGAGCACGCGTTGATATATGTTTATAGTATATGTATGTATACATAGATAATTAGAGTAACTCGAGCGTTTCCTAAGATCGACGGTGATCCTTCACGTTGGTTAGCGCTCGTTTCTATCTTCCTCTTTCAGACTGCTCGCGGAAGCATGCTATCTGAAATACGATGATGCGGCGCGAATTCTATCCGCAAAAGAATCGATACCGTCGGCACGGAGGTCACCTCTGTGTCAAGTTTCGAGCGATCGGTAACCGAGTATAATCCTACGGTACGAACATACTCGATCTCCTTTTCTCTCGAAGGTAACCTGAGAAATTCAAGCCACGAGGGTAGCTCAAAGTATGTACGTCGAATCGATCAGATCGCTGCCTACTGTGAATCGCGTTTGCGCGGCTGCGTGCCATCGCAAATCGCAAATCGATTGCAACTACGCGATAGAACGTCGAGAAATTAGACAATCGAAAATCTTGTTTGTTCAATAGTATATGTAGATTGTATAGATGCTCGGCAATATTTCGACCGTGTAAGAATAACGACCCCCACCGCTTAGCGCGTCATCTCTTTACTTCTTCGTCGCTTCAGCCCCTCCACCCGATGCGATCATCGCGATCGACGCGACCGAATGTACGAAAATTTGTACGAAATCAAATAATTGATTGGGCCACGCTTTATCGAGTACCTAATAATCATTTATTTTCGTTCGAATTCGATCACGAGGTAACCTTGGCAGAGATGGTGCGTTCGAGATTCCGAGCGATCACCAATTCCCCGACATTGTCAGCGTATCGCTGACGTCGCTTTCCTTCTCTTTCCTTGGACGTTATCTTTCGGCGTGCAATAACTCTGAGTAATACTTTTTTTCGTGACATTTCACAGCTTCTCGATGCGTCGAGTCGCGTCGAACGTAATACGCGTCTTCTACGCACTTCCGTATTCTTTCAGGTTCTCAGCTTCCCCTCTTCGGAACCAAACGTTAGAGTCGAGCGAACGGATTTTTTTGTCTTCCGCTTCGAAGGTTAAGACGTCGACGATCAATTGCGTCGTTGCGTTTATCTACGAAGGAGTAATTTAATTTCACGATTCAATGATAAATTATAAATGCGAGGCGTACGAAATCGTATCTAAGATTGCACAACGCGTACCTAATGGCATTACGATTTGTTGAACGGGAATCCCGATCGAGACCGATCGTTTCACAAGTCTCCGCCACGTTTGTCGGAGTTGTCCAGCGAACACGTTTTACTCGATTCGCAACGCGTTACGTACAGGGAATTTTCTTTTTCTTTTGTAAAATAAATCTGCCCATGCTTGAATCGCGACGGCTATTTATTTCAGCGCGTAATCGATTCTCGTGGGGCAGGTTTTCCGTCTACTCGGCAACTCGACGGATAGGTCTAGCCGCCGACAATATTTGGTTCGGTGCCAAAGCCCCGATAAAACCTGGAAAAGCGCTCGGTTTCCCTTAAAATACATTTCTATTTTGGCAACGCGAAAATCATTGATAAAGACGCGACCAAAAGCTCCGATATTTCATCTAGCCGAAGTCTGTAGGCTCGACGTGTGCGCTGTGCATACCTACTGATAGTGTGCATGCCAAACAAATCTTCTCTAACGTTATTCCTCGCGTTTATCTCTTTCGCGTCTAGACGTCCAGAGCAAGAATAACCGTCGTGTGCTTCTCGAGACGGGAGTCCTTTTCACGACGACAATCAAATGGTATTTTCCTACTTATTGTTAGACGGATCTTATTCATACCATGTAACGTGTATCGCTAATCTTTCCAGCGACTCGTTCAATGCACAAGGGCAACACATGCGACCATCGTACTTACAATATTCCTGCTATCATTTGCGCAAAGCGTACAGACTGTTTACAACCTCTGAAAATAGTTATCTTCGATCGATTACCGAATATTAATTCGAACGATAATAATCCGATAACGGGTGGCGGGATTACCTACCTCCCCTCCAGGGGAGGGATAATTCATGATATCCATAGAGAATAGCAGACTACAGTTAGAGGAGTACCATACTTCGAAAACACGGTTAACCTCAATTACTTAATTTGCAAAACCTAACGCGTGTCCTAAACGATGATGAACCTTAATCGCTCTTCGAGGAAGAAACTACGCAACTCGATGCGCACTGGAGTGTATCGATTTTAAATGGAAACTATATGTCCGACGATGACATGTATGGATTCGACCGAGAGCAATCGGCGAGTTTGTACAAACAATTGACTAAGAGTCGACGAAACCTTTGGAGTTTTAAGTAAAATTAGTAACACCGTCCGTCTCGCCAGACTCGCATTTTTCGTCTGTAGTAGTCTGCACCCGTGCATGGAATCGAGACCTCGCCGATGCGATCGTGTCCACAGCTTTCGATTGGTACAACGCGACGGCACGTGCTAAATTATACCAATAAGAACTAGCAAACCAGTTCACATCTCTCGTATATGTTTGCACGAACGCGCAAATCGTAAAACGATCAACCAAGCTGTGCGAATGTGCGTGTATCGATCACGATCATAAACCGCAAGCCGTGAATTTTCAATCAAAATCGCTGAAGTTCAAACAATTATGTATGTAGCTGCTACGTAAACAGACCTTGTACCATTCGAACATTCGCAGCGAAGAGATTTTGCAGAAACGAAGAAGCAGAGAATGCTAGCACATTATCCACGCGTCCGATACACATGCACACGTTTCCTGCCCGTTCACGAAACCCCATATCGAAATAATTCGAGCATGGTTTTGTCTTATGTTTCATGTATTCTCGAAAAATATTTATTCAGTGAGATATCCATTGAATAGGAAAACATAAAAAGAAAACAGAAGAACACCGTTCACATACCGTACGGCGCGACTCGAATAAGAAATAGAATTCCACTTACCTCCTGTCTTATGGTGAACCGATAATGGTGATGGAAATCGCACGTTTGCCCGTTTTACTCGATTCTTTGCTCACTTTGCGCGAATGTATATACTTCGTTCGTTTTATCGATGTGTCCGTGTTGAATAAAAAAAAATATCTCGTCGTAATTTTTCGTGATATTCGACTTTACGGGTTCTTTTTGCAACGATTTCTTTGCCAGACAGCTAACTCGGACCTAACCCAGACCGGGCGTTGCGTCGACAGACGCGTTTTAGCTGATCTCCTGTTTCTCGAAATGAAATTCTTTCGGAACGGTTTTTCTCAAACGAATCGATACAGAGATGTTTAACGCGACGAATCAACTTCCGAAACGTTTCGGAACCGACGGATACAAGATTTCAGCACCGTGATAAGTAGAAATTCGAAGGAAACCGTGATGAATCGGACGCGAATTGACCGACTCAACTGCTGCGACTCGACTAAATTTGAATCGAGGCAGTCGATCCTATCTAAAGAGGCGACTGCTAAGAAATTTTTACGTTCCGGCAGACGCGACGATGCCGCCTCCCTCGGCAAATTTCCAGTCAATGTCGGCTAACCCAGCTAAACCGTAACACGCGCACGCATCTGCGCTCTACCACTAGCGACGACCTCTTCCATTCCAGACAACGCCGTATACCTCGGAACGTGATTCGATTGGCTGTTACGACATGGCCTGGAACGAATCGCGATAAGCGCGATGGCGGCATCGATTAACCGTGTCCGAAATTTTCGTGCGTTCCGCTTCTGTTGTTAGTTCCAGTTCTGATTATCATTCCGGTTTAGGTTTCTCAACTGGTGTACTGGTCTTTCACGAATATATTTCGAAGATCGTCAAAATTCTCAGCTATAAAGTTACTAGACAAATGAAATTTATTCGTTCGTCACATATTCCACAGACTTTCTTATCTCATTATTGGCTACTCTAGCATTACTTGTCTCCTAAATCGAACGAACAAGTTATATTTTCCATTTTTCAACAAAATTTCGCTAAAATTGGTCCATACGCGTACCCAATACAGTGATGTCCGGATGTACGGCCATGACTTGTCACCCCTCATCACCCCCTAATTGTTGGAAGCGTTCGTTCAAGATCCGCTTCGACACGAGCAAACTTATTCTGGTCTTTTTCACGCGCGGCCTACTTCTCGTTCTTACCGACACCGACCGAACAAATTATTGTAAAGTCAATCGTGGTCGGTGGACATATGCCCGGACATTACTGTACTTCACGTCTGGCGAAAAACTTCAATTTCGTCTAGCGCATCTCGCATTCGTTTTTCAAACTACACGTGATCGTTTTCTCGTCCTCGTGTTTCTTATTCTCTTTCTCTCATCCTATATCGCTTATAATAATCAAAAAATATATGATCTTTCGACGCATTATCAATAATGTATAGAATAAATTGCTATGATACTTGCGAACAGGATTTACAGTTACAGATTACACGTTTCGTCGATAAATTGATTTTCCTTCAGCCAAACGTGGACATACGCATTAGCAAAAAATATAGTGCAGATGTATTGTACGCTTGCTATACACAACAAGAAAAATTATTCGCTTTCTACATACACTTTACGTTTGTCAAGGGTACGGGGAGGCAACCCTTTTAATACTCGTCCCATTTGTAAAAAACAATTTAACGAGTAACGATATCGGGTCGGTTTTTACGGTAGAACATTTTCTTTGATCGCGTATGTAATATTTGAGGGGGAGAAAATTATTTAGCCTGGTTGGTCAGTGGTCATATTGAAAGGCACGGAATGGAATGGAGTCGAATGGAATCGAATGGAATGTTGCACGACCATCGACAGCATCGAGTCAAATCGAAACGATACGAGAATGGATTAAGGTCCAGCTAACGATGTACCAGGACTACACGTAATTTTTTCTACTTTAAAGCTGCCGACGAGTTGTTCGACGAGTCCGTTGAAGAACGTTCTATCGCGCGTTAAAGCTTTAAATGCTCGAGACTCGATAACGAAAACGTACGCACGCATAACGACAACAAACTCGTAGTGTCCTACTAAATACGGTATCAAATATAAATACGAAGCAACATAGCGAACAACAAGAACTTTTAAAAATTAAATTAATACTATCTATGTACATTCGTAAAATAGACTCTCTTTTTCATAATATGCTGCCACGACACACAGTAAACGTGTAACTTCCGAGCGTGGAATTTCAGAACGGTATCTAACGCACAATTTTATTCGTTGGTTGTGGCCTTGTGACGCCAGCGTAAATATTAGACCAAACGTAGAGAAGGAACGGGGGTAAAAGAGAGATGGGAGGAGGAGAATCTAGTTGGAAAAATATATATCAACGAATCGAGCGTGCCTGGCATGGATCGCTGATAAATAGGCGAATGGCGATTAAGGCTGTGCAAATATCCCTAATTTAAGTAATTCTATCGTTGTTTAGTCTCATTCGCATTATTGGTCGGAACTTGTTACAATTAGGTACGTATCGAGCAACACGATCGAAATAGGAAACCATCGAAAACGTTGCGCGTTACGACAACATAGTCAGCGTTCTCTTAGATAATTCGATTCTCCATGTTAGCTAACAAAACTAATAGAGTTAAGTTTTTTCGTTTTAATTTCTATTGTTGTTAACGATAGTAGGATTACCGCTGCCATTGTTATTGTTACCATTGCTATTGCTGCAGCTACTATTGTTGTTGCTGTTCATAGTAGCAGAACCTCCTATGTTATCGATTTCGCGTTGAGCACGTGAAATTTTTACTTTGTCCCGTGGAGTTCCATCTTCTCCAGTCTCCATCGCAAACATTTTCATCTTTTCCTTAAAACTGAGCTTTTCAGGTACAGGCCCAACTTGGGAGTTTTGCTGTTGTTTCTGTTTCTCCGCCAATCGCCTTTGCCTCGGATCCCTGAAAAGAGCCGAATCAATGATAATAACCCACGGACGCAAAGAATCCGAGCAATCGCTTCGAATTAGAAGTGTTGTAGTAAATCGTAATGTTACTTGTAAACTTCCTGCGCGCCTATAACACCGGGTGTACCGCCGGGAAGCGGGACACCGGATCCCTCGCAAGCCTTCGGAGACGCCAATAAGTTTTCTGCATCGTTGAGAAAGTTCTGTAAAAGAAATAAGAAGTTAAACCGATAAACCGCAGCAGTACAGCAGATTGGGAATCTTACATTTGGGTCCTCTACAATGATATCCATGGTCGTGGATGCAGCAGCACCGATTACGTTTCCAGACGAAACGTTTCGCTGCATCGATGTTTCCATGTTTGCGTTCGAGTCGTGAAACGATACTCTTTTAATGGACGTTGGCTGTTGCATATGAGTCGCCAACGAGATCATAGACGTCGCATTCACGTTATTCGATCTTAGAGTACCTTGTTGCGACATTATCGCGTAACTGGATCCTCGTTCCGGTGGCAAAGGTGCTTCGTTGTTTCCATTTTGGTTAGCTGAAGAATAAGGACACGAATAAACCAAATGGTTCGTTTTTCCGATTATGCAGCAAGATTTACTTACACGATACGTTCGGTCCATTGATAACCAAATTCTCTAGTCGCAATATACTCGGATGCAACGGTTGTTGTTGGTTCTTGTGTTGGGACTGCGAGTGTTGCTGCTGTTGTTGTTGTTGTTGTTGCTGCTGTTGCTGTTGCTGGTGATGATGATGCATTTGTTGAAGCTGCTGTTGCTGCTTAGCATCTTCTTCCTTCTTTTTCAGAGTTTCGTCGAACTCGATTTGTTTTCGTTTAAGTTCGTCCTGTCTACGTTGCGTTTCTCTATCTTCAGCGAGAGAACTGGTTTTGTGAGTAGCAGCCATGTGGATCAACGAAGACATCGACATCTGTGCGAGATGATTTTGCGATTGATTGGTCTGCTCGCGTGGATGATTTTGTGGAAATTGCAAGCCCGAGTTCTCTTGCAGCAATGCTTGCGAAGAAATGCCTGAAACGCTTTGCGAAGGTTGCTGCGCTACGACGGGATGCGGAGAAATAGCGGTCGTAGGATGCATCGGTGTTCCCAAGGATTGGAGCCCGTGATTTCCGCGAACGGACTGAACAGTTACGTTCGCCTTAGACGAGTTTGGACTGGGTTGTTCCTGCAGATTGGTTCGGTCTTGAATGTTGGCCGCGCGAAGCAAACCCTGAACCCTCTGTATACTCTCGGCATCCACATCGTTGCTTTCTTCATCATCGTCTTGCTGATTAGCCGCTTCTTCGGCTCTTTTCTGAAAGTCTCTTTCTAATTGAAGAGCTCGAAGTTGTTCTTCCTGTTGGGAAGTTCTGTGAGGTAACGCGCTCAGCTCGGCTATTTGCTGGTCTCGCCATTGTCTCGCAGCTTCTCTCCTCCGCGCTTGTTCCTAAACAATGTACAGTACAATGATAACATTTCCCCCAATGTATCAGCTAGATTTCTATTTTCTCGATTTTATCGTTATATATTCCCATTACTTTCTCGATTATTATTGCTTGCTATCGCCGTAACTAACTCTACCGATATCGCTCTGCCATTACCCCCCTCCCATTATCATTACCTCTTTACAGATTCTTTTATCTTTTATAATTTTTATCAATGCTACGACTACTATATGTATAGTATTACCGTCGTTGCCACGAGATAGACTGCACTATTGTTACAATACCATCGCCATTGATGAGTTAAGAGGTTAAATCGATCGAATAGAAACGGTTTTTACCGGTACACCATACCTTCTCTCTTTCTTCTCGTTGCCAAGGATTAGTGGCGCTGTACTGGTACTGTCGCGGTTGTAACATAGTACCCGCGGTTCCGTTGGCAGGATAGTATCCTCCTCGAGGCGGGTCTTGCATGCTTGCTGTGTACCTGTCGGAGAAACGTGAAAAATTGGTGGGGTTAAAACGCCGCTGAATTCCGCGAGTAATTTAGAGCATCGTATCGTACCTGGAATCCGACTGTTTGTTGTAAAGTGGATGCGTAGATGCGTTTGGCGGTGGCGGTGGCGGGCTCTCTCCGAAACCTTCTTCCGGAAGAGCGGGTCGTATCGGAACAACCTCGTTGGTTTGGACGGAATTGTTTCCTTCCGGCACGGTCTGCGATCTATGTATATCGTTATCGCCGGAATACTGATCGTTTCGTAGATCGGAGCTGTCATTTAAATAATACTGTGATCCGACCATAAAATGTCGATTCTGGTCCGCGTAAGCTCTACTAGTTTCTTGATTATTCGACGAATCTTTTCCATAGTCGAACGATGGCATTCCGCCGTTCGACTGTAAGCGGATCGAATCAGTTTTCCCTCGGAACGGCGGTGTGCCATACTGAACGTGACCCAGATTCGTTTGCTGCGTGCTTTGATGTTGATGCTGGTGTTGGTGTTGGTGCTGATGCTGCGATTGAAGCTGATGCTGATGCTGATGCTGATGTTGATGCTGAAACTGATGTTGGTGCTGATGTTGATGCTGATGCTGAAGCTGAAGTTGATGCTGATGCTGATACTGATGTTGATGCGGGTGCTGATGCGCGGGCGGAGACTTTCCGTATTGAGCGACATACTGTCCGTATTGCGAGTCCATGTAACCGTAAATTGAACCGGCGTTTTGTCTCGTGGCATGCCCGGTTGTCGGCGACATAATTGCCGGGGGCACTCCAGTCGACGGATTCGTTCCCAAATTCGGCGAGGAACCGATCGATTTCATCGGTCTCGTCGTCATGTTGGTCGCTTGAGCGGTTACGGTAGATTTAACGTTGTAGGCGGCAGGTCGATACTGAGCGATCGTGCCTGGTACTGGTACTGGTACAGGTAGCGGCACCGGAATAGATGCAGGAACCGGTACGGGAGTCGGTGCAGATGTCGATGTCGAAGATGGAGACGATACCGGTACCGTTGCCGAAGCCGACACCGAGGACGAAACCGATACACCACCGCGTAACTCTCGTCTTCTCACTTCTTCTTGCATTTCCTGGAGTTTCGCTTCTTGTCGTATTATATCCCGAGAGGATTGCGACCTCGGCGGTGGGCCTGTGGCTTGTTGCTGCGATTGCGTACCGAGAAAAGACTGCTGCTGAGCTTGAGATGCGTAAGCCGATATCGGTCTGTCTCTGGGCTGACCCGTCTCAAAACTATTCGGACGATTCAAAGAACTCTGAGAACCCCTCGAGCTCTTTTGCAGCTGTAGAGCGTTTCTGAGAAAGAAAATAGTAGATTGTACAACAGTACAAGAGCCAAGAGAGGATTATTAAGCGGATTACAAGTTACCTTTCATCCAAAAGTTGCGACGGACTGCATCGCTGCTTTGTCGACGGATCATGATTTCTATAGACGCTCAAATTTTGATAGAATCTTTCGGCTTCGTTGCTCTGAAGCGTAGCAGGAGCTGCTACTCCGATGGCATTCGAACTGCCGTTGTTCCCGATGGTTTGACAGGGATTCAGATTTGGCGACGATTGTTGTCTGCTCACGAGTCCGCTCGGCGGCAACGTTCCGATTCGTATCGGATCGTGCAAGTTGTGACTCGAACTATTTCGAACAACGAACAACGTACAAGATGATACCGATACATGATTCATCAACGAGGATACTGAAAGTAATATTTACCGAGAACGCAGCGACGTCGAACCATTGATCGCCATCATCGAGGGAGGTTGCGCAACCGGTGGTGTAACGCTATTGCTGGACGATGCTCTACTGTATCCTGGGTTGAATACCTCGTGTTGTGGCTTCCCTTCGGTGCCAACATCTGCAAACGGTGTATCGGTATTAAACGCGAGATTCTTATTATTCAAAGTAGTACATGAAATAGGTATTATTACACGGTAGAAAAACGACAAATCGTACAATTAACGAGGCACTGTTATCGACCTCATTTGAAATACGTATACGAGTGCGAGGTGCCGGTGCGAGTGTGAATGCGAACATCAATGCAGATGCGGATGAAACGAAAAACGCGAAAAGCGAAAGCGGGTCTCGTAGAAACGGACAGACACAGAAACTGTAAGAAACTGAAGAAAAGCGCGTCTCGACAAGGTAAAATTACCGTGAAAATTACTTACTGTGCAACGCTGGCACGGATTTGCTGGTATGCATTTGCTGCTGAGGAGCAGCGGCGTCGCGTCCAAGCCGTGACGGCAAATCTCGTTCACTCATGCGACGAGGTCCTGCGGTAAGCACAAGATGCAAAACACGTTTTTCGATGGTTTATCGAGCTGGTACGTACAAAGAGTAAAACTTTGGGAACAAACGCGAACACGCATGCACATGGACGCAAACTACGTTCACTCGTGCGCCTAACCGAGTGCACGAAAATGGAAAAGAAAAGAAAAGGTAAAATTAAAGCGAAAGCAAAAGCGGAAGCAAAGACAAAATGTAACACGGTATAAACATGGACGTACAACAAGCAATAGTCGATCCGTCAGATATGTTCAATTTGTTCAATCAGTCTCGAAACTTGGAAGCGCATATTCTCGAGGAAATAACAATAGAAAACGATTATTAAAAATGTATGCATGCGACAATATCTAAGAGATAACAGCTCGGTCTAATATTTTGCGTTCGAGCACTCGTCTATGTCGTTCTATATAGTATAAGTACTAATTTTGTTCACAATTGCGATCACAAGCGCGAGGCAAAAATAAATTGAGCGCCACGCAGACAGTTTGTAACCGATCAACGGAAAAATCCCGGCATGCGTGCTGAAAATTGGTGGGTTGGCGGGAGAAGCTCATCAGCGTCGGCGAGCTTTCCAAATTTTTTCTAGGTGAATATCAATAAGCGTGCCGTGTGTACAACGATCGCTTTCGATCTCGCCAGGCATGTGACTTTAAAGAAACGGGGACGTAGGGCGTCGATTGCTTACGTAAAAGAGAATCGACTTGCACAGAAAATCGACCTAGCGAACTGCAAAACGTCCGTCGATACGCGATGGACTCGTTTGCCTCTGTTTCGTTGCTTGCCGACAACGTCTCATCGCACTTGTTGTCGTCGCAGTTCGATTCTTTCTCAGGCTGGTTGGATTCAGCCGAACAAACATTTTTTATTTCTGGTACATGTGTTCCGGGCTTAACGGCAGTACATAACGGAGTTTTATCGATCCAGCATTTGCTTTGTTCAGTTTCGTCCTTGGTGTCGTCGTCGCCATTGTTGGGTCGCGAGCGTTGTTCCAATTTGTTTCTTCTCTTTGTCATGAGAATCGATTTCTCCAAAGTTGGACAGGACCTGGATAATCGCTTGGACAATCGAGACTCGGCCGAGTTGATTTTCACGGCGTCCTTTCGAACGAGACGATGCTCGTCGATTCTATCAGTTGAAAATGAGAATTCATTTCCATCTGACGGACTCAGCAAACCAGTCGCGTCATCGAGATTAGACATTCTCTCGAGTTGCTCTATTATTCGTCGTTGTTCGGACAACGACAACTTATCTCTTTTATCGGCTTGTCTCTGATTTCGACGAAGAGGGAGATCTATCGCTTCCATGTGTGGCGCTGAAAGCTCGTGCGCACTCGCAAAGCGTTTCCCAGCATCGGGCGAGACCCGCGAACGGTAACGCAAACTGCAATTCGCCTCGTCACTCGCTACACATTCGTCCGTTCTTTGTCTCAAATTCAGCTCGGACAAATATTCTTTGTCGACCACGGGAAATCGGTGTTTCGATCGTATTTCATAGACTTCGGGCGAAACAAAATTGGGTTCGGAAGCGAATTTTCTACGTGCCCCGGTCAACCTTCCGCTAACCACCGTCTCAGCCAATTCAGCGTTACCGAGCTTCGAAAAATGTCTAGCCAAAGCTGCGACCCTGCCGTATCCAAGACGTACTTCCTCCGGTGATTGCCAACGCTTGTCGTAGTTCGACACATCGCTCGAGTTGTCGCTGTCCAAGCCAGATAAATCGAGATTCAATTCTGGGATGGTTGTAAACATCTTGGGAACCGAAGAAGCTTCCATCTCCGTCTCTGTTCCACACTCCCTCGATCCCGTCTTGTTCGTATCCTTTAGTGGGTCCTCTTCCTTTCCCTCGTTCTCTAGTTCACGGTGTTGTTCGTTCGTTCTTTGACAAGTTGTTTCGGTCGCGTCGTTAGTTTCTATATAATCTTCGACGGTGAACTGAGCTCGACTCAATGATTCGACGGAACAGACTCGCAAAATACTATTATCGTCGTTACCGTCGACGCCATCTCTATCACCACTAATACCACCACCACCACCACCATCATCAACCCCCTGACTACAGCTAGTTTCGTAACCAACATCCGGTGGTTGCTCATCTAGTTCGTCGAATTCGTCCAATTCATCCAATTCGTCAAGTTGGACGAGTCGATCCAATTGATCCAATTCGGGCGGTTCATCGGATAAAGGTTCGACCGTTTGATCAATGTAGGGTATAGAATCGAGAGAAAAAGTTTCGCTGAGCGTCCTTTCACCAACCGAAAATGTATTCGAATCTCGAATCGGCAAACTTGCGTCTGCAGAGGTCGGAACGCGATTATCAGAGTGTACGCGTCCACCATGGGGAACGTTTGACACATTTAAATCGATCAAACCGCGCGAATTATCCGACCGTAGGACAGGACCAGCTCTCATCAGCCAAGGCGGAGACGCATCGGCGATTTGAATTGGCCGCGGAACCGTACCAACCAAACTTTCTCCCGGTAGCGGACATTTGATCGATACCGCGTCGACTATCCGAGCCGAGACATCGCTGTACGGAGGGACGCGCGAACGCAAATCGAACTCGCCTACTTCCACCTCGAAACGCGGAGAGAGAATCGCACCTGGTCTTGACATTTCGTCGATTGTACGTGTCCCCGAATCGACAGGGTGTCTTGGTACGCTCAACAAATTACCCATCGAATGCGACGTCGACTGCTGCCCGTTTGCTTCCTGAACCTCCGATGATTCCAAGTGTTCTGACTTGGGTCGCATCTTGTGCACTGCTTGGGAACAATCAGTTAGTAAAGCGTTAGTGAAGCGATCGTATCTGTAACTCTCGTGTTTTCGAGTTCTCGGATGTTCGAGTTCTCAAGTTCCCGCGAGCCAGACCGAGACAGCTGATGCAATACGAGGACGACCGGAAAAAGCAAAACGAGGAAGTTTGAGCAAGTCCGTAGTTGTAGAAATTGTAAATGATCGCAGGAAGATATGGCCGCGAGAAACCTTTGATCGATCAGAAAAGCATGGAGAAAGGCGCGAGATAAGAAGGTGAATGGAAGACTAAGAAATAGAGACAAAGAGAGATGGACAGATGGAATAAACGATCGAGATAGGCGGATTCGTACCTCTAGTCATAACGGGTGAGGGTTGTGACAATAGGGTAGCCAGTCCATGATATATGGCACCTTGCTTGGCAACTTCGAGGGTTACTATCGGACCGGTGCGCACCAAGTATTCGGCAGCTCTGAGAGAAAGATAGGTAGCTGATAATTGCAATCAAAAGGTTTTACTAGTCATTCGGAACAAAGTCTACTCACTTTTCTTGAGTGATTCCGACCAAGCTCTGGCCATCAACTTTCAGCAACTGATCGCCAGCTGTTAATCTACCGTCCTGTGCAACCATCGAGGAATCGTCGAAAAGAAAAGAGAATTAGTATAGAAAAGTAACGTGAGATTTTCCGGAATTGGAGAAAAGTAGTCGTAGTTGTGGTCGTGGAAAGGCAAAGAATCGATGACCACCACGAACAAACAACTTGGTTTCTCCAACTCCACGAGATGTCTTTCCTTAATTGTATAAGAAATTTGAAACTCACAGCGTCGGCCGCGCCGCCTGCAACAACGCTCTTTATGTATATTCCGAGCCTGTCTTGACCGGCACCCTATAAAATATGTAAAATACGGTAGTTGTAATGGAAAAAGCTATAGGCACTATTATGGTATCGTATTTTAATATAGGGTACCTTTGCCGCGACGATGCTCAAGCCCATACCGTTGGTGGATTTGTG
Organism: Lasioglossum malachurum; assembly: GCA_028455605.1. Lineage (NCBI taxonomy): Eukaryota > Metazoa > Arthropoda > Insecta > Hymenoptera > Halictidae > Lasioglossum > Lasioglossum malachurum. Next base: position 5,467,651 of record CM052319.1, on the reverse strand, counting down.
CAACTTGATCACGTGAATCTCCGGTTGAACAGAAGCGGAGCCCGTGTTGCAGGCATAGCCGCCCGATCGGTTGCTCATCGCGCTCGGGCTGCGGAACTGAGCGAAACATTATTTCGTTTAGATAAAGCTATATTTGAACCAGCTTTGATAATTGAACAAGCAAACTTCTCCACTCACGTTGTTGTAGTGATCTATCATGTATATGGTCCAATATCCGCTACTGGTAGGCTGAGCCGCCATTCGACACAAACCGTCTCGTTGCAATGGCGCCAAAAACTCGGCAAGCCCCGGCGGTACACCTCGAATCACCTCGCAGCTGTATCCATCCTCGGGAAGAAGAAGGGCCAAGCCCAGCGTAGGTTCCTCCTCCAGCCTGATCTCTCTGCCATCAGCTCGCGCGAGCGTATCGGCTACGCCTTCGGTCACCTGAAATTCAAGCTTGGCGTAACGGGACGAGACCAGTCGAGACGAGACGCACCGCGGGTCAATGCAACGCAATCGATCGCGGGCCAATCGCTACAAATTAAGCGAGGGAATGCAACGAAAGATAAGGAAAACGAAGGAAACGAGACGCTGGCGCGCGATCGAGACGACCGCACATACAATCGACTTACTCTGACTACGTTTTCGATCAACTCTGCCGGAAGCCTCGGCTCGTCCGCGGCTGGCTGATATTTTTGCAACAACGCCCTGACTTGAAGAGAATTTAGCTTAAAGCAGGTCGAGCTCAAGGTAGCGAGCTCCTCCGCGTTATATTTCGGTGCTTGGAGAAGATGAGTCGCTTGCATGATCGTCGCCAAGTGACACTGACTCGCAAGCTCGAGGCCCTGCCTCTCGGCCCAAGTCTCGAGAGCGTTCAATCTCGCTTTGAGTCGGCGACCGAACCATCTTACGCACAGGTTTGCGTTCGAAACCAGAGCGTTGAACGCCGTTGCGTTGATCGTGTGAAACAGATGACTGAATAACTGAATGGTAAGGGCGGCGTTCACTCTGCACCGCCTCAACAGGGCCATCGTGCTCGAAAATATCTGCAAAACTCCGGCTTCTTTGGCGGGTTCGTCGGCGTCGGCCATAAACTGTGACATAGCCGGGGCAAGCTCGAGAGAGATACACCGCACCAACGACGCGAATGCTTCGTGAACCGCTTCCGTCAAAATGTCTTGGGCCCTCGTTGAAAATGCTCCGACGTGACGATCGTTTTTCAGCATGTGCAACAATTCCGAGCCGTTTGCAAGCCACAGGGCCAACGATGATGCGTCCATGTACCGTTCCTGTCGACACACATCGTTTCTATCTTATATCAGTACATACATGTACGTGTGTTTACTATCTATGCTATGTCTAACAGCTGATCGTTACCTGGATTACTCGATGTATCGTACCGGCTACATTCCCCAACATCACCGTCAGCCTATGCGCTCTTTCCGTCGGCTGCAACTCCGGTCTATAATGCGTGCTCGCGCGATACCTCGCAGCAAGGTAAAGCGTATACGTTGGAGCCAGTTTGAACTGAGGCGCCGACGGTTCCACGTCCGTAATCACCGCATGGAAGAACGTTTCCTCCGTTTCCTCGAGAAACTCCAAAACCGCTGGTAGAATCGGGTCCGTTCCACGCGGTTGCCGCTCGTTTTGCAATTGCCTGTCAAATATATCAAATATTGTAGTATCGGCAATCTTTCGTTCCATCTTATTTTGCAACGTTCGATCGCGTTTCCCCATACTCGACCTAGCGCTAACATCCTATCTTTGCTGTCCTTTCTATATATCCTTCCTGTAATCTACAATCTACGATCTACAACTACAATCTACAATCTACAACATGTACGTCTCTATTACACTACTACACTCGTATATTCGCATGATCGCGAACGATATCAATAATAACGGACAGACGCGGCAAACGGACCAAACGAGAAAGCCGCCGACGACGAAGACGACGGCACACCTTTTCGCCGACCCCGAGAGATGGAACCACCACTGCGTTACCTGTTACCGTCCCTGCTGCTAGTGAGACTGGCGGTCTCGACGTTTCCGTCAAGATCGAACGTAGTTTCGTAATTGTGCGTCGATTCCGGAGCAGGATTCGGACTTCGGGGAAGACAGACAGCAGCAGTGGCCGAAACGGGCGTCGACTTGTTCCGACTACACGAATGCGACGAAGATTGATCTTGACTCGGTTGGCCTTGCGCTTGTGTCTGCCCGCCGTTAGGAGTGCCAGACACCGACCCGTATCTTTCCGCGTTCGTCTCTTGGATGGTCAAGTCTGGGGATCGTCTACGGTACAGAAGCAAGTCGCGTGCAAGAAAAAACAAGCGAAACAAAAAGGAAAGGAAAACAAAATGCAGAAAAAGCTCGAGAACGTGATACGCAAAGCTTTCGAACGACACGAATATATTTGAGCGCGTGTGGGCTCCTGCTCGAAACTAAATCACTACTCTCACCTTTGTATTTCGAACCTCGCCCCTGACTTCCAACTCCTGACTCCTGATTTCTGCCTAGAGTAGAGACTTTCCCTTCTTTCGCTTTACCTTCAACCGCTATAACTTTGAATCCCCGCGTTGATTCACTCAGCTGATACACGTTACCGTTTGATTCTAGGATATTCGACTTGGAGCGAAACAACGGACCACGAACAAGCGAAACACGAGTGTACTCATATACCTATTCTAGTTTCCAGGCAAACGAGTGCGCTTACCGTTCGTAACCGTATTCGATCTGCCGTCCGGAATCATGGCGTTGCCTCATTCGTTCCTCGGGAGCTGGATCGATGAACCGGAAAGTATGCAATCTGCCAAATTTAACAATCGCGCCGTTCTACGAAGAAAAAGAAACAGTTGAATGGGCGCGAGATGCACTGCATTGCGATATGATGCGATAAGGCGCGTGTATGACGCGATAAGGCGCGATACGAAGCGATACGACGACACGCCCGAAAATAAAATAAGATTCGATTACCTGAAGTATCGTCGTCTGTTGTATCCTCTGATTGTTCACATACGTGTGAGCGTCTCTGGAACAAGGCGTCAAAGTAACGATGTTTTCGGTAAAAGCGATCACGCAATGCCTCGGCATTACAGTGGGTCCGGTCAAAGTGAGGGTCTGTGCTTGAACCGCTTGCGGACCTACCGGTCTTTCGGAACCCACCTCCGTCACGTTAGGCTGTAACCGATGTCGAGTTCCTGCCCCGTGCGGAACGTCGCTGCCATCCGGATTCAGTTCCAACAAGAACGGCAATCTTTCGTCCTCGTACCTACGAACACCGAATTCCACAAACTATACACACTCACTGTCTCGACTACTCGTTCCATCCTCCTTTTCGCCTATTCACTGTACACCTCTCCTTTTCTTCGCTAACCTGTAATCGATTTCGTTCCATTTTCCATTAGGTTTTTTCTTCCGCTTCCGAGGCACGTAATCCGCGGGTCTTCTCCGAACGTGAAACATGATCGAACCTAAAAACAAAAATCAAAGCTGCTTGTACACGTGATACATGATTGCGATAAATCGCACGAATTCTACGCGCAACTTTTCAAACAGTTCGCCGACTAATTGTAAATCGTCGAAGACGACTTCGTTCTATCATCTTCTTATTTTTCTGGTTTTTGCGGGTCGCGTATCTATAATACAGCGTGCCGTCTGTTGTCTGTCGTGTTTCGTACGTAGCGTGTCGAGCGTCGAGTGTCGCGTGGTCCGTTCCCGATTACTGACCTACATTGTTCGTATGCGTCGATACAGGAGAATTTTTTCGTTTCTACCATGTACCTCGATCGATACATGTATAGTTGTGAGACGGTACAGCATGTCTCGGTACGAAAACGCCGAAACACTCGGATTCAAACCGGAAACAGACAAAATTACATGCAGTCGTCGATCGATAGTCGAACACGAAATACGAACTCGAATGCGATAAGTTGTTCGAATCGGGTATTGTTAGACTGATCACATTCAACGTACGCGGCGAAACGAATCGAATCGATTAGCTTCTACGAAGGCGACACCTTTGCGTTTATACTCGCAATCGCGTATATAAATTATTCCGAACCTGCTTTGTCATCAAAGGTACGAGTTGGACAAGGAATCGCGACATTGCTTAAACATCGAACAAAGTAACACGTCTTACGTCTGATTCCCCAATCCATCATGTTGCCTAGAAAACACCGATACTACTGTTGTGGTCCCTGAGTATGCCTCGTGGTCCCTTTCACGAAAAACGGGAAACTCCGTTAAGGTAAAGCGTTGGTCCCCTAAGTTTCAGTCTGTTCTCCGTGTGAGAAGTACTCGGCGAGTTATGAATAAAAGCGACGTATTCCTTTCGTACTCTCTTATCATCCGTTCTTATCGAACCTTTGGAACTTCTGGGTATAGTTGAATTGAATCGGAGAAAAATATGGCATTGCACGGGACGGCATCGCCTTTATGTACATTTATAAATATTTAAAGTTTCGGTCCTCGCTGCCCGGAATGCCAGCGATTCGGTTGCTTCGTTTCGTCGGGCTCTAGCTCAGGCGTTGTCGTTGTCGTTGTCGTTGTCGTTGGCATTGACGTTGGCGTTGGGTAGGCTACGGATGACTATCGGAGTAACTTGGAAAAGGAATAATTCGCTTTTATGCATCCGGGCAGCTTGCATCCCAACTTACGTCCACGTTTACGAATCAGCCCATGTCGAAGTGCATCGCTCCTAGCGATTCGTAACATAACGCGGTTTTACCGCGTACCATGTGGCAGACCCTGCTCGCAGCGATATCTTTTCAAGGCGACAGATATCGCACGATATCGCGCACAACCAAACCAATTTCGTCGCATCGTAACTGCGGCATGTAACTGCACAAACCGAAATCAAAACTGCCCGCCGATACGAAAATAATCGAGCACGAAACGATACGTGTCTGTCCGCGTTCGCTTTGACTTTGGCCTTAGCGTCACAATTCTTCCTGATACGATAGTATGATCGACTGTCGCGCCTAGATGCTAGATATCCGACGTGTATGTAAGTAGTTGTGCAGAGCGGCTGAGCGGACTCGAATTCGAGCAACGCGGACGGAGTGTGTGGCCGCTCTGATCGTTGGTTCGCACGAGCAAACGGGCAACCGAAGAAGGGTCAAAACGCAAGCGCTTTCGCTCATCGACCGAGCACTAGTCCGTACGCAAGACCGTACGCGCGAAACGAACCAAACCAAGCGACTCAACAACGTTCCTCGTTTAATCGTTCGATTCTATTTGAATCGATTAACCATTTCAATATTGAATATGGAATATCGGACACCGATTGCCGAATAAGAGGAAAACCATTGATGTTGAAACAATTAGGAATTCGAGCACCTTCGAACAGCCTCACCGCGCTTTTTGATTAGTAGACGAACACTCACCGCGCGTCGAAGGATGATTCATTAGAATGGCCAACGGGCATTCGTCGTCGTCCAAAATGTACTCTTGTTGCGTACCGCCATTGCTGCTTTCGCTGTTTACCTATGCAACGTTGGTAGACCATAACAAGTTAAACGAGCCGATGATCGAACGTAGAAACTTGGGCAAGAGAAAAAAGACGACTAACCTGCACGAGACAGTACTGCTGCGAATCGACCTTCTCCAATCCGTATTTGGATAACATCTCGCGAACAACCTGTACCGCAGAGTCTCGCACGCTCAAAAGCAACGTTTTGTACGGAACGTCTTTGCACAGTGCCTCCCCGTAGATCTTCAAGGTTCCGCCGGTGTCGGGGCCACCGTCTTTGCTGCGAAATTGTTGCAATTTCCTTTCCAGTTTCTGTTGACGCCGCCTCCGCATCACAGCTTCCGGATTCGAAATGCTTCTCGTGAAACTGGTTTCCGGCAACTCTGCAATCACAATCGACATTCCATTACTTTTCCATTGTTTCGGGCGGTACCCTTCGTCACAGAAATTGTACGACCGATGTGGAGACCCTTCTCGCAAATCAAACAGAAAGTTATCGGCCGGTGTACATTTCGCCCCGACGAATCGTTCCCATTCCCGTTCCATCAATCCACCTCTTACCCGTGTAAAGTTTCTCTGCTACTCCATTCTGGTCGGTGGGAGCCGCGTTTTCGTCTTGTTCGGCGCTCTTGAGCCGACTGAGCTTCTCTTGCTTCTTCATCTGTTTCTTGTCCCGTTTACTCAACTTCCTACGAAAGCTGGATCCGTCTGCGGAAGAAAATGCAACACCCTGCGCATTGGTCTTGTCATCGATTCTCCTCAGAAGAAACCGGCCTTCGCGATCGTCAATGTGCCAGTTCAGTTGCACCAGCAATGGTTTCTCGTCGAGGCCGAGTTTGCGTTCCTCTGCGAACAGATTGAAACCGTTTTAACTTCGACCGATGCATTACATCTGTATATCATATTACCGCGATATACATATATACAGAAAGAGAAGACACGCTTACACACTTACCGCCGTTTTCGTGAATCTCGTAAAGAGCATACTCTGGTACAGAAAGCATTCGCATGTCCGGACGGAATTTCTCGATAAGCGTTTCGATCACAGCTTGACTCGTTGCATCCGAGGCTACTCGGATACACTTTGTTGCAACCTTCTGTCCGCTATCTTGGAAGTAGAACCTCATCACCCCATGGAATTCCAAGTCCTGCAAAAATTCCATCAATGTAAGGAAAAGTCATCGTACATCTTCTCGCCCGATCAACGTAAATATAATCTATCGTCTCACCTCGTTTGGCTCCGAAAGCTCGAACAGATCCAAACGGTTGGCGTTCCATTGTTGAATTACACCGCGCAGTGCCTCCCGCTCGGCTTTTTTACTTGTCGCGTCCGTGTCCATCCTGATGTAAAACATAAAGCATAAAACAATACCCGTATCAACGTACGTAGAACAGTCGATTTGCTACTTCAAAATTTCGCGCCATTCCGCTAATCGGCTGTCGAATGGTTTCGCCCGCTCGTACATCGATCGAACTGTTCGACTGGGAAACCAGTTTTCGAACGTTCGATTATTTGTAATCGGTACCGCGAATCAGACAGAAACCAAGGTGGACTCGTGTCCGACAAAAGGGAGGAAAAGGAGATCGGTACGAATCGGTTGCGATCGTCTCGACTCGAGATTTCTCGGATCTGCTCGTCGGGTCGCGTCGAACCGAACCGAGTCGAGTCGAGTCGACTCAAACCGTATCGAATCGGGCCAACACAGAGTGGAACGCGTCCACGAGTGAGTCGTCGCATACCGCATACCGTACATTCTTATCTGCTTCTACATACTATATACGACTACGTTCGGTCTTGAAACCTTAAAAGAGCGCTCGAGTAACTCGAACACGCTCGAGTACCCTCCACGCGATACACAATAACTCCGGGAGCACCTCTTCAGAACCTCGACCGACTCGCTTTTCAGTTTTGTTTTCATTTGCCCTGCCTTGATTTTTATCTGTATCTTTATCTTTATCCTCGTCCTTATCGTCCTATCTCTTATCTTACTGCTGGCGAAAACTTTTCGCAAATCTTCCGTTTCTTGTAAAATATTTTCATTGTCAAATGTACTATTTCAATCGCAAAAGAATATTTTCTAACCCTCGCAACCTAAATCTAACCAAACCGCAGGCCAAGCGAGCCGGACATGTAGCATACACGCGATTATCGGCTATACGTATAGAAAACGACGGCGTACACACCCCGACGCTTATTCCGAAAAACCAAAAATACGCGCATTTTATTATTTGATAATTTCCAATTAATCCTCCCGGTTCGACGGTTAGATACGATGTCGAAGTTGAACGAGACGCAATGAATGGAAAAATGAACGAAGAAAGCGAATGAGAGAGGAAAAGAGACAGAAACATGGAAAACAGGTGGATGCGTCATCGAATACTCACTCTTCCGAGACTGTCATTCTTCATGCGAGGTCGAACGAAATGCGAGACGAAACACCGAACACACGTAAATATACCGATTCCGTTTAATCCTTCCACATTCGCACGCGAAATTAATCGAGAAAAACGAGCGAGAGTGTTCGAGGCGCCCAGAAATGTCTGGCTGATACGGATATAACAACCGACCGCGATTGCGCGGTAAATCTTCTCGTTACACTCGCGAAAGTCGTCGGCTATGATACCTGTCGATTTTTACAAAGTCCACTACCGACCGATCTTCCCAAAGATCCAACGTGAACAAATATTCGTTGAAACTCGTTGGGTACACAGCATTATTCCACCTTCCGAAAAAGAGCGTGGCCGTTCAACGTGTTTGGCGTTACGCGACCCGTTACCGGAAACTGCGTCAACTTTTCGGACTCGCTTCGACTCGCGATCCTGTCACGATCTTTTGCCCCTTCCTCTCTCACTTCTCTGGCCATCCTTTATCACTTTCCTCGCCCTTCGATTATCACATACTCGTCGACGGTGCACAATCACGCGATCCACTGTACGATCGCGATCACTCGAAAAACAAACGCCACACCCAAAGACTGTTTCGAGACGATCGAGTTCTACTACGCATAATACTCGAACGTATTTCTCGTCGTGTAATTACCAACCAACTGGCCGACGCGAACGGACTCGGAAATGCTTGGGCCTCAAAAGTGGGAGAGAAGAGAGAACGCGCTCTCGTCGTTCTACCTATCCCCACCACCTTTACTCCCACCACGGATGTTTCTTCTCCTACCCGTATCTACATTCCCATCCCTACATTCATACTCATCTATTGTACATCCTCATCCCCACTGTTTCTCTCCCTACTCCAAACCCTACCCTTGCTCTTACCCTTATCCTCATACCCGTACCCATACCCTTACCTCCAACCCCCCTCCTCTCACCCTCTCCCGTTTCTTTCACGATCTACCGATCCTGATTGCTATGCAATTTTCTTTCATTCTTCTTCCCTTTATCTTCTTCTGTTTTCATTCCTCGACTCGCTCGCTTTCGAATCGCCTCCTTTCTCACATTTTTTTACCGAATTGCACGTGCACAACGATCATTAAATTGAATCGTTTTCTATTTCTCTGTCGACAGCAAGTTATAAAGTGTCGATAGTCGCCAACGCGCATCGAGAGACCAACGAAACGAATCTAATTTTCATGGTACGGCTTCGTCGGTAACTTCGTTAGGTATTATACGTCGTTAGACACCGAGCAAGGTATTCACGATATGCGATCGAACGACGAAGAGATTTTCCCATAAAATGGTCGGCGTACGTCATAATTTTGTTGACCCGTGCAACAGAATTATATCGTCGCGTCGGGGATGTCAAAGGTACGTGTCCGAGGATAGATGCGAGAACGAGGTGGTCTGTTTATTGCCCTTAAGTAACCGTTTCCTGCTTGTTTCATTCGCTCGAGCTCGCCCAACGAACTCGCTAGCGGGCTAGTACATACACGGCTAGTCTTTTACTAGAACGTTCATCGTCTTGCATCCACTACAGTTCTCCCGAAAAAGTTTTACGTACCGACAAGAACAGGGCGTATTACATTACACAGATGCGGATTCCGAGAGTTATGTCGAAGAAACGAGTCGCGACATCCGAGCGAAAGTCTAAGACCGCACGCTCACGGCCAACGTCTAGAGCTCGAGATCCATTATTCAGTAATCTTTTGAAACGCTCGTGAAAAGAACTCTTTCTTCGGGCAGTATCGCGAGAATGGGCTTACGAAAAATTGATAAAACCCATAGAAACCTTCCGACGGTACTATGGTGACGCGCGTCGATATTTTCTTCCCTTTGGCCATTTATTTTCTTATTCTTCTGATTCCATTCTTATACTATTGTACAACATAATAAAATGATTCTACGCTACTTTATACGATGGTACACCGTGCCACTTACATTTAGCGAAACGTATAATCGAGGAAAAACAAAAACGGGACTGTACAATAATTCCTATAGATTTTGATACTTGATTACGATTCGCCTACCCTCGATCGACCGGATACGAATAATCTTTTCCGTTTGGTTACAACTTTCACTCGACGTATCAATGCGTCAACCGATTTAAAGGTATCGGATTTTGTAAAAGGTACATTACAACGTTATTGGTACTCAAAACATTGTGTATAGTTATAGTGTACCTGCTATAGAGATGAGAGATTAACGATACGCTTTATTACTATACGTACCGTACGCTGTCGCGTCAACAATCACAACAAAACGAACCATCAAAATCATTTGTTCCACCTACATTTCCAAGCTCGTTGGTGAAACCTTTTCATAATACAAAGGGAATCTCTGTTCTATTGTTAGTTGGTCGATCTACGCATACGAACCTCTGCCGAAATGGCTTGCTTCTTTTTCTTTCGGGAACACGGGCCACCTTGTTCGACGAACAACTATTTCACTCTTCGTGGCCGCGACACGTTTGACATCGGGAAAAGCTGTTTCGACGACGCGCGTCTTATGCATTCCATTCGCAAAACACACTGCATCCTGGAATTGACATCACCAACCACTTACTATTCGCACAAGCATGTCTAAGCCACCACCGTTCGAACCGACAACACGATTTCAATCACCATGATCCGAACGTAAATGTCCAAGTATCGTGAACTAACGGCTGTATGCTGTATGCTGCATGGAGTACGCAGCTTGTGCGCAAGCGCACAAGCGCACAATCGCAAGCGTGCGTACGGTCAGGCGAATCCGCGAATACGGAGCCTCTCGTGCGCGCACGCGCGTTTACATCGATACATGCGCATACACACGTATTCTCAGTAACGGCGTTAGAGTAGGGCGCGGTCGGGGATCGCCCGGGACGCCAGACCTGTAGGGACGCCCCTGCCTCGTGTTCTCCCTCCCTCGACACTCCCGCCGCGTTTTAAACTTTGTAAAATAGTAAACAGTAAATAACTCTATTTATTTGAAAGTATGCGTACAACTTTAAAAATAAAATATTGTATTTTGTCTTTATTTTCAATTTCAATTTTAAATATCATTGCTGAAAACAATGGTTAGAATTCAATACACTTATGAGTATAAATATACTGTATGTTTATCAACAAACGAAGACTTTTTAAAACCTAGCTCGACAATAGAAAAAGTACAAGTTCTATCTATTCTGTTCTATCTTTTATCAGTTTTGTCGTCACCTGTCTACAGCAGTGATACATTTATTTTTCCGTGGAAATTCGTCCATTCGCGCCAATAAAAACTCTAACAGTACATATTTCGAATGTGGAATTCAAAATCCGCAATCTGCTGCAGTAGTCGCGTTTAAATAGTTGCATTGCTTAGAAAAGTAAGCGTATTTGTGCAAAAGAAAGTTGCAGACTAAAATGCAATAATACATATTTACATACCTAGCAATGTAGCAATGTATGCGAATGGGAGTTCCTATAATTCCGACAGGTGTCGCTTTGTCATCTCGTTCAGGATACAAGAGAAAATTCTTCAAACTTCGGTAACAATGTCGCGTTGTAATCGATTGATAATTGATAGTTTCATACGATATTTTCAGGTATCGTGTAACTATAAGAAAAAGTTGTGAGAGCTTGTATTGAATAATATAAAAAGAAATAGGGCGAGCGACACTCCCGCAATTGAAGTGAATGAACTAAAATGAAACTAACAAGTGTTTGTTATTTACGTTTGTGCCACTCGTTCGATGTATACATATAGTACCACTGAGTACCACTCTCTGACTCTCTGATAGTACCCAGTGGTACCTGGTGGTACCCAGTACCAGAGAGGAAATGAGAGTGCTCACGCCACTGATAATATATCAGTGGCTTACGCCCAGGGTCTCTTTTGCCAGCGCTTTTGTTAATATAGACAGAGACAGAGCATATCCAGGTTTAGCATGGAACAGAACCTATATACTTTCCGTGGTTGTCAAGAAGAACATAGGTCACATACTTTTACTTTCGAGATAAAGTTTTGATCTCTAATGCTTTGACATAGGACATCGGTTAAACTGCATTATTTTTATGAGCCTTTCGAATTTGTTTAATGACTTTTCTTCTGGTAATTACGTAAATCCTATACTATAAAGTTCAATTATTGCATACACTGAAATTGTTTGAAATTGTGACATGCGGCGTTTTTCCTGTCAACCACAGAAATATGGGTGTAGGCTGTAGGTTCTGTTCCATGCTAAACCTGCATGGATACGCTTTGTCTCTGTCTGTACCAGTCTGTACTGACAGAAGTGGTGGCAGAAAAGGCGTGTGCATTCTCGTATCCTCTTTGCTAGTAGGTATGTACATACAATTTTATCGATGTCGATTACTTGGAGCAAGAAATAGAAGAAGAATGTTACATACATATCTGCGATATGATAGGTACCACATAGTACAGCACTTATCCTGTCCTCTTCTACGCGGCGTGCTCGTACTCGTGTGTATTTAGTCACGTACGTTGTTTGCTGCGCATGCTGCGCATCTATCTGATTCTATCTTGTTCAATCTTGTTCTATCTACAGTCGCTACAGTCTACACGTCTATCACTCTACACCACGGTGTATTTGCTCTACACGCAAGAATGAAAGGTGCATGTGGAGATTCGTCGATCACGGGAAACTGTTTCGAAGCAGCAGGATGAAAATCTTACGATTCACTGCCACTTGACGCATCGAGAAATCATAATTGAAAGCACCATGGAGGATGACACTGATATTTACGGGGATCTGGCGAATGTCGAGATCAAGTTAGAGGAGAATGTGAGTATCGTAACGCAAGCTCTTTTTCTTCGTGAATTAGGTTAAGTTTTGCATCACAGATGCAATCATACGATGCCCGCAGTTCGTAGCAAACCAGACGGAAAGTAATACTCGTGAATATGCGGAATTAAAGAAACAAATTGCAGAACTTACGACCAAGTTGGAAGATTGTCAAAATGTTAAGGAAACCTTGGAGGTGAATTTGGCCTCTTTATTGAAGACTGCAAAGGCGGAAATTACGCGGAAAGATAAAGTGATCGAAGATCTACGAAAACAGTAAGTATTTACACATTTTCTTTTCTTTCGCATCATCGAAACCACATATGTTTTTAATTCGATACAAATTGATGTAGGCTCGACGATATAATGTTCAAGAGAGGCGGACACTACAGAACGAACAATCGCTTTTGCAAAAAACCGACTTCTGTGGAGAACGTTACAAATCGTCGGCAGATAACTGAACAAATTTCTCTACCTCTCAGCCAAAATAAACACGAGTCAGCAGAAACAGATTCATCGTATAATCTAACCAAAAATTCTAACCTATCCAAGTCTACCTTAACGCCTCTTACAGTGTTTGGTGAACGGCTACTCAAAAGAATCGCCGAGACGCAGTCTATGGAAAAAAGAGCGAAGCAACCGAGCAGATTCGGTAGTAATAACAGCTGCAGTACAACCATTGATGGATACGTGGTAGAAAGCGACAAAGAAAACGGCTCTGTGAAAGAATATTCCGAGAAGGAACGGTTTGCAGCAACGGATTGTTCAGCTGAAGGGAGAAACGAAATAGATTCCACAGACGTTGCAGGCATTGTGGATGGGGGAGAAAACGATGGAATGGATAGAACGATGAACATCAAGTGTATTAAGTCTGAAGTTAAAGAATGTGCACCGAGATCAACGAATAAAGAATCGTGCGAGGATGTCAATAATGTTTCCGATAAGAAACACGAGCATATGAGAGCAAAGAGATTCGAATATTCGGAAAAATATACCGACCCACGATTCAACACGTATTCGAACACGGAGCGTAATCGCTACTCGTCCGTCGAACAACAAGACAGAAAGCGTAGTCATCGATCGTCCACCATCGCGGTTCAACCAAGTGAGAACGATGCGGATGAACGTTTCGCGAAGAGACACTGCAAGTCAGTCGAAAGATTGTCAATTACGACAGACGATTATCGATCGAGTAGCGTCGAGCGCCGTCGAATCAAGCAAAGAGAAGATCGTCGCACGAACGAAACGTGGGGAGATCGTCGATTGCGTGGGAGGCAACCTCCCTGCGAAAGTTCTCGAGACGATAGATATACGAGAAGCAAATCGGACAAGTATGACAATTATCGGGAGAGATCGGTCAGGCGTTACGATAACAGTTCCGACAGCACGGATTACTCGAAAACAGCTGCTAAGAGAGAATCTCGCGATCGCGATTCACGAAGTGTGGAGAAGTACGCGAGATCCATAAATAAACGAAGCGATCGTTCCGAGGATTATGAATGTCAATCGAAAGAGCGGCTAAGAAATGTCGCCAGGAGAGGGATCGACAAGTCCGACGGAGAAAAACTGATGAACCGTACACGACATTCTGAAACCTTGAAATTCGAAAAGGTCACTGACATAAACAAATGTTTCGAAAGAAGCGATCGTCATAGGTTTGCGGGAAATTATGAGACTCCTATGACGACGACGAAACTTGTCGATCTGTCGCGAAAACAGCAGATCAATCGCAACAAAGATTCCAAAAGTAGAGATGCGAACGAAATTGCACTTGACAACGGCGAAAAACGCGAAAGATCGCAAGATCGTTGGACAAACGGTGACAAACCGGAACCATCAGTCATTTCGGTCGACGCAACAAATGCAAATAACATTATCAGTGCCGCTACCGCTACTGCTACCACTAACGCTGTCGCGACGTGTTTTGCGTCTGTTGTATCGCCGGACGAACAAACCGTCGGAAACGTCGAAAATAACGAGAGCGTGGAAAACGTTGAAAACATTGAGAAATTTATCCGTAATTACAACACCACCGATGGTAGTGATCCTAAAAATAGTCTTGATAAAAGAAACGATACGTCGAAGATAGCGGAGGAACATGAATCAACGACAATCCACGTTTTCAAGGATCAGACCAATTTGGAGGAGCAACGCGACACGATTCGCTCGGATGACGTCAAATCTACTGAAACGAATACAAAGCTAGAGGCTGTCGAATCGAAGGATGCGCTTCAACAAGATTCTCAAGGGTCCTCCAGGAATGATACAAAAGAAAACGAAACAACGACGGTACCGTCACTTGGAGAATATGAAGAATCCAACAAAGTATCAGATAGTAATGATTTGATCGATCTAGCGGCCGATAAAGCATTAATTAACTCAAGAACAAATGGAGTACTTCCAAGTTCTAACACGAGTAATACTTTCCAAATTTCTGAACCAGGATGTAATGGTAATGTTAATGTCGACGACAACGGTGACGATAAGGATAAGGATAAGAATAAGGATAACGACAAAATTCGCTGTACAAATGTTCCCAGAGATGTCGAGGCCGATAAACCTCGTATTCGTAATTACGAATACACTGTTCCTGATATCACTAAAGGTAACGACGATGACCATGATCGCAATCATGAGAGTCACGGCAACGTCAAAGTTCACAAGAAACCCAATGACAACGATCACAAAACCGTTCGAAACAAAGAAGGAGCGAGCAAGAAAGAAGGCAGAGCGAACCTTGCAGAGGAATTAGATGAAAAACTAGAAAACGAAGAAAGCAAGGTAAACAAGGGAAAGAAAGAGAATAGTAAAGCTGTGACGAAACAAGGACCACGCGAGACGGAAAAGTCGTCGATGAATTCCGACGGTACGAACAGAAAAAACACGTCTACGAACGTACACGGAAAAATAATTGTGTTCGCACGGCGCAAAAAACCTGTACGCTTAGCAAACAATAATGCAAACATGACTGTCCTTATAAATAACAGTCTTAATAGTAGTTGATCCGACGTTAATTGTACGATGAAAGGTAATTATTTGGTAACAATTCGAGATAAGAGACCGGTAATAAGAGAGAGATAAGAGAGCGTATCAGAGAGAACTGATTGGAGCAACTCGACAAACGACAAATCAATGAATGTTGCCCGAAAAGAATTTGTAAATGCTGTAAATAACAAGTTAAATGTGTACATACTGTTCAGTGGAAAGCAGTGTATCATAGTAAGTTTAACATGTTTCTTTCCAATGTTTGCCGTGTACAATTTTTAATTCGAAACGAAACGATGAGCATTACGGTAATCGATCCGTGTAACGACTACGTGTCTTCTATGTACATATAGATTTTTAAAATCGTAATAATCTAAACGTGTTTCTTCGCTATTCTGTTTAAATAAATATCATGAAATAAATTAGCATTGTGCGTAATTGATCACCGAAACAATAAAAGAAGTAAAAAATTTTGTTTAGAACGAACTCGACTCTAGAAACCCCACCAATTAGGTTACAGGACAGAAGGTAACGTGAAGCGACGCGACGACGCGACGCAGAGCGTCCTAGCGTCGCACACGCTCTGCGCTGTCGCAGAGTCGGAATAGACCGAACAAAACCGAGAGAGAGAGAGAGAATGGGAGAGCGCGCGCAAGAAAAAGAGAGAGTGCAAAAGAGAAGGATAGAGAAAGAGAGAGAGAAGAGGAAGTATGAACATTGATATATCGTGTACATAGCTGTCGTTTATAAGATTTGAATAATTCTGCAGAGCGCTGGTGAAAACAAGTTTCGAAAATCCATAGATATGTATAGGTAAGGGGCGGATGGTTTACCGAGCGTCCCTAAGTCGCGCATCACCCTGAATTCACGGCTATACCTCGTCGTTCGTCCAGCCCAGATTCCGATCGATTCTTCCGTACTGCTAGTGTTCGTGTCGCTAACAGCCTCGCGGTCCCGAAATATGGGCTCGATCGTCCTAAAGTCACTCTCGGTTCTCCTCGGAATATTTTTTGTTTTCGTCGGCACCATGAAGTTAACTTCGCACATCAGCAAGGATCTTCACAAGGACTTGGTGAGTCAAAGCTTGCATTTAGAATGTAATTATATAACAGAAATTTACCCCATCTTACGGATCGCGTTCTACTCGACCGAGATTCTTTTTTCGCCAATATTCCCGTATTCGTTTCGACCCTGGCCCTGTCTGTTATCAGATCTCGCACCCTCTCTCATCTTTCCTACTCTAACTTTCGCACGTCACGACGTGCTTAACCGTTGTATCGTGCCGTGTCGTGTCGTGTCGCGTTGCGTTGCGTTGCGTTCTGCTCTGTTCTGTTGCGTTCCGATTCCGATACGTTCATTTTCCCTCGTCCACCCTCCTCGTACTCGACAATGCCCACTTTCGCGATAACGCGTATCGCGCAATCCCGAGTAGTCCAACGATTTTGTCAATAGTTTGTTTTTATTCACCCTCTCGTTTCAACGAATTTCTACGAGTTGCAAGTTTACAGTTGTTTTTGCTACCAAGGCTATCTAACTACCGATCATAACGCGCGCGTTTCCGTTTCTTCTTGCCCTACCTTTATTTTCGGTATACCGAAAAAACGATACCATTCTGCTACTCTAATTCCTGAATATCGGATATCGAATATTGAACAATTCAAGAACTATGGAGACAGAGAAACCGATACAGGCTGACACGCGAGATTGTTATAAAGAATGTAAAACAGTGTTGCGACAAGTAAACAACGATATCCAGCCGATCGAGGAATCGATGTTTGTCGGTATGCGATCGGTTCATTGAAAAGATTCGAACGAACAGAATTTTTGTAGAATACGATCAAATCTTGAGGTAATTCGGTTTGCTTCGATGCGACTCGTGAAAAGATTATTTTCGTCTGCTGTTGTTACTCAATGCCCAAAGTTATAGTTATAAACTGCGATGCTTTTGGTAATGGGCCAAATATCGTTGCGAGTGCCAGCGTTCGATGTTCACTGGCCAGACAATTGTGATAATTTTCTTTGCGCGAGTACCTATACATACACTATTCGTTGGTAAGGACAATCAGTAGGACAACCACCTTTTCCCTCGGTTACGATCGCTGTGTGTTGACCAGCGCGATCGCGTTGTTTGTTGATTTTTCCAGAGAAAAGAATATGTCAAGTACGCAAAAGTGTTTCCTCTGTCTGGAACGTTGGACTTCAAAGTACCGAGCAAATGGTACAGAAGAGTTGTCGGATCGCTCGAGATCATCTGCGGACTTGCAATGGCGATAGTGCCCAGCCGTAAGAAAACAACGAAACAATCTACCTTTCCACTGTCCTGCTCCACCACATTGTGCGCCAGTTTCTCTACGTTACTTTGCTGACAACGTCTTACCTTTTCAGACAAGATAAAGAACGCGTCGAACGCGGTGTTACTCTTATTAATGTTAATGGCCGTGTACTCTCACTACATGGTCAACGATAAATTCGAAAGGATCGCTCCAGCTTTGGTAAGAGTATAATAAAAACACCGACACACTGTTGAACATTAAATAATACCGCGAATGTACTTTTAGGTGTTCTTCTTCATGCTGACAGGACGTCTAGTGATAGACTGGCAATTGAGACGAGAGGACGCGCAATCGGTCACAGCGAACGGTTTAGACGATAAAACCAAAAAGCAGGATTGAATCCAAGACTGTTTGATGCGTACGCGTGCGAGTCAACGCGAGACTTCGATTACGCGTACAGAATCCGAGATTATAGCCGACAGTCACGCTAAAAACTTCACGTTAACAAACAGCAAGAAAGAAAAGAGTTTCACGGGTTTCGCTATCCTCACGATCTTCCACGTTTCGAGTCGAATGGAGATCAATTGATTCGACAACATCCGAAATTTGTTACTTCACCTCTGCGAATACTTATCGAATGTGATAATCGAATTTCTTATTCGTATTCGTATTCATATTCGTGTTCAAGTTCATGTTCATGTTCATATCCGCGTCTTATCGAGATCACCCCTAACAATAAGAGGTAACGATACGGAAAAATCGCGAGATGGATTTCTCTATCTCGAGCGAGTCGGTTCTTTCAAATTTCGAATAATGAATTGCGAATCACGAATTACGAATTCGGAAGAGCAAAACTACTGTTTCGATTGATAACCCAGTTACCTGCGGTATGGTATTATAATAATATAGTTGGCCGCGAAGGTCGATGTGAAACTTTAGCTCAAACACAAGGTATTAACTGCCATTCGAATTAATGTGTTCCCGTGATATTGTGTTAAGATGTACGTGTCCTTAGATGATAATTAATATCAGCATTTCAATGCACTTTTCATTTTCTCGTTTTTCCTTTATAAGCACGTCCTTGATTCGATTTAGGCGAAAACGCGTTAACCAAAAGTTGTTGAATAGATAGAAAACAAGAACTGTGTCACTCATCCATCTACAATATCTATCGTTTGGTGCGTTTACAAGCAACCATAATTACCCATGTAATCGTAGATCGCGATACGTCTTTTAGTTAGCCTCGTCATCGTCATAGTCGTACAGATTTTTAATATTCCGACTTTCCCTCGTGTCCAACAATAATCGAGGTTTGTCGGCAAGACCACATGAAATGAAGGGCACAGAATAATAAAAACGCACGGAACGGCATATTCGCAAATCCAACAATCTCTTTTTTTTCAAACGATGAACGCACCGTAGCAATATCATTCAAAATTCTATTAAATATTCACATAATTAACCAAGAATCTGATTCGTTCTTTAGGCTGGTTAGTATTTTATAGCACGTAAGGACGCCATCAAATATTTTAGATACAAAAAACCATATTTACGATATCGATACTATATTATATATACAGTACATACTCATATACGTATTCATTTACAAACCTATACACATATTTACACGTACAAGTACACGTACACGGAATTCTTTGTCGATTTCACATCAACGTTAAATTGTGCTTATCAAGCAGACGGACGAGCTCAAGCAATTCGATGCATAAACGTGTACAAATCGTTCTATTAGTGTTTTTTGTCGATAATATTTTCTCTCCTTTCCTATCTTGAAAACGTGAAAGAATAAGCAAAAATGTTAAAAGTTTATCTGTTGTACTCACGATGCAACAATATCATTATTTTTCATTCGTGTTCCTTTCGCGTATCGTAACACTGGAATCCTTAGCCTTATGTTATGGTGATCAATTTCAATACAAGCATCGATTTACCTTCGATTTTTCAAGCATACAAGGACAAGTATGTTAAGAAGAGAAGAACAGCTTTCGTTTTCGGTGTGGCTGTATGTAATAACGCAAACGGTTCAATAAATAACTTATAATTTTTACTTTTGTAACAATTTACATACTAAACGTACGTGTTTACAACGAAGTCAATGAAAGAACAACCAACAATCCAGTTTAATCTGCGTCTTGGCCAGTAGTCAACAGATTTATAGCCTTTCGAAGATTTAATACGGCTGTCGGTACGTCGTCATAATTTAAAGCGCTTCCAGCCCATTTGATGAGTTTCTGTGCCTTGTTCATTTGATCCAACGACAAGTTGATTCCTCCTAACAAACATGTTCAAGTCAAATCTCATACGATTCAATCAAATTCGATACTATTTATATTTTACTGTAATACCTTCTGTTTCCGCTTTTGTATTCGGATGGTAGTTATCTGCAATTTCAGAAGACCCTTCGTCTATACTCCCTATCTTAGGCATATTGTATGTTGTTGTATCAAACGAGTCAACGTTGCCGGTGTTACTTCTTCCGTTCGAATCGAAGGATGCTTCGCCTTCTTCTGGTTTCTCCTGACTTCCGGCACTGTTGTCTGCTCCGACTAAATCAACGAGATAACCGGACCATTACAAAATACAATCTACAGTATTGTTACCATTAGAACACCTTTATCCATGCTATTACCTGAATCGAAACCTTCCATGTTGTCCTCTAAGGGTCCAGGCACAGGCGTCTCACCATTTTTCAAACAATTGTGAATATACGTCGCCTTCCATTTAGCATATTTTCCTTTCTGTATCGCTTCTTCGGTCAATTCACCGAATACAGTCAGGACATCGTACAACAAGCCAGCAGAGAAAAAACTTTGAATTGTTGCTTTACTAAAATCACCAGCCCTATCTCTTTTATCCGCATATAGGAAAAGCTTGAGAGCCCAATTCTCTAAATGTGCTTGTGCGACTATATCATTTGTAATCGCTTCGTTATCTCGTAATTCTTTCTTAGTTGTTTCTAACCAATCCATTAATTTTAGTAAAAAATTTGTTTGATCCGTCGTTTTTGTTGAAAGTTTTAATCCAGTTTGGAGTGCGTATAGGCGACCTATAATTATTATCTACATTAGATTTTCAAGATGCACGAAAATATTCTATCGAGATCCGATACATACACCAGTAACTAACAACAGGATCTCGTTCATGATGACTGGCTGCTATCTTTAAATATTGCTCTATGCTTTTCAAAGGAGCTGGAACGTCCGGCAAATTTGGGTTAACCATGCTGTTCTCGTAAACGTTATCTCTCTGAAAAATAAGTTTTGCTTTTTTTCGCTGTGCGTTGTTATCCCGTATTATCTACTATATTTTCTGATAACACTTACGATAATTGGAATAAATCGTGCGGCAAAAATCTCACCGTAGAACGTTCTGTCAAAATTATTCGGCTTCTCTATTCGTTTTATCAGCTTACCTTATCTTCTCGATCTCTTTGTAGGTTGCGTGACAGTTAAAAATTCTTACATGCAATATACAAAATAAAATAAATCTTCTTGGTTCGTTAAGTTTTTACACACTTTCATTTCATTTCATCGAAACATCCTGTTTTGATGCATTACACATTACATGTAAATACACATACTTACTTGCCTGCCTATATGTGTGCATCTGTATTATTTATGTGGAATAATGTGGATGTAGATTGTAGATAAATGCGTATATAATATAGGTATGTGGGTTATCAGGTATACTTACGTATCTATCTATATCTATGATCCATGTAAACATTTGGAAAAAAGTTTGGTAAAAAACGACAAACCGGTATACAAATTATCTTTTCACAAGTAAGTATATATTGTTCTTACTATTCTTTTTTTGTGAGGAAATAAAAATACCCACATCCGTCATCTGGTGGATGACGTAATCTTGGAACAGGGCATGTTATCTGAAGCCGGATCTATTTACAAGTATATATGGTCTAAATAGGTCTAAGGTCTATTGTATATACTGATTACTAAATTTTTATGATTCATAGACAAATGTAGTGTATCGTATACAGGTGGATTGTGACATTTGCGACTTGAAAATAATTGCAGTAGCATTCTGGAAGTTCGAATTTATCTATATACTTCCAGACGCATGCGTATTGAATTGGAAAACGCACGAGTTTCGCTTCTGTAAGGACCAAGGACACATTGTTGTGAAAATCGAAGAAAACTAAACCACGTGTTTGACATGTGACGGATTCGATGTATTAAACATTTCAGAAAGAAAACAGACTGACAAACGAAAAGAGAAAGCAGACGGAAAAATGTCACGGCGTCCAGAACATTTAGCTCCACCCGATGTGGTAAGAATTAATTTATTAATCAGTTTGAAAAACTTGATATAAATAGTCGAGTTCTTTTGTAGTTCTACAATGAATCAGAAGCTCGGAAGTACACGCAAAAGTAAGTTAATCATTTGATTTGTATTTATGCCTGTTCAGTTCCTATACTTTCTTTTCACGAATTGATGATATTAGTTAACACGTATTTATAATCGTGCAGCTCTCGAATGATAGAGATACAAGAGCAAATGTGCAGACGCGCTATAGAGCTTCTTCTGTTGCCGGAAGACAAACCTTTCTTGCTTCTAGATATCGGATGCGGTTCTGGTCTAAGCGGTAGTGTTATCGAGGAGTATGGACATGCATGGATGGGAGTTGATATATCATCAGCTATGTTAGGCTAGTATATACCTGTTAAATGTAATTTTTTATGTACTACCTTTTAATTGTCCTATCTTGCTTAGCTTTTTTGGTATTTCGTATCAACAGGTGTGGCGTTGGAAAGAGAAGTTGAGGGTGATCTAATGTTAGGGGACATGGGTCAGGGAATGCCGTTTCGAGCAGGAAGTTTCGATGGAGCAATTAGTATCTCCGCATTGCAATGGTTATGCAACGCTGACAAAAGTTCACACGAACCGTTGAAACGTGTATACAAATTTTTCTCCACATTATACTCGTGCTTATCGAGATCTGCGCGAGCAGTCTTTCAGTTTTACCCTGAAAACAACGAACAAGTCGAATTAGTTACAACTCAAGCTACAAGAGCAGGTTTCTATGGCGGCGTCGTTGTAGATTTTCCAAACAGTACCAAAGCGAAAAAGTTCTTTCTGGTTCTAATGACTGGCGGACCCATGGCTCTTCCACAAGCTTTGGGTGTAAACGACGACAATAGTGTTATATCTTATGCAGCAAGAAGGTTGATATTTTAATAATCTTTGAACTTTAATAATCCCAAGTTCAACGCGTAAGCATTTATTCTTCTTCCTTTTTAGAGAGCAAATCAGGAAAGCTAGAGGTAAACCATTAAAAAAGAGCAGAGATTGGATTGCCGAGAAAAAGGAAAGACGACGAAGACAGGACAAGAAGGTTCCAAACGATTCAAAGTACACTGGAAGGAGAAGATGTGGTCGATTTTAATGTGCTTTATCTTTCACATACTTTTTCGACGATACATTTCATCGTGTTTGTATCTTCGAGTCTATGCTCAGATGTATATGTACATATATTTATGTTTCCACAATGTTCATGTAATATAGAGACTTCGATAATTTCTTGAAATCTATTTGAACTTTGGTTTTAGTAGTACGTGTCCAAGCATGCAAGCATAGAAAATTCTGCAATCAATTCGTCCAGGTCAAAGAAGTATATGAATTGTATTTGTGGAACTATACATACTAATAAGATTACTAACAAGAACATAATAAAATTAAAGATTCTTTACAACGTCTGTACCAACCATATAAAGTTATTCTACTCTGGCAACAAGAACCGAGACAAGCTTTTATGAATATTAGGGTGCACAGCCTTTTCCAGTTCTTCTCTATCTAACCAACAGTGCTTTAACTTGGAAGAAACATCTCCACTTATATACTTTGCTAGGAAATAGAATATTTTTGCTCCATCTTTTCCCTTGAGTCTTATATCTTTCGGATATTTGTATTTGTAGAAGCCAATCGGTGCATTACCATAAAATTTTACTTTAATATTATTACCACAACTTTCTTGCACAGTTCTCTGTGCAGTCTAAAAAAAAAAATGAGCTGACATTTACATATTAGAAATCGATGGGTCAATTTTCTATGAAGAACATAGTAACAAGCCTTGCCTCTATCATAGTCTCTGTACTTTTACGTATGTTTTGCGGTGGAATCCAAATATTACAGTTTCCTACTTGTTCATTTACCAATAGCACTAAAGTTTTGTCCAATTTACGATTCAACGATATTACAAGATTGTCTTCTTCAGCTTCCATGGTGCAAGAAATGGAATATAATATTAGTGTTTAGAATAACTCAACACTATGGAAGCAAATAAGGGAATAAGGAAATTTACCATACCATTTACTCTTGGCGCAAACTGAAATTTTTCTAATTCTTGTTTGCTAGAATCTTCGAAATCTTCCAAGGTTTGAGTTCTAGTTACATTTACGTTTTCATTTGTAGATGCTTCCTTCCTTTTTTGGCTTTTTTTCTTTTTCATCTGTATTTCAAAATCTGACAATAAACTGTTCTCGAACTCTATTTGATCTAACGTCTGTTGATATCGCGCTTCCACATCCTCCATTGGTTTTGTAATTATTGGATGACGTTCTAAACAAACGGCACTGAACAAATCCCATTTTCCGTCGGTTTCAATGTTTACTTGCGACAGTGTTCTAAATATAACCTTCGCTGCCGATGGAGTACCTGTACAGAACCTCTTCTTTGTTTCAAGTTATTATTTTAGTAATCTTATTTTTATGTAATAAAGATGTCCATGTTGTCCAATAAATATAAGTTGATCGAATGGTAAACAACGAGAATCGATGAAAGCTATCTTACCTCGAAATAACATAGCCGCATTGTTGAACGTATGACACGTTAATATTTTCTTTAACATTGTTGAGCTCCTTTTTTACATACCTAAGTGAAGAATGAGAAAGAGAAAATTTCGATTTCAATTAAAACTACGGTAACACAGTGTAAAGAATAAGTGTAAGTACACTTTTTATACGGTATGCACACAGTGGGTATGCATAACAACGTGCTTATACGAGTATATATATATTAGACTATATTCTATATATGTATATACAATTTACATACAACTACTACTACTCCTATTTACTAAACGACGTGTAGGCGTGTAGGTGTAGTGCAGGTTTGATCGCATACATGTGTAATATAGATATAAAATATCGTTTGTGTAGATGGCGCTATTCCTCTACAGTGAAGACAGAGAGGATATGAGAGTGCTCACGCCCGGGTTTTCGATGCCTCCGGTATAGTGCTGCCCCACACAAAATCTCAGCCTGGATCAGCTCCTATGCGTACGGTAGAGCGGATTTCCCCCTCCCACTTATAGCCTGGATCAGCTCCTATGCGTACGGTAGAGCGGACGCTTAGCCTGGATCAGCTCCTATGCGC
>CM052319.1:5297456-5442278 GCA_028455605.1 Lasioglossum malachurum | reverse complement strand
TTTATTAGAATTATTACCGCATTTAGCAATTTCCGATACGTGGTTATATCGCACGAAGCATCGGTTGAAACTTGTTCTGATTTATGACACAGGCTAGTAAAGGTTCTGTTTCAGGCTAAAACAGTGTGGTCTCTGTTTCGTGGTAAAAGTGGGCTCTACCGTACGCATAGGAGCTGTTCCGTGCTAAGCGTGAGCGTGCCAAAAAGTGGTGGCAACTCAGACCCGGGCGTGAGTGCTCTCATATCCTCTCTGGTGAAGATCATTTATTTCGTGCGAAGAAATAAATCATTCTCATATTTTATAATCAGACAGCACATTCTTCTCTATCAAGATAAAATTATTTAACGATATTTGTAAAATACATGCTTGGTATCTTATTTCTACGTTTTGTTGACTGTCTTCAGCAATGGCACTTAAAATGTGGCACATCTGCGACATACTAGGAGAACAGTCATTTACGTTTTCAAGAACGAATACTGGAAAGTGTACAATTCGGAGATGATACGTAAAACAGGTGAAATAAAACTTTATGAATGCATCGATTAAAATAGTCGCACCGAAACTGCCAGAACATACTTCTAAAAAAGGTATTGTTTAAGTAATTTTTAAACTTCTCGGAGTCGCGCGCTATTCGTATATGCCTGAGTACAACCTTTGTACCTTTTCGAACAAACGTGTATTTGGCTGAACTATTTGTAAAAGAATATATATTCTAATAGAATATCATAGCAATAGTTTATAATTGTAATTATGTAAGTCATAGGCTTTTAACGAAGGAGTGAATAGCTTGTACCTCAAATGACAGTAACAAAGTATATAAGTAATTATATACTACTTTAAATAGAAAATTAAAAATATACACATCACATGACAATTCTTTATTAATCGTTGAGAGAACATACTGAGATTTCATGTAATAAAATATCAATGTAAGATAATTACTTACTCCGAACACAGATATTCCCATGGACCCGTAAGCGAAGAGGCAAACGCATGGAAGCACGATCCATTGTCGTTTCATGCGAGACAAGCTCAAGAGAGAATCCAAGAATTCGATAGATTGAATAGAGCGAGACATCTTCTTGATGCTATTTTCCTCACGAATGAATTAATTTCCGATGGTTCTGATGTTGAAATATTGAGTCTTGCTAACACGATAATAACAAGATTTAAGATTCTGGGAGCGTTTAATACATCAGTAGGCAAGTTGTATTTAAAACATAATTATTTATCTTTTGATGCAATTTTTCAACAATGACTAACTCTTTTAGAGAATACTTACGAAAATACAAGGATATTGGTACTGAAGTCTTCTCACAGTGGTATATATCATTGTTGTACATTTTGTTCGAGTGGGGGAAAGAAAGAAGCTACCTGCGGTTGCAGAGGAATTATGCCTGGTAATTAAAAGCATGCAAGAACCCAAAAATGTCGGGTACCCGATGGTCGGATCTCCGGAGAATAATTCTGAAAATTTTTGAGAACCTATGCCGATTCCAAATAAAATTCTCAACCCGATACGTTCGGGTTCTCGCACGCCTCTACTGATAATACACATTTCTTGAATAATATAATGAATAGACTGCAATTATTTTTGACCTGCAAAGGCTACTACATACTTCTGAGAATAAGATTTTATTTGATTCCACTTTCTTAAAATTTGTCTATAAAAATTGCAAATGGCATAAACGTCCGCAGTCTAATAATGAAGCACTACCGATCAATATTGTATACAATATGGTTATTTAATTAAAGGTGGATATCAAGGTTGCGGACACGGTCATGTAGGCCATCCAGGTGTCAGCCATTGGTCTTGCTGCGGATCAGTTTTGAGACACGGACGTTGTTTGGCACTCCAAAGATACGTGCACCAGCTGCTAGTTTGATGCTGTTCATGATACATATATATTTGTATGTATATCACTATTTTTGTACATCAGTCTTTATTGAATACAAATAGCAATATAAAACGCCATAGAATGGAATGTCGTTGCATATGCAGTTGAACACACCGCCCCTAAATTCATTTTCGTAAACATCTTACACAGTACCTCAAATGACAGTCTTATATTGTTGCTTTACACCTATCGTTTATAACATCACATGACAATTCATACCTATATTTGACTTGTTCATTGACAAGAATCTTTTCTCGGTCCGTTTCTCCGAATGGGTGTATATCAGTCTAAATCTTGAATAAATACTATGAGATAACATACCGATAGTCCATCGAAACAAAAGAATCTTTCGTTTCTTCGAAGGTAGTATTTAAAAGCGTATTTCGATCGTACTGTGTCAGAAGCACATTCAAAAGTGCTTTCGCCTTTTGCAATACTGTCGTCAAATATAGAGCAATTCTTCTCCCAGCTCCGGATGCATTTTCGCTGGCATGGCCGCGGTGTTGAGTACTCCACATACATTCCTTACATGTTACCTAAAAGAAAATGGCCTGATTAAAATCGCTCGTAAATGATTTAAGGGGGTAGACTCGTTTCTAGGATTGCAAGGGTGCGTGATGCGCCTTCTCATTTCTTGATAATGCAAAGATGCGGTTTTTCAGTAGTCGAAAGCGCTACATAAAAGATCAATCTAAGCCGCAATCGCCCTCTAAAGTACTATTTTTACGTTTACGAGGCGTAAATTGCATTATTTGGAAGCATGAAGCTGCGCATGTAACTATTTTCATAAAGCTGCGACAGCTACATGCTGCCGAATCATGCAAATTACGCCTAGTAAACGTAAAAACAGGATTTTTGAGGGCGACTGTGGCCTAGACTAATCTATTATCTAGCTCTTTTGACTACTGAGAAACCGCATCTTTGCATTATCGAGAAATAGGAATCCTAGAAACGAGTCTACCCCTTTAACAGTACGATAAGAGGATCGTGAACCTGTTGGCACGCGATACAATAAAATCTCAATGCGTGCGTAGGATGTTTTTGACATAGCGTGGTACGCCGCAATTTGGTAGCTTCCCAAAGCGGCCTTATCTTGTGCTTCGATGGCTTAATCTCCATGGTGATTAGCTGTTGATGTTCCATACCGCACTCTGTGCAGAAATTGCGGAGGCACGTGGCACATTGGACCGACGCCTTTAAATAGCAATGTTTATATCAACTATATCAATACAATTATCGCCTTATCACAGGATTAGTGGAGCACGCTGTATTTAACTAAACCGCATTGACTAAAGGATAAGAATACTAATGCTTACAACCACTTCATCTGTGCAAACATCACAGAGAACTCTGTTTGCAAGTCTGCAGCGTATAGCGTCCATAACTAACCGATGTTGAAGAGGATAATGTGGAGGAGGTATCGGAGAACCAACGGTCGGCAATCGAAAATCACATAAAGGACACAGTTCATGGAAATTACTTTTCCTCTCTCGTGAATTGTTGATTTTTGTCAGTTTCGGGGAATTACAGGAACCTAGAGCCCACAGAAACATATATCAACAAAATATCTCGCGATTGTAATTCATAACTCTGTGTCACTTACGTTTGTTTAGTAATTCTGAAACACACAACGAACATATAGGATGCAAGCATGGTAAGAGTCTTGGCTCGTGCATCCTTTTACCGCATCTAGGACAACGGAAGTCTTTATCTTCCCCTGTCTGAAGGGAAGAAAAGATTTCTTCTTGGGTGTACTCATTGCTTACTCGATCCTTTGCGTTGTAAGACGATTCAGAGGAAGGTTCACACATAGAATTTGTCCCGTTCGTGTTCCAAGAGATGGGCACTTTTGAATACACATCGTAACTAAATAAAAGAAAAACAGAAAATAACGTACTACTATATAGAAACAGACTGGTGAAGTTGTGTCTCTGTTGTACTGTTTTCTACACTCTAATTTTGTAATCACCGAATGATTCATCGTCTTGCTCGGAATCAACGACAGAGGTGTCCATCTTTAGAATATTCGACGATAGTAAAAATTTCGTACGCGGTGGGAAAAAGTGCAATAATAGTCTCGGAATAGTCTGCAGTGTACCAAGTCAATTAAAAATAGTTCTTACCGGACGCTTTTAGCGAAAGCCTGTGGATCTGCATTAACGGCCGGTTGGGTATCCGCCACTTTATTTCTTCGTTTGGGGAATGTACAATCTTGATTATTAAATCCGTTGTTCTCGTCCTCCTCATCCATCGACGTTCTCTCACCGCAGCAACTTGTTAAACGACACTTGGAGCATTTGACAAAATCCATAAACACACTGTTAGGCTGTCAAAGCTAACGCACAATATTGTACGAATTAATTATAGATACGCAAACCAGTCGTCGTTCATTTCCATCATTTCCAAAAGAGTGAATACAGATTGAAATATTCACGAATGGAACCAAGTGATATAAAATGCAAAATGATTTGTTGGTTTCGAACGTTATACTATCATAGAATTGATGTAAAACTCAACTTACCAAGTTGAAGAGAATTCTATCTGCCAGCACGCGCAGTGATGGTTTTCGACGATACAAATACCTTTTGCACTACTTCACGTTTGCCATAGCGTAATGAGTTAAAAATAACGCGAAGGCGGGCGCATGCGAAGCGAAACGCGACTGTTTTGTACCGAATTCCAAATCCTACTCGTTATTTGTTACGTAGTTGCTGCGGTTATCGTAATCGTATATTAATAAACATTACAATTACAATGTCTACGAATGAATAAACGATGCAGGTGTAATATTCACAACTCTGTCAACTATATGGATAACAAATTTTATTACTTATCCATACACGTGTAAAAATAAGATCGATGATATACATATTAAAGAGCAAGTATTACATACAAAGGATATATGGTTAAGGAATGATTACTATATATAAATACTAATTCCAATACTTTCTAAGGCCGTGAAAGAACGAATAAGTTCGATCATTGTGCTATGATACCGCTTGTGTGTACAAACAGCGGTGCATCTACACGATTACACAATTAAAAAAGCCTCGAATTCAATTGTACAGTACAGATAAACGATATTAGTAGTCCCGAGAAGAAAAATCATCGAACTAGATGTAAATAGAGGAAGTGAGCCTGTGTTCTCGGTATCCGCGTCAACGGATACTTAAGTACATCCGTGTCAGTTGAATTCTTTTATACAGATGGCAATTTCATCGGTTGAGGAAATCGTATGGAATCTTGTTAAGGTACATACTTAATATTACAGCCCTGTAAGTGACTAGTACTCTTTACGTTTTTGGCCAAACATACACGTGTGTGCGTCGCTTAATGAGATCTTATATTCTATACATCTCTAAAACACGAGGATCAATTTATGAAATCTGGTGCGTAACGCACCGATTAGATTTCTTTCTTTAAAGACTATATCCGTTACCTCATGTTTTCACTCTAGAACCCACTTTAATAAAACCATTTCGAGATTTACCGTTTCTTGCTTGACTGTTATTTTTCGTCTTGCGATGTTCGAATAAGACGTCGTCGGAGTCCGTGTCTGATTCGGATAGTACCGTTTTATGCGTCGAAACTGCAAAACAATTGTGCTAGTATTAATAATACGAAATTATTCTCGGTTAACGAGTATATAAGAATATCATACACGTGCTGCTATCGTCTTCCGGTTCCGGTTGTAACAAGGAATAACGAGGAGGTTTTTTCTTAGCACGAAGCGAACGTCGTTTTCCTGTGCATATTCTTTGGCATAAGCAAACCAAACCCCATACCAGACCAACCCAACACACAACCAAAGATAGCAGCGCGATTATCACGTAAAGAATGCTCCAATCTGGAAAATTATATTTCTACCATTATTTAGAATTTTTTGGAAATGTAATATATTTTATTAGCGAATATAGGGCTGCTCTTTTCCTTGCTTAACCAGCAATTTTTGCCTTTTTCCTATGTTATCCAGTAAATTGTTCCTGGATGATCAATGGTCCGAAAGTTATAAATGTTTAAAGTTGAGCGATTCTCAGTGTTTGTGACAGGTTAGCGCCGCCATGTTTCTGGAATCTGCGTGATCAACGCGTGTTTGTGGTGCCAACTTTAAACATTTATAACTTTTAAACCATTGATCCTCCAGGGTCAAAACTTGGATTTCTCACATCTTCTCGTCTAAATCTACTGAGTAACATAGGAAAAGGGAAGAAATTTATAGGAGAAAGACAAAAATTTCTGGTTACGCAAGGAAAAGTTTACCCGAATATAGTTTAACTTACCGCAGTTGGAATCACCGTTACCGAAATATTTCTGTATTAAATTCTGCATCCAGAATGCCTCACACATACATGATCTTGTCTCTTGGTCGCATACGCCATGACCTACAATCATGTTTTTTTCTGATATCGATAAATCAGTCGAATTTTTAGAGTGCTCGAATTAGAGTGATGAACGTACCCGAGCATTTATTTTGGCACACAGCGGTGTCGATATTCGCGACAGATAACTGAAGTAGTCCGGAGTCTTGTCTCAGTTTTTCTTTCAACCGCTTAACCACTTCCGGTCCCGGCATAGTCGTTTGTCCTCCTTTCTTCTCGACGTAAAACACCAACACTGCTCTGCCAGTGTGAGGCTCCGCTCTTAAGTTTCGTACAATAATCGATGCTTCGTCCCGCAGCAACATTTGCAACTTCACCACCAATGAATTCTTTTGAGACACTGTCAACATGTTCGCTCCGATGTTTAACGTCAACTCGACCAAATGTAACAATTGTGTATCTAGAAAAAGTTTGCTTAAATTTCGTTATAGAACATCGATATGCAGTTTCTCTTTCTTCGTACCAACCTGACTTCACTATAACCGACACAGTGTCTTCGCTACTAAGTCCTTGATCGTCGACTACTTTCAATCTGAAAACGTATCTACCTGGGACGATATCGGTTAGCTAAAATTGAAGAATGATAATGACATTTCATTTATTTGAAGTGTACACCCAATTTAAATGCTATTACCATAAGAACCGGTGACTTGTCTGTATCTTGAATTACAGTACCAATAGCAAGACTAGACGAATCCCTTATCCATATCCATTCCTTGATTCTTAAGTCATCGGTTGATTGAGTACCATTAATAATCAGGGCACCGATGGGCGCGATTACAACCTGATCGCCTCCAGCGTTTGCTTTAGGTGGCGCATTTTTATCTATAAAATCAAATTACCTCTATTACATTTTGAACCATTGGAAACTGGTAAGATTCGAGTAGTATTTCATGCATACTTTGCGTAACTTTTACGTTCACGGTATCGGAGTCTTTATTCCCGTTATCGTCGATTACGGTTAACTTAAACTCATAGTCGCCCTTGGTTAGTTTTGTTACATTGGTAATTGATTCGTTAACAGCAGAGAACTCTGCATTGCTGGGCCCACTGTTAAATGAAGTTTCTTATTATAATGTTATACCGGGAGGATTAACCCCCCCTTAGCACTCGAGTAAATTACTAAACATTTAAGTATTCCGAGTTTACCTGACTTGTTCCCAATGATATGATACAATTTTAATGTCATCTTTACTTTTGTGACCATCCAGTAGAGTTTTCGTTTCCGGCAGAGCTATCGTTATGTCTTCGCCGGCATCGGCTGTTCAAAATACAAGTATAGGATGAAACATCTATATTCGGAATAGACATATGCGTGGTTCCAGATCGTATCATTACCTTTGGGTGGTTTATTCGTTGGTGGTTTTACAAACACGTGGACCTCAGATGTCGAAGACTGCTCCGAGTCGTCTGTTACTTTTAGCACGAACGTATACATTCCCTCTTCTAAATTAGACAGTTGTAAGTACGGCGTTCTTGTGTTTTGCATGTCCACCGCTTTGTTCTGATCAGAGGGACTTTTCGTCCACTCCCAGCTCGCGATTCCGTGGTCATCGGTGCTCAAGTTACCATTCAGAGTAAGCGTATTCTGGGGTAAGTATATAATTATATCCTGCCCCGCGTTCGCGCTAGGAGGATAATCGGTTACTTTCAGTACAGTTATGTTAGCGCTAGTAGAGTTCGTGATGTGATCAGAATCTTCAACAGTCAACCTAGCAAAAAAAAACATATTGAACTGACGTAGTATATCTAGAGGTGTGCGAGAATCCCGAAATTTTTCGAAATTCTCGCACCAATTTACATGTACAATAGTTTACGACACAGAATGCTAACTTAAAAGTGTAATTGCCAGGAATAAGATTGTCCAACTGTAACGTGGGAGTATCGACTAGATTCGGTTGATAACCAATAGGTCCTTGTTGCAGTCCCCAATGATAAGAAATGACTCGGTCGTCATCTTTACTCGATGACCCATCTAGCACAGCTCCGGTATTCGGAAGTTTTACGACTTGCGATGCAGGCGAGATTATGGCTGTCGGTGCTTGATTTATTCTTTTGGCTGTAAACGATAATAAAATCTGTTATTAACAAATTATGTTGATCGTTGGAGAATTTTCTAACGAGTATAACTCACGTGGTAGAACGCTGACGTTCGCGTACGCTTCACCATAAGCATTGGGACTGTTTACAGTCACCTTAAACGTGTATAAACCCTCGGACAAGTTACTCAATTTAACAGTCATACTATTCTGATCGCCCATGCTGCCAGTGTATCTTTCCGGTTGACTTAGGAGACTCCAAGCGTAATTGTAATGCTCATTCTCCTGCTCCGCAGGCACAGTATAGGCAGACAATGTTACTGCGTTTTCTGGCAAACGAACTTCCTTCGAAACCGCGGAAACTAACAAACGTTTCATCGGCGGCGCTATCGACGCGGTAGAATCTTTCAGAATCTGCGCTTTTATCTGCGGTGTTACACCGAGTTCCATATCTTCATCCGGGACGCAAACTCCTACCGCAAACCCGTACAAATTAGAAAAAGAAAAATCAGAATATCGTACGTAGACTGCGGATTTTATGCATTCACGGAAGAAAACAATTCTTTGCATATAGATCGGCAGTCTAACTATGCGAAACGATTTCTAGAAAAATAACCACACCTTCCATGTTGTGTTTGAAACCAATGGAGCATTGACATATACCGACATCAGGTTTATCTGGATCTTTAACACATATTTCGTTCTCCGAACAAGTTGCTTGAGTGATGCAAGTCATATCATTCGATCCGCCGAAAAGAATACGGTATCTATCAGTACCATCCATAAGAGGAGGACTGAAAAATATATTGTAAATATTTCTATAACTGCTAGAAATTTTTATGAAAACATTGTTTCCTTACCCAGCATCCTCGTGCATGTGTTTCAATAATTCACTCCACATTTCGTCCTCTTCTACAGGCTTAACTAACACCATGCTCGGTGGACTCTCGCTAGCTAGATCAATCCTGTATAAAGGTAAACATATCTTGGAGTTCTCGCATTGCAAATGGTAACAGGTGTTGTTATGCATAAGGGCCACGTTGCATTTAGGCTTGGTGCAGCAGGCAGCGATGCAATGTTGAAGGTCGTTCAAATGTGGCTGACTAGCGTATATTCCGCTCGAAAGATTTCCTCGAGGTGTGTAGCTCGTGTACACCCTCGGATACAAACCGGGACATAACATTTGCCATTTAGTGTCCCAGTCGGACAAGTCGCCAATACAATTACCAAAAAGTAATAAATACAGTCCCAAATAAAAGATTTCCAGCATTGTAACTGAAAAAAGAATCGAGTGTATAAAACATATTTGCTGTACAGGGTGTCAGGCAAGTTTCTACGTAAATTTTATCGGTACATGTATTCTATTCAAGAAGATAATTACTAGATTAAGGATCTTTATGCAAAATAAAAATGTTCTGCATTTATTGTGGGAGGCACGAATAAAATAAACATTAATTTCACCCCTTAATTATTATGTTACATTAAAAACAACATTGCAGTATTTTTAAATTTTTCTAATCTTTTACTGGTTTATATTTCACCCAACTAATTCATTCACAAATGTATAAAGATCCGCAGTCTAGTAATTACTTTAAATCTCTTTTGTCGAGTGTGTGACTCGACATCGGAGAAAGAAACATGTAAATAGAACAGTTATTTTTCAGATAAAAACAAATACAAGTTCCACAATTACAACAAAGTTTGAGAGCTATATTTAACACTAGATTTACGGAGCTCTAGAAATAGCTATTTCACATTATTTTATAATCATAACAAAAATGTGTCTATCCAAATTTTTAGCCACTTTTCCAATAATGTATACCCAAAGAAACAAATTTGGTAAATAATTCCTCAGGAAAGCATCTTTACAATCTTAATAATCGCAAATTAAGAATATTAGAACCTGTCATTTGATGGTAAACCTAGTGTTAATATAATTAGTAAACAAAATGTTTAAAATAAGTAGCAGTCAAGGAACTGTCCTTGAAAAAAAGTAAATATCAAATAAAACAATTAAAATAGTAGGGAACTGTTGGCAACAAAATTAAAAAATAATTCGGAAAATATTTTCTCACTGTTCGTAGATAGTGCATGAATTTCGAGTAGTAGTACGTAAAAGCGAGCGATAAGGATGAATGTTTACATTGACAGAATGCTCCTACCTGTTTATTCGCACACGACGAAGTAAATAGATGTCGAACGATAAAATGATCCCAGGAAATATTTCAGGTTACTTTACGAAACATCTGTCACCTTCGGAATTGGTTCACTATCGAACACCGACCGTAGACTGTCGTGGGATCGTTCCGCCGTTATTAACTCCGAATGGTCTGCAGACGTACACGGTACAGGCTTATCATATATTAGCAGCATGTTATTATCAACGCCAACAGCTAATCAACTATAGGGGCAATTATCATATTTCCTGTTGCACCGGAATAATGAAAGGTCGGCTAACGACGATAATATTTAGTCCGTCAATGGCACACACTACCACAATAAGAAATATCAGCTATATCGTTTAATTTACACTACGCATCAAACGCGCAAAAACAAATCCATTCGACCGAGTTCCTTGCTTGCCACGCTACTATCGTTTTGATAACCCGCACGCCTGAATCACCTGCGCGTGCCTGCGCACCCTATTAAAAACACAGATGTCGCGACAGGGAAAATAATTGACAGATAAACAGAACGTTCGTGAAATTACAGTAATTTCAAATTACTTTACACTTTCAATATTCCACGCGAGAGAAATTCTTCTATAAAAAAATACAGAACGTTCTAGAAGCTATTACTGATTATGCAAAATAGCTTATGGGTCGTCTTATATTTCGAACCGTTGAATAATAATTAGCGGAATTACTTTATAGGCTATACATCGCATTATGGATTGCATAAAAAATTCTTTCTTTGAAACGCCTTGTTTTAATTTTAGCTAGGCAATGTTTGCTATCTTGTTATAGTAATTTTTTGAGATAGTTAATGTGATATTATATATATAGTTTATATTGTACAATCGCTAAAATACTATATTGTAATTTTGCTATTACTTGGAATGACAAACAAAAGTGGATGAATGCGCTTATTGCTTTTCATTTATTTATTATTTATATAGAAAATAGAATTAAATATATTCTTGAATTTTTTAATTTATTGCTGTTTTATATTTCACCCAACTAATTTCTTCATAAATGCATAAAGATCCGCAGTTTAGTATAATTCAATTGCAAAGTACACTCTAGTGTAGTGCATACGGTTTCTGGGGGATATTTGAAATTTCAAATGTGCCGCGCCGAGTGCGCGGTGTGGTAGTGCACAGTGGCGACCGAGCCGCCGCTGGCGAACTATTCCGAAACCTGTTTACGGCTGAGCATTCAAACACCGGAAAGAGGTATGAGCGAGTCGGTCGGCTTCGTCGTGGGTGGCCTGCGAGCGAACGTAACGTGTGTGTGGTCCGAGCGTTCGTATGCTGGATGCGGCTGTCGCGGGCGTAGAAGATGCAAGACGCTTTGTTCGGACGGACCGGAGTGCTTTCTCCGTGGCAGAATATAATCGGCGTCTGGTCTTGAACAAAGGGCCCAAAGGTACTCTATTTTTATTCGGGAAACGTTTTCGTTGTTTATCTGCGCGCCGTATACACGTGTGACGTTTTGTTTTTAATCGCGTTGATAGCGGCCTGGAGCGTTGCGCGTCGATTGCGAGGCCGAATAATGAATTACCATAAGCTAATTACGCCTCGGTAGTCGACAAGTATTAACCGAAACGAACGGAGCAGGTTCAAATTCATTTCTTTTACAGATGACACTTCTGGTGATCTATTGTTTACTCGTGTTTCACCGAGTGTCGTCGGAATTGACGCACGGTTTTACTGGAAATGCCAACGGTGAAAATACAACGTGGAACACTCTGGATTTAACTGCCAGACACCGGATCAAGGACCCCAGTTTCCTGCTAGAAAGATATCCCATAAGGGAACTACCATCAGATCCTTTGAATTGTAGAAGACCTGCAAAATGCGTGGAGCTGGAGAAGAGCACATGTATGGGCACAAGATTACCATACACAAGGACTACTTTGGACTTGATACCCGAACATATATATATAACCCAGAATATGATAGAGGTATATTGAAGACATTTATTAAAAATATAGATATAAACATTAAATTCATTTTTCCTCAAGCTCCTCTTTAGTCAGCTCAACAGGTCAATTTTGTACAAAAGGAAAGGTAGTTTTCCCTTTGGAGAATTACCTGGATGGCTCAGGTATACAGGGTCCCTATTTAAAGTCACCTCAGGTATTTCCTGTCCTGATTCTTCTATTGCAATTTCTATATCCATGTGATTTACAGTTACTCTCTCCTGCAGTTCTACCTGAAGCAAACTCTGACTGCTGTGTATGATCGGTTGAAAAAATCTATTCTAATCTGTGTTCAAGCAATGCACAGGGTATTCTAAAAATTGTAGAACTGAAGGTTATCTAAAGGATACATTATATATTATAATTACTTACAATGTACAACAGAAAAAATTATTTTTATAAAAATTAGTGCATCCTGTTTAACCATTAGCACTCGAATGGTGAATCTGAGGAGCTACTAAAAATTGCTGTATCATTATTATGCAAAATATTGTTTACATTATTAAGTATGTCGGTATCTCTAATCACTAGACAAGGTAGAACAAAATAAAATTTTATTTTCAGTGGTAGTAGCCTTTGCAGAACTGAAATAATTTTTTTGTGATTCTGTGGGATTTTATATTCTAGCATTTTTTAAATCACTAATCACTTACTGAAC
Organism: Lasioglossum malachurum; assembly: GCA_028455605.1. NCBI lineage: Eukaryota > Metazoa > Arthropoda > Insecta > Hymenoptera > Halictidae > Lasioglossum > Lasioglossum malachurum. The sequence continues at coordinate 5,429,161 of CM052319.1, read as the reverse complement.
ATTTATTCATTGTATGAGGTATTATACCAATTTAATAGGGAATGGAAATATTCTCAGTCGCAAAAAATGTTTAATTTTCAAGTTAAAATAGCTCTGTGTGGAAAGGAGTAAATTGGAACACCTTGTATATTGTTGCTTTACTTTACAGGAAAGATTGCAAGTGCTACAAGCATTGAGGCACATACCAAAGTGTTGGGCAGTTGTTCAACCCCTGTTGTGCTCAATATTCATGCCAAAATGCATCAATGACACTGTGGATTTGCCCTCTCAAGAGATGTGCAAGATAGTTTCGGGCCCCTGCAGAATTGTATTCAATCAAACAATCTGGCCAAGCTTCATCAAATGCGACAACACAGAGCTGTTCCCAAGATTATGCAAAAATGACATCAGGGAACTGAAATTCAACATCTCGGGCAAGTGTCTGAAACCTCTTGTCCCAACCGACAATGCACTGGCAATCTTCGAAGGAGTCGAAAGTTGTGGGACTCAGTGCAATGACCCTTTGTTTACGCCGGACGAGCACAAGCAGATTCATTCTTTCATCGCTTGGGCAGCAGGAATTTGTGGCTCTTTCAACCTGTTTACAGTTGTGGGTACAATAAAACTAAACGATTCGTTTTAGGTATAACTCGATCTTGCTGATTAATTATATTTTAGGTAACATTTTTAATTGATTGGAGGAGCGCAAACAAATATCCAGCCTTAGTCATATTCTATATAAATTGTTGCTTCATGATATCCTGTGTTGGATGGCTGGCTCAATTTATGAATGGGAGCAGAGAAGTGATAGTGTGCCGCAAAGATGGAACATTGAGAATGAGCGAACCTAGGTAAATATTAACTCTCAGAAAACACCTTTCTAATCTCAATAATTGTCAAATAAAAACTCTAAAATGGGTCATTTGACCCCTCGTGGTAGGTTTAGGGTTATATATTAATAATATTAAAATTTCGAGCAAATTGACGCTAAGGACAGACGAGGGTTAAAGAGAATTTTCAAGATCTCGACTCATCTCGACAAAAGAGGTACAAATAAAACTGGTAATATATTTTCAGCGGGGAGAACTTACTATGCGTTGTGGTATTCGTCCTGGTATATTACTCGCTTATGGCAGCTATGGTATGGTTTGTGATTCTGACATACGCTTGGCACATGAGTTTCCAAGCACTTGGCAAAATTCAAGACAGGATCGACAAGAAGGGCGCTTATTTCCACTTGATAGCTTGGTGTTTGCCTCTCGTATTAACAGTAACCATTATGGCATTAGGAGAGATAGATGGAAACAGCGTGACCGGTATATGTTTCGTCGGTTATGCCAACCACACAATTAGAATCTGGTTTCTGCTTGCTCCTGTGCTAATCGTTTTAGTAGCCGGAGGATACTTTTTGTCCAGAGGTAAGTTTCAGGTTTACATTTATCTGTATAATTCTTCTGTAATCAAAATAATAAGATATACTGTTTATATGCATTCCTAAAGATTGTAAGCTGTAAGTATTTTTTTCATAACTGCTCAAAACTTAGGGTAAAGGTACCAGTTACTGGACACAAAACATACTTCTTCGAAATTAATAAAAATAATATGAAGTACCTAGTATTACTTTATTTTTAAAAATAAAATTGATGTTTCCCCTTCGTATACATATAAATTAAAATATTACAATAATTTTTGTTTAAGATATAGAAAACATCAGTTACAAAACCTTATTCTCCGAGGCAACGCAATTTTTCGTGTCCGGTAAATAGGACCAAAACTTCGGATTAAAACTTCGTTAATATTTCTTTTGCTTTTCAACAAAATCGTCTAGAAAAATTTCACGATACAGAAGAAAGGTCGATCATCAATCGTTTATCACAAATAATGCAAAATAAATTACAGAATATCTTGTAATTAATAAAAAAAACTTCCAAATCGTCACTAAATATCCGGTAACTGGTACCTTTACTAATTTAATTGGATCCTACTAATTTTTATCGCGCGCGTACAAAATTAATACTGTACCACTTCCAGGACTGATAACTCTGATACGATTGAAAATAACCAGCCAAGAAATCATATCCGAAAGGGCGAGCGCTAAAATACGCGAGACCATCGTGCGTATGGGTCTCTTTTCAATTTTCACGTTCGCCGCAGTCGTGGTGACATTTTATTGCCACATTTACGAATTCCAACATTCGTGGCAATGGCGTCAGAGCTTCAGAAACTATACGATGTAAGAACAACGTTCATCGAATGTCCTGAGACACAGTTCTCCATGCGAAACTTGAATTTTCTCAGTAGACTGTTTTTCATCCGCAGATGTGCGATAACGACGAAATACTTGGACATTTCCGAATGCAAAATGGAGGTCCGACCGAGTGCAGCTAAGATGCAGCTGCATTTACTTCTACCATTTTTCTCTGGTATTCTCATGTCTTCGTGGGTGTGGACTAGTTCGACCGTGGATACGTGGACCAGATTTCTGCGACGGTAGAATCTCACATTCCATATTCGTTTATCAAAGTACTATTCCACATGTATCAATCATTTCGTTTCATTTCAGAACGTTCAATTGCGAGACTGAAGAGCCGATCAGACTGAAGAAGCACAAGGTGATCGCGCAAGCGTTTGCGAAAAGGAAAACTTTCAATAATGCCGGTCGCTTATCCATCAGTTTCCACAACACGCACGAGGATCCGGTCGGTTTGAACTTTGATTTGAACTCGGTAGCGTCTCAAGACTTCAGCTCGACATGGGCTGCCGCTTTGCCGAAATTAGTTACGCGTAGATGCGCGCTGGTCGGTGGAACGGGTTCGGTGTCCAGTAACCGGAGAAACTCCGTAGACTCGGAGATCAGTTTCAGCGTACGTCGTGTGTCGGTGGAGTCTCGCAGGAACTCGTTGGACTCGCAGATATCCGTGCAAATAGCAGAGCTGAAGACAACGCGCAAGGTAGCTAGTAGTTCCCGAGGTCGGCGAGGGAAGCGTCGCCGGGACTTCAGGAAATCGAGATCTGGCAAAGTGGGCCCGTTGTTCAGGAGAGGGAGCACCACGTCACAGGAGAGTCAACTCGGCGCTCAAATACTGTCAGCGTTGACTATAGGCGGGGACTCGAGGGTGCCAGCGATTCAGGTGCCGAATATGAAGAGACGTTCGGCGATCACCGGCCTGGATGAACGAGCGTTGAACCCGAAACTGTTCGACGGGAAGAATGTGAATACTCTATTGCCATTCTTATTCCCAGGACACAGCAACAGCGAGGAGATCAGCAGCGAAAAGCAGCATCAAGGTATCACGGTAAATGATATGGACATTGAGTGCGGGAATATTGAAAAGGACGATCAGGAGGATCAAGACAGCGAAACTGACGATAGTCAGGCGGAAGAGGAGACGAAGATGTTGGAGCCCGAGGAGCCGCACGAGCGTAGCAAAAGTAAAACTAGCAATAAGAGCTCGAAGAGTTACGAGAGCGTTCGAAGAAGCAGGGAAGGTCACAGGAGTAAATATTTCCTTCAAGACGAGGCGATTTTGAAACACCTGTTTCAAGAATCCAATGATATTAAATTGAAAAATGAAAGTGATATAATAGAGGCGTATAAGAAAGCGGGAATGGGGAATCTGGCGTCCAGTTTGAACTCGTGTTGTCCGGAATTAACGAGACTGAAACCGGATGTGCAGAACGCCAATGCCAGGGAAATGGCGACGCAAACGTCGCTTCCCTTAGACATTTTAGAGATGGAGGAGTTGAAGCAAAGCATAGACGAGATCATTAATAGTCGGCATTGTAGCTCAAAGGGGACGCAAATTTCGCCGCAATTAGGCAAGAGCAAAAACATTGCTGTGTAGATTAGATTAAGGAAGTGACTGCGACCAAGCGATTGGTATGAACTGTTCCTCTATTCGTTTAGCAACGACTGCACTGTTAACTTTTTTTTCTCTACTACTTTGTTTACCTGTGGTTACAACGTTTCCTGAAAAAGAAATCGATATTATAATCAGTGCTAAGATCGCATGATATTCGTAGTTTTATATTCGTTGTCCGCGACTGTATATTTAAAAGTGCAATAGGATAATCTCAATGTGTAAATAACTCGAACGCAACGCCACATATTGTTACTTTTATACGTTTTATTACCGACAAATAAGATCTCGACCCTAGTAGTAAAATAATTCAGAATTTACGATGACACTGAAAGTTATACACGTATCGCAACATTTTTTCCCTGTTTTTTTTATATTGAACGATTTCAATTTAGCTTTAATATTGTTCTGTACATTACAGTATTTTACAATGTGTACATCCTACAGTACTTAGATTATATACAAATATTTTTTACGAACATTTTGAACTTGTTATTACTATACCGACCATTTTTTTCTGATTTTTATGATTTATGCGAAATGTGTGCTAGATACGATGATTGACCATTAATTCTAGAAAATGGCAATTTTGTAAATCTTAAAAAGTAACTCGTAACAATTCTCGAAAGATTATTCATGAATCGACGAACTTCAGAGGAATGTTCTGACTTTTTAATCTCGCTGGCAATACTTCTATAAAAAATGTAGTTTGAAGCGCACTATGCACGCAGCACGATATAAAATGGAATCGGTGATTATTTCTGTAAATATTTTCTAACCTAAGTTGGAGAATTCGTTACAAGAAAATCTTCCTCTAGAAAAATGAATAAGCCTTGAGATCTTCTTCGAGAGAGTATATGGCTACTAGAAAAACCTCTCCAACTTCGTATAACAATATTTCCTAGTATCGTATTAATATTTTGAGAGATCTCAGTCGTGACGCTATACGTGCCTAACCCCGTTTAATTATAGAAAGGGTCTATACCCGGTTATCGATAATTGATATTCAATGAAAAACTATCTCTGCCCTGCCCTAAATTATCCGTGATAAATCGTAACACCTGCCAACTTCTATCGTTCGCTCGAACGTGTGTAGCCGGTTCACTTCGTGAATCTTTCTACAGAGTGATAAACGCCTATCGAAAATAACAATTTTTATTCAACTTTGTCTAGACATAACAAAAAGTATTAACAAATTCTTCGTCCGCTAAGTGTTCTTATCCTTGTACACTATACAAAAATGGGGAGGGGTAACAGTCGAATTTGATTCTGGCTTTCGTTTTAAAGGGAAGCCTGTCCTTTCAGAAACCCATTGTGGCGTCAACCTCGGTAATTACTCATTTCTTTCTCTCTACTCTCTCTGTCCGCGAAACGTCGCCGGTCCTCTTGACGATCCTCTCTCTCTCTCATCTTCACCAAACTGGTCGGTCACTTTCGGCAACGTATTTTTTCCCTATACTCGGTACAAATAGATCCCGGTTTTAATCTCGAGAAAGAATAGCATGCAGAGAATGGTGTCTGTGTGGCATACGCTCCTCCAAAACGCGAAACACACATGTATAAGTTACACACGTAAACACAGTTCGTTGTTTCTCCGTACCATGTGTCCTCCCATTCACTTATTCCGTTCAGTAATTTCCATGTTTATTGTCATGATCACGAAGGTCGTCGACCGTACAAAAAGAATGACCGTCTATTGTATCGCGTGTACGTTGATTCACCCCGCCCCCCCCAAGCATTGTGACGCTGTTTTAGTCTGTTACTTGTTTTAACACTAAACCTACCAAGTCTTAAAAGTAACTGGAACATGTTCCCTCATAAAAATGATAAGGTTGATTTTATTTAGACTTTGTGCGGCTCCTATTGCAAGCGTGCTCTACATATCTATACAATCATTTCTTATGAAATAATTTTTATTATTTCACACAATAATTGTGTGTAAAATAAAAAATCTGGAACCGGTTATTTTGACCGGTGGTGGTAGGTTTAGTGTTAATACACGGCGACGGTAGATACATTTACTGTTAACGTTTCCACAACAATCTTAACGGAGTTCCAAGACTCAGGCGCGGCAGCGTACGTTCGTGTATGATGTTCTTAATGCTCTCAATTTATTTACATCGGAACGAATAATCAGGCACTGTACAGTGTGTAGTGTGTCAGAGTTACAATTAGTTTTCCCCTTTGCAGCGCGCACATGAGACAGAAACCACATGAGATCATAACATACATGCTTCAGCAGCCGCGCAACCCTCGGCGAGCGATTTACCAAAAAGACTGCATTTCATTCGTTACCTTTTGAGCGTGTGTTCCGTTTCTTTGTTGACTTTTTGAAAATGTTTTTCTTTCGTTCGTTCGTTCTTTTGTAAAAAGTCACGCGCCGTTTCCGTCTTTGCATGCACAGTACGAGTATATTATTTGTATCAAATGACTGAACCGGAGAGCGCATGGGGTATGATGGGTACAGAATGTTTTGTTTGGGTTTGTTTTATTCACCACCACCCCGGAGAAGGTCGAATATGATCGAAGGCAGCGACTAACCACCGGGCGAGGCTACTTGCTCTTGGCATGAGACTTTTGTTGTTGTTTATTGTGTTCGTTACCCCAAACGAAGTTGTCGATCGCCTCTCCCGCGAAATACAAGATTCCATTAACGAAGATCATCGACGACATGAACAGCATCCTCACTGGAACCGACATCAGGGACAGTAACGGATACACCCAGATACCGCTCTTGTAATTGATCACGTGCATCCTGAAATTTTACTACATAAAATCGGGTCTCTTTGATCGCAATGGCTGTAGAAAGCCATTAAAAATATTGTAGTTGCAGAAAAGCTTCCCCCCTTTGAATTTTCATAGTTCTTTAAGGGGGTAGACTCGTTTTTGTAGGATTACAGGGGTGAGGGATGCGCCTTCTCATTTCTCGATAATGTAAAGACTAGGTTTTTCAGTAGTCGAAAGCGCTAGATAAATTTTTTACATTTACGAGGCGTAATTTGCATTAATCGGAAGCATGTAGCTGTCGCAGCTTTATGCTTATGCAAATTACGCCTCATAAACGTAAAAATAGAACTTTAGATTGATCCAGCTCTTTTAACTACTGAAAAACCCCATCTTTGAGTCTACCCCCGGAGAAATTTTGAAAAAAAAATGGAAGGAAGTAGCTTTTACACAGTCTCATCTAAAGCATGTATCAGCGTATTTGCAATGTTTATACCAAACTAAGTAGATGAATCCGAAGATCACAATGGTGCTCAGACCAACCAGTCGTCGCGGATACTGTCTCGGCGCCATGATCATTTCTATCAACGTCGAGATCAACACCATCGTGTGCATCAGATGGTTCAACCACCATGGGAAATAGGGATCAAGCGCCTTCGGGAATACTAATTCGCGATCTATGAACATCAGACTCCAGAACACTATCGTTACGAACTGCAACAAAACAACGTATCAATAAATAAGCGGTTATAAAGTTGAATAAAATATTCGTTGATCAGAATAATTACCGCAGCTACTGGAAAGCCTAGGGACGCGTGCAGAAAGTCCTTGAACTTGCGAATTAAGGGCGGTTTCTTCGGGTTGACGGCGTTCGTGCCGAACCAATCGTTCAGCATACATATTAAGAAGAATATTGCTTGGAGAATCTGAAACAGACAGGCATGGATCAGTTACGACATCGATTAAAGGTCGCAACTATGAAAAAAACTTCGTTCTTTTGATATCTTGAATATTTGCATTTATGATTGAAACGAATTGAACACAATCATTATATCGGATTGCCGGCATTACCATGGACGGTTTCCTGTGGCCGTATTTATAAATTATTCGCAAAGAGTGCATGAGACAAACATCGTATTCTGGAATAAATTCATCATTCAATCTTCGTCTCTTGCAACTGATGCAAATAATTTTAATTATTGCCCGTAAATCCGAGCTGTTGTTATTTCTTAAAATTATTTTACAATGCAGATCAGTAGATCGTTTATTTCCTGCAAATAAACATAGTGTGCGCGAAAACTCAAGAACACTCGATTCACACCGAAACAGTTCGCACACACACTACTCGTTATATCTTCACGTCTAATTAATTCCTATGTTTATACTCTTATGCATGGACGAGAGCCTAGATACTTCTATTATGTTACTCGGAATCCCTAAAAAACAGTCGTGACTCGCTGCGAGTATAATTATAAAGTCTTCATCTAAGCGGGACGGAGCTGTACGATCTTAGTCAGTTCGCCTACCCTCTCCACTGTGCGGAGCGTACAATTACAAAACTTCTTTATTTTTCATTATTTTTTAATGAGATTATGGCCAACTTATTTGTGGCAATTTTCTCGTTAACACTACACGCGACATACTTTGAACTTAATTGACTTGTAAGTTTCGCCGCGGTCAGCGAATATCGTCATAATTTAATGTTTTGGCAAAATCTTTTTAATTTGATATTATAGACATGTTTGTTAATCGCTCTTGTCCAATAGAAGAACTAAAGTACGATTTTACAATTTTTAATTTTCTGAACGAACGTTTACAGCAAGCTATTGTTACAGGTATTGTTATGAAAATCCTTAATCATATGTCTAGATTTGGATACGTGTTTTGTAATAAGTGTTCGTAATTTTTTTGCAAGATTTGAAATGCGTCCAACCGGACCCCTCAACCGGATCGGTATCCTTTGTTTTCCGCCCCAAACCCAGTTGCGCCCGTGGCAGGCGTCCTCTTCGACACGCCTTCGTTACGGTACTGCTTCTGTGCAATAATTCTCGGAAGTAACTTGAATACTTTTGCGCAATGCAATACTAACCACGTTCCAGAACGTAAGGAACTTAAACTTCCCGGCGTATCCGGCAAACATTTTCGAAACATCCGGGGGCACGTCCAGCACAAGGAACCCGTAATACGTCGTGAAAACAGATTGCACGCTCGTGATCACGTGGAACACGGCCAGTAAGCCTTCACGCGTCATCATTTTCTGTGATCTGAAAATCGTGCTTAATTTCGACAACAATCTATCGCGCCAGTGTACCAACGAGACGGGCGATCTTTCGATTTGAAATATCAGATCAATGATAAACAGATTCCTCGTAAAATACAGTAGATGTACAAAGTATTCGTACATCTTTTGAAAACTAATAACTTTTTTTATAATTGTACTATTGTACCAAACGACCTGATTTTTTATAATCAACTAGAAACATTGGTTTACGAAATAATATGCAAAAAATTGTTCAAAAAATTATAATTTACAAGGTTACATGCAAAAATAAAAAAGGCATTTTTTAAAAACTTTTTTATTTGGGTCCTTAATGAAAATTTAAAATATGTGTTTTGCAGATCTATGTTATTTATACACATGTTGAAAATTTCATCGATTGACGCAGGAGAAGTCCCATTTTTAATCGCTTGTAGCTTGTGTGTATGTTAATCGATTCCGATGAAATTTTCAGCATGTGTATTTAACATAAATCTACAAAACTTTTTATTTTTGCATATAACCTTGTAAATTATAATTTTTGGAAAATCTTTTTGACATATATCATTTCGTAAACCAATGCTTCTAATTGATTATAAAAAATCAGATCGTTTGGTACAATTATAAAAAAGTTATTAGTTTTTAAAAGGTGTACGAATACTTTGTACGGCCACTGTAGATTCTACATGTCGAACGCACGATAGCTGTCTACCCTGAACCCAGAATTTCTTTGACAGCCGATTACGGCTATGCAATTTGCTCGACGTTTTTACAGTACGTTTGTAGACGTCCCTGTCTGCTGACAGTGAAGCGAATAAAAGTAAACGACTGAAAAACTGTTGACCGGTTTTTGCTCGATGAGTGTGCACACTCGTTTTTCCTTTCTCGTTCTGCTTTCTTTCGAATCCCACGGTTTTGCAGTAGCGGGACGTAACTTTCTTCCGGGGGCGACGTAACGACCAACCGTGAATTCGCAGATGAATATTTAAAATTAGAATCATTGTCGTGCGAGACCAAGTCACTACTACTCACACTAAAAATAGTCCGATTAGCCGCGCGTTCATTCAACTTTGCTCACAATACGTGATTACTAGGCTGCGGATTTTATGCATTTATGACAAAAATGGGTAGTTGCAATTTAAAATAGTGGACAAATGAAAAACATTTAAGAAGTTGTAGCTGAAGAAGATTATTGAAGAATTTAAGAAATTATTACTTGGCTCTTGTTTGTTGCAGTTGATGCAAACAATTTTTATTTTGCATAAAGTTCCGCAGTCTACTGATTACTATGTAGACTCCGGATCTTTATATAATAAAGAATATATGCACGACTAATATACGCACACACTTCCCAAAACAACGTATGTTTTGCATATACGGTAATATTATATACATTGTGGTAATTATTAAAAAAATAGTTAGTATTAATTTACGTAACAATTGCAGTCTCTGTAAATTACACGCAACGAGTTTGAACAGCTTCTGCGTTATGTGTTCCATGCATAATGCATACACTTGTGAATTGTAAACGATAGTTTTCAGTTTGTCTGAATTCAATTTAAATTCGCACAACTTCGTTACAGACATTTTCAGTCCACGAAAAGCACAGAAGTCCATTGTTTTCGTTGGAGATATTCACAAGTAGTCATATATTAATTTTAAAATGAATACTTTTTCTGCACATAATATCGCAGAGTCACGCGTCGCCCATATACAGGATGTCCCACCCGATTTTGACATCTTGATTTTCTCGCTATTGTTACTCGCAGCTAAAAAATGTTTCAGCGGAGGCTTGAATGCTATCGAGTGGAGCATATTGTCATGTTATTAGTTTTTTCGTGAGTGGACGCGTAAAGGTCATATAAAGGTCAACTTCGTTCTTTTAAATAAAATGATTACAAAAAGGTACTAACTTATGTATGTCGAAAAGTTAGTAGTTCAGAAGATATTTCAATTTAAATAATTCTAAAACACCATTACTGTCGTACCAAGACGCTAGCGTTTATTTAATAGTGTAAAAATCGGATGGGACACCCTGTATAAGCGACCAGCACCGAAACTGCAAAACAAGTAAAAAAACGTTTATGTCGGAAGTGGTAAAACGACCGTATGTAATTGCACCGATTCGTTATTGTAAACGAACTCGCTCGAAGTTCACATTTCAGCTGCGACCAAGACTTTTTCATTATAATCCTTTCATCTGATATTTCTGATACTAAACTGCAAGAAACTCCTATCTACCCCTCGAACCTATTCACCGACTCGAAATTGTTGTTATTTCTCCAGCAGAAATGGAAGAATAAAAATGCAGTTCCGACGCGCTATCCACAGAAAAGAGAACGAGAAAGGGGATAACATTTTTCAGGAGATAAGCTGTGTCAACGGGTTACTGTTATCGAGTGTCATCTATCAGTTTCACCAGCAGCCCGTCCGTTAGTACACTATTTCCAGCGAACAGGACACGTTCGTATCGCTGGCGATGAAAAAACAAATGAAAAAAGCGTTATCTCACGGGTTTTCGAGTTTTATCGGATATTCGGAAATGGTTCAATTTACGGTTCGATTTATCGATGTCAGAATCCGGCTTTTTTCGGTCACATGTACGGCCTACCACAGAACGATATCGACCGCGACGATGGTCCGCGACTTACTGACGGATCAGCGAAAATGCAGAGGCCGAGAGAAAGAGAGAAATAGCTCGGCATGTGCGTGAAGCCTGCAATCCAGAGGAGGTCCGACCAGAAACCACGTTGCTGCAAACGATAGAGCGACGAGGATGGGGATAGAGACTCTACGAGAGGAGGCAAAAACGTACACACTAACAATAAGCGGGAGAAGACGCGCCAGTATCTATTTAGTGTGGATGACCCTGTGGACGTCATTGCCATTCTATGTTTGCTACCAGCACAGCCACTGGAGCACCAGAGATTTCAACACAAACGGAAAAGCACAGCTACCCACATTGTCTCTGCCTTCAGCTATCAATTGCGCACAGCACAATATTATCTGAACTCGTTTATTCTAGACCCATCTATGTAGTCAAAAACCACGACCTACATCCCCGCTCAAAAGTATGTGGACACTTATCGTTGAAATTTGTGTACTCTTCGATTGTTATTAGACGATATTTATTGTTAACAGCATCTTTATGCAAAATAAAAATTGTCTACATAGATTGCAAGAAATAGAAACTAAAAATTGAATGTTATTTCTTCCCTTTTTTATATCTTCAATTTCTTAAATCTTTTAACAATTTTGAATTTTTTTTTTCATCTACCTAATTTTACTGTAAATGCATAAAGATCCGCAGACTATTTATTACATTTTATATAATATTTCCAGGTATTTCAGAATTTAATTAAAATGAGATTATAATATCCCAGATTATCAGGAATATTTTCAGTCGTCAGTTGTTTCAAAGTCTACCCAGAAATATTGTTTATCTTAATGAGTGCAACACAACACGATTTTGGCAGACTGCGCAACAGATAATATTCATTTGAAATTTTCTTTATACTTTAAACCAGTGAAGCATGTCGGCGCTCTATGATCGACTCCTAAATTGCTTTCCGAGGGTTCGGCATCCTATTTTTTCCGGTAGCGAGAGCATTGACATCGGTAAGTAAATAAACAGGGTATTTGGTGCAGCGTGGAAATAGGACAGGCATAAATGAAGGGACATTGGGGGCGTGTACGAAATGGATAAGGATCCAGAAAGAGAGAAAAATCTAGGTTGCGTCCCTCAATCTGCGCGAGCCTGGTGCGCGATAAATTGGTAATGGTTTTTAGATCTGTCTTCGTATTTCTGGTAAAAATGATTGCATTGGGAAACCAATATGTCACTCACCCACAAGAAAAACCTCACAACTCCTGGTTTTGTTTTCTATCTCATGAAATCACACAAAGTATCAATTACATGTATGTATATTTTAAGAAAAATGTCACAACTCTAATTTTCTTAATTTAGACAAACAAGTTAACTTAAACTTAAACAACTTAAACAAGGGAGTTTGACGCATTTTTCGAAACTTTTGAAGCATGAGGAGATAAAAATCCATTCCACTGTTCAATTTCTATAAACAGAACCGTAAATAGCTAAATTATCACACATTTATGGACAAGCTTGCTCGAACCTGTGCTATCTACATAATTACAGTTTAAAAGTCAGGATCGATTTTGCTAACACACGTGGCAAAGCGGAAGACATCGAAGTCTACGAAGAAACGATTGCAGCAATGTGTTACGTGATCTTCGCTGTTCCCGATTGCATAACACTTAAGAGTCCTTCGAACCAGTCGAAATATTTCTAACATTTAGTCCTGAACGTATCAACGTTTTTTTCATAATTTGTATCGCGAAAAATCACGCCCCGATACACGCAAGAATTTTGTCCAAACGGTTGAACGAAGCGATTAGGATTAGTATATTATTCGAATCGATCACATCATTCGTGAAAATGTGCATCGACCTTGTTATTGTCGAACGCCTGTAATCACACGTCTTCATTGAATCACTTAAACACACACTGCTTCTAAGTAGGCGCAAAGGTTAGGATCTCAACTACTTCTAACAGCTATAGACTGCAATGTAATGCTTCTACACCTACATTGTTAAATACTGTATTATGTAACTCGCACAGAGTTATCAATGAACTGAGGATATTGTTGAAAAATATAAATTGTCTGCATCGAGTTTATAAAACAGGAGTTAAGTAGAAATGTATTTTTTAGTTCGACAGTCCACACACCTCACTGCTACGATATCCCATTTATCTATTTTTGTTGCAAACGCATGAAATCCGTACGACGAGACGAGTCACCAGACGTAAACAAAATATGCACGTGGCTACATGCGGACATGTACGTGCGCGGGAAGAACAGCGGCGATAGTTATAATGTATAGGCTGTCGCAAGTTATCTAACGCTAGACAATTATTACTTCCAAGGCCGGCTTTGTATCGGTTAACATATAAAACGAATCACGCCGCATTGTAACTTGTATTTTTGTGGTTCCTGTATCTACAATGTAAATAGAGAGGGCGAGTCACCTAAGACAAGCCACCTGAATAACTTCTACATTTTTTGAAATTGAAAGAAATTATTCGGACAAAAGTTGTTTGGTGGAGGTGCTTAGCAGATTCGAAGGTCAACCCAGTTTTTATTTTTAATGGAACATTGCCTAAAGCATTTACTTTACTTGTTTCTGACCTTAAATAATCTCGAATGTCTATGTCGTTGAAATTGCCTCGCGGAGGGCTACAAACGTAGAAGTTCAATAATATGTGATTTGATTTTAAAAAGCTAGATTGACCGTCAAATATCCTATGTACCTCCACCTGGAAAAAAGTTATGTCCACGGATGGCTTGTCTTAGGTGAATTAACCTGTATACATAATTAGATTTATCGAGATAAATAAAAACAACGATATCGAAACACATTCGATATCAATTCCACTACAGTCGATTGAATCGACAGGTATTGGAATCGTTCCGATTCGAGTGACACTGTATTGAAAATGAGTTTGTACTACATTGTTATTCAAACAATGAACAGCGTAGTAATGCATGTCAAGGAACACGTAATACGTGCAAACGCGCGTTTATTAATGACGCAGACGACGGTATCGCGATGTCGGATACTTATTAAAACCCCAGTTCCAATTCCAGATTAACATTAATGAATAAACATTTTCATTATGATGAAAAAGCCCCGCCATGCATGATAAAAATCTTATATCTTCAGGTCCCAACAAATGTTCTGCGAGACATGAAAATTTATTGCAAACTGTGGCGCCATCTGTGGGAATTTTCACGATATAAAATATCGTAGAGGAAAATACTTCGCCCTTGGTAACGAATTCTCAGGAAAAACACAACAAATACACGATTAAACAATAACTGGCTGAAAAAATGAATGAACACGAACATTTCGAATTTATGTTCACACTTCGCGAGCAACGTATGCGATTCTAGACGAAGCAAAACCTTTTAACATTTCTAATTTATGTGAATACGATGACAGATGCCGGCACAACAACAAAAGTATTGTCACAGAAATTCAAACTCACACAAAGACAAAATCGTCAGATTCACTGGAAAAATAACACAATCGACAGGTATTCGACGCATGTCATTTTGAAATTCTCGGTTCGGTGAAACCGTGAATGTATATATTTTGTATTTTGAAATTCATGAAAGTATAATGCTGAAAGAATTAGAGAAGTGACGACTTACCAGATTCCATATGGTCATGTATTTCAACATCCCCGGGTCGAAGTCTCTGATGGTGGCATTTGGACGCGGTAATTCCAGGTGAAATGCTTTGAACAGTGTGAACCCATACGTCAAGAACATTGACGTATGGACGATTTGGTTTAACGTGTACGCCATGTCGCTGAACCGCTGGAAAACAGATAGGACTTTGTCAAACGGGTGCGTCCATTTCGAAGCTGGCCGTCTTTTGCTGAGCTTGCCACGACTGCCTCTACAACCCCCCATGTTCTCGCCCCGGTTTTCGGCAATGATGACGTTGTAGGTTAGGTTCAACTGACAATCGGCAATCAATAGCCCGAATGGCTCCCTACCGTTCTACGCAACAATACTTTTTTCGGGCTTTCTATCAACCTTTACACGCCACCCACAATGTTTCACCCTTACGCGCTCTGTTCTCTAAAAACAGTTGCGTCAAAATCCTGAAATAACTATTCACCCTAGTTCACTTCATATTTTCAAATAAATCGTGCTTCACTTGTAATTTCACATTTTCACCCTCATACAAAGTGTAACACCCAACCACGCGTAACACGAAAAATCCTAAAATCATTATTCACCCCACTTTAACTGTAATTTCACACTTTGACTCTCGTCGACATCATATCATAATACAGTAACGGAGAAGTAGGGCACTGTACAGTACATATCTGAATCAAAACGTACATAGAATGAATTTTCACCCCGGGTTATATAAATTCAGCAATGGTTTTTTTTGGGAATTTTTTGATCGACTTGTAAAGTAGTTGAAATTTTTGTTTTCGATAATATGCAAAAACAATAATAAAAAAAACAATAAAAAGTGATATTTTTTTCTTGACTATGCTGCCGCTAAAAGAAGTTTATGTGTGTGATTACTTTTTTTTCTAAGTAATGATCTTGAAAGTGAGCCACTTGATAGAGCATAGTTTACAAAAAATCCTGCATTACCTACCGGTTAATTACGGTGAATTATTAATAAGTAACTTTCGCGCGGCAGGTGAAGTACTAATGACACAAATACCGCGGTCTCTTTCAGAAATGATTTGAGGCAATCTTAATATTTCTTTTTAATTAGGAAGTAAATTGAACGGTTAACATTTATTGAATAGATTTAAATGTTTATCACAGCACGCAACACTGGTTGCGGATGTTTTGGTGTTTCCGCATTCAATCAATTAAAGCCGCCCACGGTCAACAAGTAAATATTATGTTCAATCACGTTGAACTTTGATCAGGTTCATCTGCAAAATATTTTATCGCTGCCGTCTCCGACTCCGACACAACGTAACTGGTTGCTGTTAAAACCGCGATAGATACTGAGAAAGTCCGATAATCAATTCTTTACGTCTTGTTCTAATCCGCGAAATGTTGCATCGCCTAATACAGATAACAAGTAGTACTGATTTAAGATTGCAATGATAATTAAGTCTTTAACTGTGTCTAGACACCACGACACGTACATGGTATATATGTATATCTTTTTATTGAAACTCTCCTCGTGTCAGGGAATCATTTCGTTGTTTCGAACCTAGGAAGCGGCTCCCTAATTAAGTTCAAGTTTAGAGCTTTTACATATTAATCGAGGTCACCGCAGCTGCGATTAGGCAACAGTAGAATGTGTCTTTCTCCAAAGAAAAAATAAAAAATTCTTTCTCTACAAGAATTATTACTAGACTGCGGATCCCCCCTTGTGCATTTATGCTTTATAAAAATTTTCAAAAAAACCACGTCTTCGATATTTCTAGAAACAAAACGATCCAGAATGTTTGGAGTATCCGATCTCCGTTCGAATCGCCTCGATTCTTTTTTTAGCTGATCGCCTTTTTATAATCCTAACAGCAGAGCTTCGAGTAATCGGAGTTGTACGAGCAGCGTACTAATCAGTTTTAGATAACTGAGAATAATGCGTTATCACGTGACATCTTTGATAGTCCGCGAAACCTCGTGCGATTCTTATCGTAGACATCGGTTCTCAAAGACACTGCGCACTGTTCTACTGGCTAGTCCCACTTGTCTGACGTAATCCAATGTCTCGGGCATAACGGGGTTCTGTTACATTTACTCGGCTTGTAATTGAAGGAAATAGTTCGGTTACGAGGGCAACGCGGCACGGAATCCACCGCAAGATTCTGTGGAACGTGTCGGGACTTGTTTAGTGCAATCATTCCGTTAATCGCGCGAGGAAAATCTAGCTGGTGATACTCGAATTCGAAATGAAAAAACGGACAATTTTAACTGATTTACCATTTTGGATTGGTACGATTTGTTCACTGTATATGTACTTGTTCACTGAAACTTATTGCACGCACAATTGGTCGTACGCCAAATGCGTGCAACTACAACAGATCCAAAGATCGAACTAAACCTTAAATTAACTACCAGAAGCCTGCCAGTCAGCTGTCCACGATCGTGCTTCATCAAAGAGAACCTTAACAATTACTTTACCATCACAAGGCAGCGGATTTTATGCATTTATGACAAAAATAAGTATGTAGGTGTAATCGAAAAGATTAAAAACATTAGAAGAATTCAAACATGCTGTTATATCATTCTCAACCTATATATATTAAACATATCAAGAAAGAAAATAAAGAAAATTTTTATTTTGCATAAAGATCCGCTGTCTAACCATCACCAACAATTAATTTCTAAGCAGCACTTTAGTTACTTCACGACTGTAATTCTCCATAAAAAAAATTTGCTAGAAGATCCACTCTCTAAATCATCAATTCTCTAAATCATGAACTCGTAAAACCCCACAAAACGAAGAAAACACTGAAAATCCCAAAACGTTCAGGTTTTCGAATGCTTTCCTGTGGCAACAGATAGACGACAGAAATTGGCGCTGGCACTTAATTAATATTTGCACACGTCTCTCGTCCAACATGAATGATGTCATAAGCTATGCAGACGCTTACCTAAAAGGACACCGATGGTTCTATCACAGCTATCACTGGCTTATTCGATGTTTGAGCGGATGGAAGCGAAGCAACGTACACTTTTACTGGTGCTGGAGGCTAGCTATTGTACTGAGCACTGACAGCCGATTGACTCATGCCTGGGATCCACGCTCGAACCAGTCCCCCGATTTGCCGTTATCCTGTACCGGCCGGGCCTCTCGCAACGGGCGTTTGTAATCTGTTTGCGTGACTCGTCTGGACACGATACTCTATCAGGCAACAAACACGAAGTTTTCGGAAAGTTACGGTGGCCCCTCGCGTGGATTTTTCAAAAAAGCGGCACAAAATCAGCACGACTTGAACATTTCATTTAATCGCGTACATGCAGTAGAATTGAATGCGCCTCACCATTTTATCAAGTTACGACTCAGTTTTTAGCTTCATCATCGATCATGATGGTTTTGTTTAGCCAATTAATTTATTTTGTAAATGTTCTCGTAATTGAATAATTCAAGAGCTAATTAACGTAAGATACGATTTTTACCGGTTGTGAGCTTGATACGCCTAAGCAAATTTTAAGTTTCACTAAAGACTTGGAATTTCAAAAAAAGACGTACTTTGAACAAAAGTTAGCAAACAAAGTTCTAGACTAGGAGGATAAAATGCAATTAACGGCAATTGACTAAGAAAACTGCTAGTTTGCATACAGGTTTGCATACATTATCAACTTTGTTTTTGGTACGATGCATCATCCTTGGATGCGATATTATGTATCCACTGAGGTTACCTAATTAACATGCAATAATGTAATCACACCTAGACAGCTATGTCGCATCATTACATGATTTTATTTCCGACTTTGTGATTTGTATCTAACAAAAGTATCAGAGCTTTAAGTTTCGAATGTTGCAATTTTTTCGGTTAACGAAAACATGACATTGCTGTTTCAGAAATTAGATGCTTGCAAAACGCATTCGGCTGTCCCGGATTTGCGATACTTGGTGTTTCAGCAATTTGATAGTGGTTCGTTTGTGCAATATGTGATAAATGCAACATGAGCGATACTATATTTATCTGGCGACCTTTGTCGGCGTCGAATTTATAATTATAACAAACATAAATACATACGTGGAAAAAGAAGAATAATGTTCAACAATCGTTGATCTTGACACCTTGATACGAAGCAATTTAACATTTCTTTAAAAACTTACGAGAATGATTAAAAAATATAATTCCTGAAACGTTCTTACATTGGCATACAAACTTTTCCATGTGAAATTTCAATCGGTAGCCAGGTGATTCGTCATGCAAATGTTTGTATAGGTCACAAGTTACTAGGTCACTAGTAACCTTATAGGTCACTAGTAACCTTATAGGTCACTAGAAGTTGAATGTAAACAAGTAGTGTCTGACTCTCAAGGATCAGAGAAACAAATGTTCTCATTTTCTTTTTGTGCAATAAGTTTTCCAGGCCAGTTCTCATAAACTCCGCTGTAATTATTCAAAGTATTCAAATTGCAGTATAAATCGAATTATCATTTTTCTAAGGGAGGAAACCAAAAACTTCAGTAGACAATGGATTTTTTCTACCTGAATTGTAACAAGCTGGAGTGAAATAGAAATTTATTTTCACTCTTAATACGTTGGACAGGTTGAAAATAATATAACAGTATTTTTAAATTCTTCTAATATTTGCAGTTTTACCATAAATTCATAAAATCCGCTGTCTACGGATCAGGTAGCCATGCAACTATATTAAAGAGAAAACACGTCATCTTCAAATATCTTTTTTTACGTCCAACCAAACCTGACCCAAGCTAAACCCAGCCAGACTGAACGAATCGGGCCCAACCGCACCGGAACGAATCCGAGTGAATCAAAAGGGACATGAGAGGGTCCTAAGTGAACCGAAGTGGATCGAAGCGAGTCCGAGCGGATCAGAGGAGCTAACTGAAGCGAGTAGAGGCGGGTCCAAACAGGTTGGAGCGAATTCGAGCCAAGAGAAAAATAAAAAAAAACGTATTCATAGCAAAAACTTGCTCTCTCATTGTCAGTTTGAATATAGTTCTGGATCTCACCGTCGTATATCGTAGAGGTCGTTGGAATCATTGATTTTTCAGAGTCGGTATTACAGATCCCTCGAATCGTATCGTAGAATTAGGAATTTTGACATAAACGCATTGTGAATGCTCAGGTCACAATGATATTGTAATACCACATTGTTGTGATACCTTATTGAGCGGACAGTCCCCTTATTGTGCTCCGATTGTAGATCTTTAAGAAAAACAAAAATTGTGGTTGCAGGAAACAGAGGTTGAATAGAAATTTGTATCCGCTCCTACTAATTTCTACAAGGTAAATATAATGTATTAATGCTCGTAACTTAATTTTATTTCATTTTAGTGCTCAAATTGTCGACCTTTAGGCATAATAAAAATGTGTAGGTATCGCTTGCAGAAAACGGTAGTCAAGTAGAGGAATTTATATCCGTCCTAATGAATTTCTGTAGTTTAAAAATAATGTAGCGACCTTTTCGCTGTTTTAAATCTAATTCTGATTGCAAGCAGTCCTGGACATTTTTACCCAGAGAGAAATGCACGTTCTAGCTAGTAATCGCAGATTCCGTAAGAGGGTTTAGAACAGAATCGAATCGGTGACAGTTTCGAAAGGACAGTTTGGCGCCGAACGTTTTCTACGGCTGGTTTGCTAACGTTCACGTATTGCATCGCGTCTAATTTTTCCGCGGAGTCGTGCACCAGTGTCCGCGAATGAACGACGGGAAACAGCTTTCTTTATTTTTCATACTCGACGAAGAAGCGGACAAGTTTGATGCCCTGTATGCGGTTACGGTCATTCGATACGATCTACGCTGTTGACGTAGCATAAACAGGTAACTATGCACGACGAGTACATACACCGCACGCTAGCCAGGGAACGTTACAGCTTTTATTCCGAATGACTTTTCTTAGCTATTCGCTGAAACCTTGAACTCAGGGACTCATAGAAAAATCATAAGTAGACTGCGGATCTATATGCATTTATACCAAATTGAGTATATGAATTTCGAAATGGTTGAAAAATTTTAAAAATTCAAAACGTCAATATATAATTTCTCTGCTGTATTAAGATCACTACGGGAAGAAGTTTCAATTTTTTGCAAACGGTGCAGACAATTTTTATTTTGTATAAAAATTCGCAGTCTAATCATAAGGTTCACGAGCATGAAATTATGTCAAGAAAATAGGTATAGCGAAGGCCTACGTACACCATAAAACTCGGCCATGTTCCAAGTATTCCTCGCGGCCGTCAAAAGTCAGGAAAACGTTGGCGCCAGATTTGTTTTCATTACTCTCGATAAATTTCGACGAAACCATGGCTCGTAAAGATTTAGTCATACCGCGTGCGTGTGTGTACATGCTTTAATTAGCGAGTCCGAGTTACGTGAACCGTGATAAAGTCTTCCTTATGAGTTTTTCCGACCGTAATTATGTTCCCCTTCTTCGAAGAACAGAATTAACTAACTACGTACCACGCACTTTCCTTTTCGTCTTTCTGTTTGTATTGTGTCTCGGTGATTTTATGTCTCCGTCAAGACGGAAGGGAAATCGATCAGTGCTCCGCGCTTATTACGCTACTGCATTTTATTGTCACGGCTGTAGTATCTGTTCAGTACTGTTCACAATGCGCAGATGATCTCACGGTTGGATGGCCAATAGTTCGTCATTGTTAACCCGTGCGAGGAAAAAGTAGTTTTAAATAATGCACCGGAATAGAACAATACTAAGGTTATAATAATCAGTTTAACTGCAGTAATCTGTACAATGCATGACACAAAATTCTTTATTACCAGTTCCAAAGATGAACAAATAATATCACTATGGAAAATCGTTTTTATTTTGAAAAAATGTTATCTATCATACAATTTTGAATGAACCGAAGATGGTGCTGCTTTATAACTCAATTTTGTAATGATCGTGAAAATCGTCGTAACGTATCAGAAGCCCGAGAAATGGGTTGCAGCCACCTTTTACGGCGCCGAAAGAAACCGGTAACTTCTGTCTTTTTCTTCGGCGCTTGCTTCTACCGTTATATTGCGTAATCTATGGCGGCGTCACCCGAACAGATCTGTTTTCGTCCTTCGACAGAGACAAACGCGTACCGCAAACAGGAAAAAAAACGAATCGGTAACTTGTACCGCGATGCAGTATAAAACCACGTGATATTTTATAAACTGCCGTGCCGGTTCTGGCGATCGGCGTCGTTTCAGATGTAAGGTTATCCAGGAGTCCTGGACCAGGACCAACCATCTCGGTTGGACATTACCGAATCTCCAACAGAAATTCACGATGATCTATGGCGATTAATTCGCTAGATCAACCGATGCTATACATAGCTATACATATGCTATACAATACCTATGTATTGCCTGCTATACATTGATCCGTAGTCTACTAATAGACATGAATGTTACGCCTTTCTTTTTAAATGAAATAAAATTTGATTCGTTTGTAATCAATATTTAAGCATTAAAATAAAGGTAAACATGCAAAAAATTTAAATATTCTTTCCTCTTTTTTCTACATTTTTGGGGAAAAAGGGAGAAATTTTTGGGGCCGTTTTAATAGCTGTAACTGTAAAGAAAATGATACGGAAAGGGGTTAATTCTCGCGACCGGCGTTTCAGAGTCTCGTTTGGACTATGTAATACGTCATCGAATTCCCAACAGCAATTCACGATTGTTTTCCACGATTCATTGCTGGATCCAGCGATGCACGTGGGCCGCAAAAGTATTTCTCAATTGCATTTAATGACATATGTAGGTTAGGTGACATGTATCCCAGCGGTGTCACATCGACGCAAGTAGCTATGGATTACGCCGCTTAATCTAAACCGCGATATCATTACAACGTGTCCTTGGCGGAATCGATCGGCTCTAGAATTGAATGGTTTCACGCCATGAAACAAGATTTCATTCCTATAGCGTACAAAAAGTTGCGTATCAATCAGCAGATGATTGTTCGATAGGACACACTTAACCAAACAGTCTGTAAAGTGTACAATTTCTGACTAATTGTAAGTATCGACTTTACGAAAACAAAGTTTACCGGCTGAAAGTTCGGTATCACCATGATACGGCACTGACGGAATAAATTAGTTTCTGGCAAGTCACGGATATTTTGCAAGAACCATCGATTACTAATCGATCCAATAATTAATCCACGCTGCAACGCTGCTCGTCACGGTCGTTGCAGAACAATCAACAACGAGGATTTGTTTACTTTTCGATACGGTTACGTCAAGGTACAGCGCTGCACAATGGTCTCTATTTTCGTTGGATGTGGTCAGTGCGGAACACCGTGCGTCGTGCCATCGTGTTAGAAATAATTGCGTGACTCGGCGGTTCGTTTCGCGAATCACGGGCAATTTCGCGACACGTTTCCCGAAGAATCGGGGAGTCGGTTTGCACGCGAAGCGGCCGGCAATTTTGCCGTCGGAGAAAAACCATCGAGGCCTTGCCGTTTCCTGGGTGTTGCCGTGGTTTGACCGAGCTGACAAAAAACCGAACGCGAAGCATCTGCTCGATTAATATTTCTGAGAAAGCCCGGGTACAGGTGTGCAAAGGAGACGACCGAGGCTAATCGCGCCGAGCCCCGTTTACACACATGCAAGCCCCTTAAACGCTGCAATTTGCCGAGCGTTCGCGTCTACCAATCGTTGCGACTTGCTTTAGTATCGTTTGAAGTTGCTGCGATCTATATACACCAGGAAAAAACATGATCGCTCAGTTCTGTCGGTAAAACAGATTTTAGTATTTACCATTTACACATTAATAAGTTTTGGAAAACGATTCCGCTGTTTAATTGAACAGTTCTATGGGAATATGTGTTTGTGATAATACTTTAAATGCAATAAATCAATCATTGTACAATACGATTTCTACATAAAGATATTGTTTGTCATTATTTCTTATGATTATACTGGGTGCTTCTTTGTACAGTAGTGTATCGATGGTTAAGTAGCAATTAATACTTTAGCTATCGGTATCTCTCAAATTAATCGTAACTGTTGACGTTGACTGAATGATTCTCAGTATTAAATTGAAGAGAGACCACAGCGCAGTCAGTCTTGCCGTGCGGCGTTACCGAACGGCACTTTTACATAAGCGGTCCGAACCGCTGCGAAAGAATAAATCACTGCTCTATAGAGCTGTAATTTACTGGAGCGAATTATGTAAATTCACAAAGTGCCCTGGATTTACCTTTCTTAAAATATGGTAGCCCCGCTGACGGCAGCATGTGTACCTGTAACCCGCAGGGGGTTAGACGACCCCACCGTTACCGTGAAAACGTGTCCGAAACAATGGCACCGGTGCCTTTATACTCTCTCGAACAAGTGATGCAATTGAATTTTATGCACCTGCCTGCAACGCTACTAGCGGACGCTCGCATTTTTCGGGGGACAGGTTTACACGATAGCGTAACAAGAACGATCGGGTGAGTCAGCCGTACCGGTAACCGGCTTCGTCTCTTCTGTTTGTCTTTCTTCAACATTCACGGTGCCCCTTTTCTACCTTCGTCATCGTCGGTCTCTCCGCCATAGCTTCCTTTCGGTTCTTCGTCCTTCTTCAGTTTGCTAACCTTTCTTCTCCTCCAGTTTTGCGTCGGCACAGGTTATCCTCTGTCTACGTCCCTCTCCTTACCGATAGCATTACGCTTATCCTTTTCCGACACGTTGTTTCCTTTTTCGATCTTATTCGATCCTGAAGTAGCGACGGGTAGCCTCGTCCTTCGTCTCGCGAGTTGTCGAACAAATTTTCTGGATCCGAGTTACTCACCTCCAGATCGTAAACGTTCGATGATTTTTTATGAAACTCCACGATACACTGCAAACAAGTTTATACATTATAAAACTATACATGGACTGCGGATTTTATGCATTTCCAACATAAATTGGTAGACCGAATGGAAAACAGCAAAAACATATAAAGAGTCTAAAGATATACTCTTGTAGTATTTTTAACTCATTAAAATTGTTCGAAACAGAAATAAACGTAGCTGCTATATTTTCATTTTGCATAAGCATCTGAAGACATCTATGCATGGACATGATTTTTTATAAAATAGCACGAAACACTGCGAACAAGTTTATATATTATAAATCTGTACATATGGACTGCGGATTTTATGCATTTCTAACAAAAATTAGTGAAAAACGGCAGAAACGTATAAGGAGTTTAAAGATACTCTTGTAGTATTTTCAACTCACTAAAATTGTTCCATTTTGTATAAGAATCTGCAGTTCGCTGACGGCAAAAGTTTCGCGCGGTTGAACGGACTCGGCGCGACTCGAGGCCATCGTTGCGCCGCGTCGGTCCTTTTCCTTGTCCAACCGAGCGCGCGATCATCTCGCCTTGAGTCGGTCTCGCTCGCTCCTTTGTTTCCCAATGGTCTAACACTTTCGAGCGAATCGCAACAGGCGACTTCATTGCGTGCCGTTCGCTCGTGACCGCTCGAGCAACGAGGTTCCTCCGCCGCGTTGATCCTTTGTCTCCGTTGTTCTCGAATTCGGCGGATTCGAGCCGGTTATCGAGAAATGACTGATCAGTGACTTAACGATCATTCCGTGATCCTTCTAAGTTCGATCCTGCGAGAAACTCTACGTGCCAGTGTGTTTCGAGAGTGTGGAACGACAGTGACACAGCCGCAAACGAAACACCGAAGGAAAAACCGAAAGAAAACATCTTTGATTAACCATCAAACGATCGTTCGACGTAAGTTCGACGTACGTTCGCGGTCGCTACGTACGATATCGTTTTACAGTGAACGCTGACAGCTATCGCTCGAGCACATGCACGTCGCACAACAGTCCTTTGTAAATTCAGCTAATTAGCCGATTCCCGGAAGAGTGTTCCGTAATGTGCGAACGTTAGTGGAACGAAAATAGTGTTTCGTTATGTGCTACGATAATCTTAATGGCTCTCGAACAGTACCGCGAAGCCAATTAACAGTTTGCAGCGTCCTTAATGGGTTCTTATATTCAATTACCAGTTATTTTTCATTCCAGAAGCTAATATGTACATCGGTGTGTCCGAACTTTTGACGTTTTTGAATCGTTCGCGGGCCACGTTTCCAGCTTGAAACATACGAAATTAGCTGCTGTAGGTTGTCGGAATATCTGATTGAAGGAGTTGAATTTGAATCGAAAGTTCAGGGACCTGCAATGGGGATAATAAGAAATAATAATCAGACAGATTCGTCATACGCGAACGAGTTCTCGGCGAAGTAAAAGTCCAGCAAAGCGGTTACGTTAGCGAGCGAACGAGTCCGAGACGGTGCGACTCAGCGGTGTTTCACCCAGAAGTGACTCATTCTGTCGTACAACAGTGTCTTGTTTGATGTTTCACTAATGAACGTTGCCTTTCATCCGTCGTTAACACACACGCGCTCAATAAACACTGGTATTTCAGTTATTCGAACGACTGACAACGAACGGAACATCGATAAAGAACATTGCCGAGCAAACACCGTCGCATTAGCAGAATTTCCTTTTATATTTCAAGAAGACGAAATACAAACACATAATTGCGATCATTAGTCCTTCACGCGTTGCTTCAAAAGTCGTGAAAAAATCAAGGGAACGTGTATGGAGAACGATTATGTCTCAAATGCCGTCCAATTAGCAGGATTTTCTTTCGTATTTTAGGAAGATGAAACACAAATATATAATTGCGATCATTAGTCTTTCGTGCATTGCTTTAATAGACCTGGAAAATTCAGGGAACGATTATGTCTCAAATACCATCCCATTAGCAGGATTTTCTTTCGTATTTTTGGAAGATGAAACACAAACACGTAATGGCGATCATTAGTCTTTTGTGCGTTGCTTGAAAAGTTGTGGAACATTGAAGGACTACGTCTAGAATGACTATCTAGGAGGTACCAGAGTTGTTCAGATGACGGAGATCGGCTGGAAATTATTATTGCGAAATAGACATGGCGATAATCCACGGAGGAATAACTTTTTATTTGCTTAGTGGGAGCGCCTATTTTTAACTTGCCGTGTTTGCGGTGCGTTCGTCACCCATCATTCGTAAATAGAGGTTCGTTTATTGGTTCGAAAATGTATTAGTTTGTTGCGTATGAAACATTAGATTTTAGAATAGAAATCTTATGAAACGTTTTGACCAAGAAATACTATTCTCAGTTTCTACTTGGATATCTAATTTGACTTTTAAACAAAGCTTGTTTCAGTCGCAATCATGGTGGTAACGATTCTAAAATTAAACTTGTATAATTTAGAAAATATGAATGTCAGAAATATTTCACGCGGTTGTGAAATAAAAACTTGTAATTCATTGACAGAATATTTTCAACGTAAAACGAAAGTTCCTTTAGTTATTTCTAGACAGTGGATCTTTATGCATTTATGAAGAAATTAACTGGATGAATATAAAACAGAAAAAAATGAACAGAAATGAATTTTTATTTAGCTACTAGTTCCCACAATCAATGCACAAATATTTTTATTTTGCACAAAGATCCGCGGTCTAGTTATTTCACTCTCGAGTCACCCACAAGATGAATTTTTACAAAACTGTGAACTCGACTTGTAGAAAAGTGAATTTAGCCTGTGTAAGAGTGAATTAGATTTGCGAAGCCTGTGTAATTTAAGTTCTCGGGCGAAACAGACTTGGGCCACGTTCAGAATAGCTGTCCACCCCACTCCGTCCATTTAAACGCCATTACTCCGGAGTGTTGATGGCGCGGTGGACAGTTATTATGACCGACGAGGTACGTCGGGTCCGTTCCTCAGAAAAACAGGGTGTAATGGCCGCCACTAAATTGTTACAGAGATCCGTGGCAAAACAAGGAAAAGGGTTAACGAGATGTCCGAGTACTGCGAGTACATGTGGGACCCCACAAGGGGTCACGCGAGCACCGCTCTGGCGCGGAGCATTTACGAGGAGGAGGCCAGGTTCGACAAACGTGACAAGAAACTGGCCATTAAGACCGTACGGGCGATCTTGAGAGAAATGCCGGATGTAGGTAAGACGGAGTGCATCTACAAAAACGTTTCTACGGTACCCCTTGCCCGACAACATTGTTAAAACAACGAATGAAGACGCATTGCCAGCCGGCAGCTACTTATGACGTAGAACACTCACGATTTACAGCCGAGAATTTCTTCGCGAAATTATATATAAAAATGGGTGAATTCGAAAATCTATGATATCCGGGTCTCCGAACAATATAAAATTTATATTGTTCGGAGATTTATATTATAAATTTTCAGACACTTTTATCTATCCGTTTTTTTTTTTGCAATACCAGCTCCTACTGGATGCGGACGCTTCAGGTCCGGATAACAATCTTTTTATTGATCCGCGTCGTCGGCGGATGCAATTGTTTATAACGACCGGGCACGAGACGGCTATTTGTATATTCAACTACGCGTGTCTCTGAAACATGGCGGCCGCCGTTCATCCCGGTCCGTTAACCATGATAAAACACCTTGTCTTGTTTCGTGCAAGCAAATGAACCCGCGGAGAGCCGGCGACGCCGAAGGAGTGTCTGATTCGCTTTCATCGCGTCGATCCACGAATTTCCGGCATAATATCCGTGTTCGAGTCGGCTTCCTGCCGGGCATTTTTCACGCTAGGCATTACAATGACCCGTCCTTGCTCCTAGACCTGAAGCACTGCACGGACGAATACATTACGCGTTTCCTGTTGGCCCGGAAGTATCGGACGGAGCAGGCTGCCGCTCTGATAGGCGCTTATCAGGCGCAAGTAGCACATCGACAGGATATCTTCGGCAATCTAACGGCGAGGGACCCGGCTCTGCAACGTGCGCTCCGCGCTGGAATACCAGGCGTGCTTCCGGCCCGAGATAGGTACTGATATACACAGCTCTTTGAATCATTTCTATGCCACTTTTACAGTGTACCAAATACCACTTTGACCCAGTATTTCAAATGTTAGTTAATGTCTTTTAAACGTTGCAGGAAAGGTAGATGCGTGCTGGTGATCCTAGCCTCGCAATGGGACCCCGCATCAGTTCCAGCACTATCTGTGCAAAGAGCTCTTTTCCTGGTGCTGGAAATTCTCATTCAGGATCCTCGAAATCAGGTAACTTCTGTATTGAAAATACGGCATTGGACTGTCCAAAGAGAAAATTCCTACGTATATTTAGTTACAAACTACTGTAGACTATTTTTCTATTCTCTTTTTCAAATTCGTATCAATTATAGACTCTATTCTTGTTACCCACATCGATTGATCTCACTACATTATAATATTAGGCTGTTGCATATGAAATGTCCGATTTTATCAGGAATTTTCATCAGGAAATACTATAGTTTTATGTATATCATTGGTTTAGTACGGCATTCGTTTCTTGTCAATTGGTCGGAAGAAATGATTCGTTTCCCTATTGTAAAAGATGTAGTGCTTGTAATTGAACGCTGTAGGACGGTGGAAAGGACAAAGATCCTCTGTGCACTGGCTAACGGCGCTCCAATTTCTTTTGCAGCAATCCGGTTTCGTCGCTGTGGTAGATTGGAGCGGATTCTCTCTGCGACAAGGCGGTGCCTTGGGCGCAGCGGCGCTGCGAAACCTAATAGCCGCTCTTCGTGGTCGATTTCCGGCGAGATTCAAAGCGATCCACTTCCTGTCGGCGCCGCTCTACGTCCAGGCCACCTTGGCCCTGGTGAAACCTTTCTTGGACGAAAAAACTCGGAACAAGGTACGGGCTAACCAACCGCTTCGTCATTTTCCATATTGACTGTAATCTTTGTTGCTTCGACGGCGAAGCTTGTTTCAATTTGCATCGAGCATTATTGCCGGGCTTTTTGGCCTGGTTTCTCTGGCACTATCTCATTGCCAGTCTAGTTCAAATGTAGACCTGGCTTATCGCTAAAACATAAATTTTAGCTTTGCTCCTGCAAGCTATTTTGAATGTGATCATTAGACTGCGATGTTTATACGATTTTCAATTTTTTAAAGCGAATTTTAAGCAACTGGAATTCAATGAAACGTCATTTTCAGCTACAGTAGCCTTTATAGATCTTAAATTTTGTGGAATTTTATATTCTAGCATTATTTGAACATTTTTAGAAAGATCCCCAGTCTAGTGGGGGAAAATATCTCTAAACAATTCTGTCTGCTAATATTTCTTAATTCTAACACGAAGATACGTGGCGGTGATTAATAATATATTATTTTTCAATAGACGTAATACATAATAAGCAAATAGATCAATTTGTTTGAAAGTTGACTTACACCACTCTCGTACTCACCGGCACATATACTCAGAAACATCTCGGGTCGCTATTGCAGAAGTACAAACACGGTTTTAGAGATGCGCACCTAGATAAAGAGTTAAATATTGACTGGGAGATAATTCGAGGTTGTATAAATCCCGTTAGAAGATTGGTGCGCCACAGGCCGTTTTTCTCGAGATACGATTTCGAATGCGCAGATTGTAGTTTGTTGATAACATTTTTGCATGAACGTTCACGATAGATCTACCTGCACGGGAACAATTTGAGTACGCTGCACGAGCACCTGCCTACTGACATCCTGCCAGCAGAATTGGGTGGCACGGGGCCAGCATTCAATCCAGGACTATGGGCAGAGCCAGTCATTCATTCAGCAATGAAGGAAGCTGAACTGGCTGCTATAAAGAAGGAGAACGAGCAGGCTGAGAACGATGGGAGGATGTGTGATAAAAAGATGGTAGAGTCCAGAAACGTGGAGAACCATAAGCGGAACGAGGAGAGCTGCATGGAATCTAGCAACGGCGTGAACAGAGAAAATGGAAGGCGATTTTTTAACCCTTTCGGAAGCTCCACGAAAAATCAGTCCGCTAAAAAGCCTGGAGCTAACGTAGAACTGAATTTAATTAACCATAGTAACGCAGAAGAGAGGGAAGAGGAGAGAAGGGGAAGTAGAACGATAAGGAGAGACGAGGATCCTTACTGCGAGAGTAGGGATAGAATGTTAAACAATGGGAACAGCGATTACTTTAGTGATAAAAAGGAGTTGTACAAAGATGCGGAGGATAATTTGCTAACGTATCGGTCCGAGGCAAATTCTAACGACTATGAGAATTCGAATAGGATAGATAGCGACGATAGTAAAGAAAATTCGTTAGACAATAGATCAGAGAATGCTCTTATTGATACCAAGGGCGACATACCTTCCGAAGAAACGAATCTCATAACGTAATTCCGTAGACGCGTATTAGTTTCTAAAATGAATTGATCGAGTACTTACGCTGAACTTTTGTACGGTATATTAGCTCCAGGTTATCAGAATAACGAAACTTTTTTCATAGATTTTCGACGAAAGAAACGAGTAAAAGATAATGTAGTTTTTAGAATTCTTTTGATAGGCTTTAAGGAGTACCTTGTGATATGGTAAACGTTATTTAAACATTCATGAGGTGTATAGTTTTCTCTCATGCATAAAATGTTCACTGATTGGTATCAACGCGTTTAGATATCGTATTAGAGTACTTAAAGTAACAAGTGTCATCGAGTATAGCGTTTTTAAAATTGACTGAGCATTCAAGATTTTTATATAAACATTTCCTTGGAACTATGACAAGTAAATTGCAAAAGAATTTTCGAGATCATGAATGCGAATGAGAATTTCATTTTTTCAAGCGTTTCTGCATGCATTTTTCGAAACGGGTTTTTCTCGACGAACAATTTATATTAGTCTTGTAAATATGTATTAAATTATTTATTGATATCAAATGTATCATGGAATTAAGGATCTCTTTATTACATATTTTTAAGACCGGTAGGAGACTTAGCCTTGAAAGAAAAACGTATTGTACTTATTAAGAATCTCTTATGACAGTATCGGGAAGAAACTTCGATAAACGCAGGAAATGTTATATTGTATATTGATAAAATGTGTAAAGTATATTACTTGCAACGACACATGTTTAGAATGAAACACGCACTGGCATATGCGACGAGCCAACTAAATTCTACGTCGATAATTACACACATTTACTAGAATGAAAAATTATAGTAGAATAATGGAATAAAAATTTATTATTTTAGTACATAAAATATATATGTATATGATTTTAACAGCAATACACATTATAAACGTAGAATCTTTTTAATACCTTATTACATTGCCGAAGAACACCCTTATTACCTTACAATTCTTTTTCCAATTTTTCATCTTTCCCCCACTTTCATCATTACATACATATTATCCCCCTCCCCCACATTTCACGTTCCCACTCTGTCTCGCTCTTTTTCGACTCGTATGAAAATAGAAAATCGTACATAGAGATCTATGATGAGGTATATAAAAAGCGGTAGTTAAATGTAATGCAACAGTTTGCTTAGGTACAAATGTTATTACATATCCTGTGGACACTGATTCTGTTGGTTACAAACCAAATTGTTCGACATCAATTTATAAATATAAATATATGTATATGCGGTTACGAAAATTACGTAGGTTCTCTTTGATCGAAATCTGATTTCGAAATCGTTCGATTCAACATGATAACTACAATACCGCGCTTCGACAAAATGCAATTATGGTCGGTTATAGAACCGACAGTAACGTTCTCTACTTATCGTATTACTTATAATAACGGGGACGACAGTATCGGTGCAGTCAGAATGTGAAGACAACTGTGTTCCTCGTAGTAACGTTTAAAACAGTTAGAAACGTAACTGTAAACGGTATTTAGACATTCATATTAATATAGAAAATGCGGTTGCGTTTTATATCCACATTCTTAGCGTACTTCCCTCCGTCGTTGTGTATTCATAAATATGTCCAACAAAAAAGAAAATAACCATCGAGACTCAGACATCTATATTTTCAATACCAGAGTTTGTACTGTACCGTTACGAAATTATCAGAGTAGTAAATTTCTTGTACCGAAAAATAGTGATGGCTGAGCTGTGGTTTCGCGCTCGCGTTATTGTCTACAAAACTTCGTTCGGCAGAACCCATCCTCCGAAACGTCGTTCTAATGCTTCGGCCACTGCTATTGTCAGACGATCCTGATACAAACCGCCAATAACCTGTTGCAAACGCAATTGTAGCGATTAAAAATCATGCAGACTCTACTGCTGTCTTTTCGACTGATTAGTGTACCTGAATGCCGATAGGAAGTCCTTGACTGTTCAATCCCAACGGGCAAGTGGTGGCAGGCAAACCTAGTACATTAAAAATCGCAGTGTACGAAAAGTTAAATGGCTTAATGAGCGGCTCGTAATGCATCGGCGCAGCCGTCGGATGTGTCGGATAGAAAAATATTCCTTTGTCACCCAAGATGTCCTACAATAGAAAAAAACATAGTTAAACGAGCGATTACATCAGGCGCGTGGAGAAAGGTGAAAATCCGAATGTTCTGTGAATACATGCTTCCTAACAAATTCAATGATTGGTTTTCCAATATCAAGGAATATACAGGGTGTAAAATACCCTATACAGGGTGTAAAGAAATGTTTCGGATCGATAAAGATCTGTAATTAAAACGGAGCCGCAAAATTGTCCTTGATCTTGAATTCCATGATCAAATTTGTCTTGGTTGCATTGTATTTTACCTTTATCCGCATGATGCACAGAACGCAATGCAATAAAAACAAAGTTGACTTTGAAATTCAAGGTCAAGGACAATTTTTCGGCAGCTTTTTTCTATCGATCTTTATCGATCCGAAGATGTAGAATACGTCTATGGCAGCCAATACCCAACATTTCTTTACACCCTGCACATTGATAAGAGACAATGCGTTTTTCGTCATAGCGGATAAAAGAATCGCATTCTGCATGCAAGAGGAAAATTCTCTGCTACTAACTAGGAGAACACGTTATACCATGGAAGACTAGCAGCAGTCAGACCAGAGAAAGAAATCACGTCCATTAACAAAGGATATAATAATCCGTAATTCGATCGTAAGAATGAATCGTTACTCTTGGTATCTTGCGCGATATTTTGTAAAGCGAGGCGAAGAAGAAGGGAGCCAATTCCAATCCTAATTGTATTATGAGTACGGTATGAATTCGAGGTATTACAAGATTCTATACAGAGAAGGCAAGAAATTCATTGACATATACTGTACAACTTTGTTTTTGTATATCGAACGATGATTGGCGTACCTGAAACTCCTGACAGAGTTCCTTACTTTCTTGGATCAGTTGTGTGTGCTTATCGCTCCCGTATTTCACGGCGAACCGTTCGAACATGGCAGTGAACAGTGCTATTATCGTGTGATTGCTCATGAACAGCATCCATTTCAACACCTCCCACCAAATGGTAATGTGACCTTTCCGATTGGTCAGTTCGTACGAGAAGTATCTCTCGTCTTTGCAAGTCATGTTCGCCGTCCAGAGTGTGATGCTCTTCTTCATCTTCTTAACATTGAGCTTGGTAGCTTTGATGTTATGCTCCTGCTGGAGATAACGTATCACGTCCTTCATGGCTCTCTTTATATCTAGATCCACCGGCGACGTCAAATACTGACCTCCGTCCTCTTCCATATAATAGAACTAAATTAAAATATACATGCATAACGTATCCTGTACAATTGCCAACTGCTAATTCTCATCGACTACGTTTCAGAGGATCAATTCGACTATCTGAGAAAGCAGAAGGCTCATCCGTACCTCGATTTCCGAAAGGTTCACGTTCTTATCCAAGTTCAACATGTGCGCGTTCTTGTCCGCAAGAACTTTTAACGTGGGCTTCAGATCTTGCGCGTGCCTACACATGGGACCAATCGCGAGCAACTGGTCCTGGTCATCGCTGTGAGTGCTCGGATATTGCCCGTCGTTCGAGACGATGCCTTTCGAAGGTTTGTGCCCAAAAATCCCATTGAAGTAACTCGGCATACGAATTGAACCTCCGATGTCCGAACCTATTCCCACTGGCGAGCCTGCTGCTGCTTGTATGCAACCTTCCCCTCCCGAAGATCCTCCAACAATGTGTCTGGTGTTGTAAGGATTTTTCGTGGTGCCATACAAACAGTTGCTAGTCTCCCACCACATCGCCAGCTCGGAAACGTTTGTCGTGGCAAGGGGAATTGCTCCCGCGGCTTTCATTAATCTTATTGATTCCGCGTCCCGTTCGGCCACTATGTTTTTCCGTGCAACCAGACCAGCTGTTTGCTTCATGTTTGCAATTCCTATACAGTCCTGCAGATTTTCAGATCGTTATCATCAATGTAGACGCGACGCTGGCTAACGTTCGTCAAGCACACTTTACCTTTGTAGTGAAAGGCACTCCGAAAAAGGGTTTCTCTTCAGCTAGTACTTCTGGGGACGGGGCGTTCCCAGATCTCAGGAGTTCGTCGCACTTTCGCGCCTCCGCCAGAGCATCCTCGAAGCGATCCTCCACCACGCAATTCAACACTGGTTGAATTTCCTTTATCCTATCTATATACGACTGTACTACGCTTTCTGAAGTCAACTGTAAAGACAAGATGATGGTTATTATTAGACGGCGGATGTTTAGTCCGCAGTGTAGTTATTACAAAGTAAAATAAATGAAGTATAAATATTTGAACGCTCCTTACCTGTTTATTTCGAATTTTCAACGCTAAGACTGTTGCACTGTTTAACAGAGTTACGTCCTTTATTGGTGGTGCACGATCGGCAGGACCCTTTATCACGGCAATCAATTTAATTATATGCCTAACTATGAACTCGAGCAGTCGGTGAATCACGTTCAACATTTGTCCTTTGTTCTGCATCGTTTTAGGATTTTTCGTCTTGCCGGACATTTATCTGGAAAGGCAAACGAACAGTCATCAATTTCGTTCGTTCTCGAGATCAGTGTTTACGTTAACAATCGATCGCGGAAGTACGAAGTTCAGCAACATGCAGATACAAATATATCTAATAATTCAATCTCGGAAAATAAAAAATTCTTTCGATCGAGCTCAAGCAACGGGACAGCGTTGCAAAGTATTCGCCGTTCCGTTCTCGTACGCTTGCGTAAGCCGGTAACGTTTATTTTCGCGAATTACGTTATTCTAACGATCACTTTTGAGCCAGCGAACACACAAAACGCATATAAAACGCCATAACAACCGGCGCGACCGAATAAAACAATAAAGTGCCGAGTTCGAAACGGTGATTCACCGTGGTGGTTCTCGTTGATCGAATTTCGTCACACAAACGCTTGAACAATCCGCACTGTTCGTGTTATTAAAAAAAATTACAACAGTCCAGGTGACTATAAAGCGTTATTTCCCGGCGATTAAATAAATTTGCATAAAAACCTGAGCAACACTCGCAGGCCTGTCAAACACTACGCACTTGACAATCATTCAGATGACTTAAAAGATAACGTCTTCGACCGTAATATCGCTTAATCTCGCTTAATCTTGCTCGAATAACAATGTGGGATAGTAGCATGTGTGCACGCGGTTACAATACGAAGGTAGAAGGACACGTACATATGTCTAAACTTAAACAATGTGTCACCTAATGCCAGCCGCTCAATCTTCGGCTATGATGCTATCTTTTCGTTTTTTAATTACTGTGTCTATTTTTAAATCATCTACCATGTCGTGGCACTTAAACGCACACTTTTTCCCCCCAGCTATTATGAAAATGTGCATTTCGCGATACATAACGCCGTGATCTTAATATTTGACTCGCAAATTTACGGGTGTAGGTTTAATTTACAGATTCATCTCTTTTTGACGAGTAACTCCTTCGAAGGTCGGTTGAAGGTCAACATATTATACATGGTTGAATTTGTCTTTTCATTAGCTGTAATGTTACACTAATCAAAATACGCCGTTCTATTTAAAAAAAAAATCATGATGACATTGAAACGTGGGAAAACATGACCTAGAGGAAAGAAATTTCTCCGTCACAATAATTGCCCCACTAAACCAAACATTTTCTTGTATTCCTAAAAACAACGGAGATATTCTCTGTGTAAATCTTAGGTGAATAAATTTGTCAAAGGTCAGAATAACGTAAACCTAGCGTCAATTTGAATCGAAGGATGTGTTCAATATTCGCACAATTTTTTCTGGAATTTTTACTCTAATGCAACTCGTCATTTGAAAATTCAAAATTGATTTTCTGTATAGACAATAATGATGAATAATGATTCCGTTATGCAATCCTGCATAAACCCGATGTACTACCGACATAACGTCACATTTCGTCACAGACGTCACCCGAAGGTTACGTATCGAAGCGAACAGCAACGAAAAAAATAATTTCCACGTTCCCGGTGGGTACGAGAAACATTTGCTGTCCGATGTATACGAGCGTTTTTGTCGTTACGTCGTTTAATAGCTGTTCGAAAAGGTCGCCGTATGTATATTGTTGTATTCCGTTAATTAGTATTTTATTCGTTAGATACAACGAAACTTAAGGGGGTAGACTCGTTTCCAGAATTGCAAGGGTGCGGGATGCGCTTTCTCATTTCTCGATAATGCAAAAATGGGTTTTTTCAGTAGTCAAAAATGCTAGATAGAAGATCACTCCAGACCGAAATTTCCCTCAAAAGTCCTATTTTTACGTTTAAGCATAAATTATTGCATAATTTTTCAAAATCTGTGGTACATAGCAAAACACTTCTCAATGGAACCCTCAATAACAAGAGCAATTTTCATTGTGAACTAACAAGTCACCCTCAATAACGTCATCTAATAGTGTTTCACATTTAAGATTGCAATGTAAAAGAAAATTTCTATCCTATCTTTTCGGTACAGCACAATTATTGAAAATCCTATTAATAGGCTTCCGGTAGGTAAAGTGTTAAGCTATTATGTATGTACATATAGGTTCTAACGGCAATGGGTTTAGGAATTGTAAGGGCTAGAATGATAAGGTTAGAGTTTTGAAGATGACGTGGCAGAGTTTGAGGATGAGTCAAGTATAAAACCATGACTTTGTAGACATAGTATTTTGGGTGAAAAACAAATAGCCGGGTGTCTATGTACATAGAATGAAATAACGGTAGTATATAACAGTACTGTCTGGGGAACTGACCGGTGACCTTGAGACGCAAATGAATTGGACTCTGCGATTTTATGGGAACACACGCCGGTGTTTATCGATCGTCACGTGCTACGGAGCTCGGTTGTGGAACGTTCCACCGGTCGGTCAGAGTGAAATTCGTCGCTCATTCCACATTGTACAACAAATTACGAGGTAATTGAAAGAGTCACGCATCCAAGGCTGTCTGCAGACGCGCGCACCATACGAGTTCGACAGTATTCGCTCGACCGGAAGTCGTTCGCTGCGATAGCTTCCACGAGAGGGCAAACCAAAACAAATCGTTCGTCCACGGTAAAAGTGACATAACCCGGGCTTCAACCCTCCTGAAACGTGTAACTATTAGGATGTTGCATATGGAACGTCCGATTTTACAATGTAAATCGCTTCGGTACGAGAAAAACGTCACGAATAAAAAAAATACTCCAAAAGAGCGCTTCAAAGTCCTCTGATAGCTGTAGCTGCAAGTAAAAACAAAAACCAAATACTTATATAAAAAAACACTAAAAAATATTAGAGTTGCAATGTTGAAACGTTGTGAAGCGGTTTAATCAACAAATACTATGACACTCTATGTATAGGTTCACTGTACATCATTTTAAATTACAAAGCTGATCCTTAAGGTCTTACTTTGCATTTTTACTGATTGTTGGATATCCAATTTTACTTTTTATCCTTTTTATACGAAAGGAAACATAAAAATTCAATTCGTACTGTAATATGATCAAGAGACTTGCAAGTTATTGACAGAATATGTTGACTAGAATGATGGTTAAGCTTATTTAGAAGACGATTATGGTTGGTTAACGTTACCGTTAAATATCAGATATTTCATATAATTGCATTTTCCTAAGTCCTTTCATCGAAACCTTTGAAACAAGATACACGAAGATAGAAGATAAAACGGGCGACACAATGTGCAGATAAAGGCAGAGTCTTTTACAGCGAAACGCTTTGTTTGTGTCCAGTTCGGACATTTCAAATCAGCCGCCATACCACCATGTGAATTTGACAGTAGCGTCCGCTAACCGGAAGTCACTCGCGGCGCATTTCAGGCAAATGGTGTCACTTCATCGGGCGTATTCCATGAAGCAAACCAGCGTAATACAGGAAGGTTGATGGATGTGGTCGATAAACGTAGAAGATAAGTTATCAAACGAGATCGAGATAGCTCATTGGCCGATTCACGGTCCATTGATAGCGATCGCATAATTACGCGTGTCGAACGCGGCTTGTTTATCGAGAAAGATATTCCGTAAACGGCTAAATGTCAATAATGAATTATTCAACACGTATTTGTCCAACACGTATGAAATAGTGACTTTGTTGTATTTCCAGTGTATATCTAACTGGCAAAGTGGAAGACACGCCTAAGGGGTCGTGTAAATATTTTGTTAACATTGAAGGAACTTTAAACTCGTTTCCGCGGACTATTCCAATTATACTGGAATACGCATATGTACATAACCGGTACGCGATGAAATATGTGCTGAAAGTTTCTGCACGTTCGTTTACTTACGGTAGAAATTTGATGGTCACACGAAGAAATTCGGAAGAAATTAATCAGTATTGTCTGTCACCTCACTGATCCAAAAATTATTTCATTGGTCACCGATAACGCGGTGTATGTCGATTGATACTACTCGCTAGCACTCTGTTACGCTTACACCTTTGCCGGCATCGACACTGTACGGCGTACGGGGTTCGCGCAAACGCTATAGCTGCCTTTTATGCGCCGGAGAGTATGTATTTCGCGGGTTGGGGATAGACAGTAAGATGGCCGCCAGGTAGCGACAAGAACAATACACCCGGCAATCCGATATTCCGCTGGTTTCCATATCCGTTACCAATTCGTCGAGACCTAATCCCAATCGATAATAATACATACTTCTATTATTTATCAATTAGCGAATTCATATTTAACCGCACTGACAATATTTGCATAGAATAATTTCGATCATGGAAACTGACACTCCGGTTTATCGACTGAAAACGTATTTTTTAATAAATGTTGATTTTCATTAGACACAAGATTTTTATGCATTTATGAAAAAAATCAGTTCGACCTATATTAAACATATTAAAAGAGAGAAAATAAATATCTGATTCACTCCAGTTATCATTGTTTTGTTTAAGTAGAAAACTACGTAACATGTTTCAGATTTTTTATTTTATAATTATTGAAGTTATAAAGATGCCTTCGTAGGAGTGGGTTCCAGATACAAATCTAGATAAATTAAATTTCGCTAAAGTAGTATTTCGTGTTAAAGTAGTTTTCACTGATAAGTGTGTCGTTTGTAGTTCAGACAATTGAACTACTGTCATTGTTACCGCTCGACTGTCACTTCTATTCACGACGTTTGTTATGCCCTACACATGTATAGTTCGTTCGAATAGTTGCGCACGATTGACAGCTCCAATGGTTAACTTCACGCGACACCCGGCATTATGACAGTTTTATCTTTCCACCGCGTAAGCGAGTGACAGGTTTTCAATATTACACAATGACACTGCTGGAAAAAAAGTTTCAATTTTCTCTACGCTTTTTTCCAGCCTTTCGAGAAAGGGTGGTTCAGGTGCGCGAAAAAGAACGAGCAAAATGTTAAAAAATCTAGACCGCGTGTCTAGTTCTTTTTGTCGAAACTCAATTTATATTTCACGTTCGGCTTTGACTGGCTAGTTATTACTAGACAGCGGATTTTATGCATTTATGACAAAAATGTGACAGTAAAGATATTTGACGAATTTAAAAACAACATTATAATATTTCCAACCTATTAAACATATTGAGAAGGAAAATATATTTTTATTTCACTCCAGTTTCTTGTAAATCAGGTAGAACGTTTTTATTTTGCATAAAGATCCACAGTCTAGTTATTACAGACGACAAACAATTCTGTGGTTGTCAGGAAAAACGCAGCACATGACAATTTCAAAAAATTTCAGTTTACGCTTAATAGAATAATATTTTATATCTTTAATAGAATTTACGTATTTAGTGTATTTAAAAAAAGTCATGAAAATAAATTCGAAAGGCTGAAAAAATAATGCAATTTAACCGAGGCCCTATGTCAGTGCATTAGCGATGAAAATTTTAAACGGCAATATCTCGAAAGTGAAAATATGTGACATGCGGTGTTCTTCCTGACAACCACAGAATTAACAATCGCGATTTACATAGAACTAACCACGACGAATAATCTCCTTTACACAAATAAACCTCTAGTTGGAGTTATAGGTAAAAAATAAACGATTCGAACGAAATTGCGTTTAAATCTTGGTTATACATACAGTGGTGCCTAAGGAAACGCAGGAAATTGTTATCTGATATAGCGGTATTCGAGTTACCGAAGCTCGAGTGTGTCGTGCTGACAGGAAGAGCACTCGAGGAATGCTATCCTCAAAATGTAGCTTACCTGGCTTCTGCGCGATCGCTGCTTCCCGAAGTATTAAGCTCCCGGTAGGAAGGCAACAATGTTCAGCAACACATTACCAAAATATTCAATTGAAGAAAAAAAAACGTACATGCACGAGGACCGACTTCTCCACTGGCACGAGTGAAAGTTGTCAACTTGAGGTTCATCCGGTGACTGATTTTCGAAAGCAGCCCAGATGGCAGCCCCGTCGCCATCTTGGAGTGGGGGTAAAGAGAGTAATGGCGTCGATGTGGTCGCGTGTTTGTGTGCGTGTGCGACAGGGTGAATGTCACTTTGTGACCACTTGCTTCGTTATCACTCGACAAAAGAACGTTCATTATCCTTGGTGATTTGAATATTGGCTGGCTCTCGCGGCGAGTTAACGATATGACGATATAGTGCTGGAAGAGACTGGCTCCTGTGTGTTTTCGACTTGAAATGCGGCTCAGGGTCGTCGGTCATCTGTTTGAGGTTAGGTTCGCCGCCGTGGCGGCTTTTCTGCGTTTCA
Organism: Lasioglossum malachurum; assembly: GCA_028455605.1. Taxonomy (NCBI): domain Eukaryota; kingdom Metazoa; phylum Arthropoda; class Insecta; order Hymenoptera; family Halictidae; genus Lasioglossum; species Lasioglossum malachurum. Next base: position 5,387,258 of record CM052319.1, on the reverse strand, counting down.
ATCGATTGTTGTGTGATACCGTTTGCCCTCGATCGATTCGATATTTTTATCCATCTCTCAGGGAGATTCTCTGCATCGGTCGATCAAGAGCATAGATTTTTCATTGCAAATTCGTTTCTGTCGGTCGAACAGGAAACGACTTCGGTGGCTCAGTGATAGGCAGACGTGGACAAAAATAATATTCGACATTTATTTAACCCTTTGTCTTACAATATTGAGTTGATTGGTGCTTAGGTTTTTAAAGAATTCATTGCAACAAATCGCAATTGATCTATACCGATTAAATAATATATAATCATTTTAATTGTATTAAATATTATCTAGTTTTGTTTTTAATAACGCCAACGGACTGCTGAATTTGGTTTCATCTTTATTTGAATGGTATAGATTCTGGAAAATTGGAAACTTTATTTTAGCTAGCGACGCGACGTGGTACCTAGTGAGATGTACATAGTCATGCAATAGATATAAATTTTCTCCTTTTTTTGGGAAATTACGATCTACAAAATAGCTCTAATCACTGAAACCGTAAAATAAATCGTAGGGCAAGGGATTAAACACTGAAAATTCTGTCGGAACATAGAAATAAACAATCGATAGATTTTCACATCGTTTCTGTGAAGTAAATGAGTAAAAAGTTCGTAATAACTAGACTGCGGGTCTTTACGCAAAAAATAAAAAGTGTCTACATTCTTTTAATTATCTGATTAAGCTGAAACCAATACGCTGATGTCTTCAAATCTTTTTAATATGTCCACTACTTTGTTTTTGTCATAAATGCATAAAATCCGCAATCTAGTGATAACCCCTATATTTTATAACAATTGCTAAGAATTTGAATTAGTCAATGAATGCGTGCGTAGTTCTCTTTTATTGACAAAGAAGTTTATAGACAACGCACTGTGTGGCGCCGCGAACTTAGTGATTCGATCTTATTATGCTCCCACTTATTACATATTACTCTTCTTTTTTTGCGTAATAGTGTGTGTCACGTAACTTCACATTACTGTCAGGTGGCACATCTATGTTTACAGACGTCTCGTGCTTGTTTATTTATTTGCTTATCGGCTAAATGCGAAACAAACAAGAACAAAACAAACCGAAAATTTGGTATACATTTATACACAGTTTATATTTATAAACGTTATAATATTATTGTTTTATCGAGACAAAAGAAAGATAAATTTCACCGTACTCGTGATAACTTTTATACGACCTTGAGCTCGAGCGTTTTCATTCATTCGACAAAAAGAAACATTCAAATTTCGCGCGTTTGGCAAGCCATTATATTTAGGGGATTTTTCCAAGTAGATTCAATTAAATGAATTAAATGGAAAAATTAATGCAATAACAATATGACTTGGTATATTTTCATTGATTGTCATTTAGCTGCCATAATGGAACTTTATCATTTCGTTTGATCGGTTTTTCAACGTAACCTAAAACGTAACGTTTTGACATTATCTCGACAAAAGCCACTTTTCTAGATGAAGTAGCAATCTGCCAATTCATTTTCAAACCTTTCAGTTCAATCTCATTTCAATTTTTACCACTTTGTTTAATCATTTCAAAAAAAGAAGTAAATGTCTGTATCGGTTTAGGTAATTCGATTACTTAACCCCGTACAATGCCGCGCATGATTTCATTGTGACGAATTTCAGAGTATTTTTAATCTCGCTGCATTGAACTTTTAACCTAGGGTCAATATTTATTATTCCTCCGTCTGTCTGGCTTATTGAATAATACACGAAAACACCCGTTTATCGAACCGGTTCCTCATTTGAAGTCATGAATTGTTCAATCGGAATCCTCGACTCTTATCCGAACACGATGGAATCCGATTAAAACGACCGAGTATATTTCCAATGGCGTACTCAATAATTTTAAGAAATACATAAATCTAGTGTAATATCTTTTTTCAATCGCATTTTATTACTCTAGAAATTTGAGTGGAAGCGAGGCTAATATTTATAGCGCTCTTGTGTGTTTCACTTTCTATGTGTCGCAATAATTGTTTTATAATTCGTGCACATTTATTACATACATCTCCGCCCGAGAAATTCGATGACGCAGCAATAATTCCGGAAAAATCCCCCCGGAAGGAATAGACAATCTTTTAGCCTCCCAATGCATGTGCATCCAAAAAGTACTTTAATAAATTACAAAATAAATACAAAATCAAGAATTAAAATTAAAATAACGATTGAAATAGTTGAAAAGTCGCAAATTGCACGATCAAAATGCATTATCAAATCCAGTTTGAAAGCCTTCAGATACAGCGAACAATCGCTATCTTTCAGTCAGCGAACTTCTGTACGCTCACCCGGCATTTCAAGCCTACCGGAAACGGCTTCAATAATTGAAACCTTGACCCAGCTATTCAGACCGTTCACAGATTCAGAAACGCGGGCGGACGAGTACAAAAGTTTTTTTCGTTGTTCCCTCAGATCCGAGCCGGCGCTATGGTATAGTGAATGCCGGGTACTTTGAATCGTTAGCTGCCAGTGGAAATCGTTGGAACCGAGGTCGTCGAGGAAGATGAAGAAGAGTTTGGAGAGGGACGGCTCGGAGGAGAGCGGTTCGAAAGACGACGCCAAAGATATACAAGAGAAGATGAAGAAGGTGGGTGTCAAGTCCTCATCGCCGGCCAGCGGGGCGGCTCGAGTGAAGCAGCTTCAAGAGTCCAACAAACCTATGAGCCAGCCAAAATCTTCCGGTTCTGCTACCGGTGAGCCAATTCTCTATGTCGCCATTCTCTCTAGCTTGTAATTGTTTGGATGTATTCGCACGGGTGTTTCCTGTTCATATGTTGTTCATACGGTTCGTCGGGAATGGGACATGGCCTGGGAAGTTGAAGAAGAAGAAGTCTGTGGCAAGAGGACATAAACATCGTTTCACAGCAATGAGAGAAGTTATTAAAATACAACTGCTAATGCAAATGCACCGTTGGAATTGGTAAATGTCTGTAGTTGTTATGCAAGTTAGCAATGGGGAATGATGAAGAGCATTGCAGAGGCGAAGGTGATTACGCAAGGGTCTTCCAACTTGCCAGGTCATGTCCCCGAGACACCCGAAACATCAGAATCCTCATTATCCAATTAACCGAAGGTCTCTCACCGCCGATTCACGCGCGAACTTCTTTTCGTGGTGCACGAATTCAATGGACACCTACAGACAGGACTCCTGAATGGGTCTCCATCATCGCGACGCCCGGTTCGCATTATTGGGTCAGGATAGGGCAGGGCAGGGCCAATCGGCGAATTCATTTTGTCCCCTGTCCTGTCCCGATAGTGAGAATTGGACTTATTCGAGCCCTAGAAATCGTTCCCCGTTCAAAAGGGAACATGTACGACGTGGGATTGGAACCACTGTCTTCGTACTAAGACCCGGAAATTCATCCCGGTTTGCATTATTGGGTCAGGATAGGGTATGGCAGGGCCGATCGGTGTCACCATTTCTGTCCCCTGTCCTGTCCCGATAGTGAGAATCGGTGCTTGATCGAGCTCGAACGCCTAATTGCATTAAACCAGACACCGATAGTATGCTCGCTCGACGCGTTCACCGTTTACTCGACGAGCAGGATCTCTAGATAGAACCGAAGCAATTGATAAAGCGAACCGTGACCAGTTAAGATCTACAACACGATCGATCATCTGAATTTTTAACCCTGGAGAAATAATGGAATTGCGGGTGACTCGACAGGCAACGTGTTGAATGTATGTTTTCTTCCTATGGGGTTTATGGGAGGCGTGGGCTCAAATTGCCTCCGAGGGCAGTGACACCACGCCTACTCAAGAAGCCACGCCCACACAGAAAAAAGGAGCAATTCTTTCCTCTAACAATTCAGACAGGATAGACAAAGCAATAGAAAACACCGCACACATCGAGAAAATTCTTGACTAAAGTACAACTTAAACCTATTCGGTTCTTGCGTCCTGCAATCAATGTAAATCATAGCAAAGTCTTGGTGCATTACGAGGACCTGTAAGCAGTGTTTCCATTGTTTTGTCCAGCCCCTCGCCAAGAAAACCTGCACGCCAGCGATCTGTAAAGATACGGAAGCCCAACTGTGCCAATGGCCCTCTTCTGCCGCGTACACACTTGGAAAATTCAAATGCGATCCATCGGCACTTCCTCATGTGATCGCATCCTCTATTCTTCCCCGACACTTGACACACACTGTCTGAATGGACTGCGCGACGAGCTCATCAGCGTCTCGAGCGTGTCGAAGAGAACAGAGCGGGCTTGATGCGATTGTCTTCGGAGCCGGTATCAGCCTGATCAATATCCCGTTAGGTTTGCCGCGTTTCGGTATTATAAATAGACCCGGCTATTGAACACTCGCCGACCTGGTATCGTCTTTTTCGCGGAACCGCCATCCCCGTATAAATAAATCGGCCCCGTTTCCCGGAGCGGCGAATGATAAACATTTTCGCAGGGATCGCGGCAGGGTTTGCTCAAAGCTGCTCCTCCAGCTGCCCTCTCTCATCGGCGAGTCTGAGAGCCTCTCCGAGTGTTTGTTGATTCAAGATTTCGCGCGTCCACGGCAAACCTAATTCGCCGCGCCGGAAAATTGCAATTCGCAATGGGAATTCGAAAGCAGGGCTCTGTACATTTTACTCGAAATGACAAATAATCATTTGTATTTTACAATTAACATACGAAATGGTAATTATTTACTTTAGCGATTCCTCATTATTTTGAACAATTCTTTAGTCACTTTAGAATAAACGCCTTGAATTGATAAAATCTGGATCATCATGTCGTTTCCTAAATAATTTTTCATCCAGCACGAAACGATCGGTCTCCTCGATGGAAGCTACTTGCCGAGTTATCGGACGCAAAGTGATCATTTCCTTGTACATCGCGCGAAAATAGGATCGTCAACGGGGTTACTCTGGTTCAGTTACAAACCAAATAATGGGATCGGGAATCTGTTAGCTTTCGACGATGACGAACTATCATCAGAATTAGCAACAATTGTCTACTAAAACGATCTCAAGCGAAGAAATAAGATTCTATTTGCTTTCTACTTCTTGTAATCGATGCAATTTTTATTTCGCATAGAGATCCGCTATCTATTTATTTTCGACTTCAAATCTTTTAGAAGATCAAGAGTAAGATCTGAGTTTTTCTTCAACCTTCTCGCATCTTTCAAATTCTAAACAGATTTAGTACAATTAATTTAGTATTTGCATTAGTGCGATTAATTTAGGAATTAGTATAATGTGATGTGAAGTAACTGATAAACTCATTTCTTTTTAATTTCGACTTAGAACACTTTCATAATTACGGGCACACATATTAGCCAAAGCAAATTAATTTTTGAATCCTGACAATTGGCTCCGTCAGTCATATTACGAGCGACACAGCGGTCAACATGTTAACAGGCTTTTAGTGGAGAAAGAGTTAAACGATAGGCAGTCGTAGGGAGAAAAATCGAAAGCAGCTCGGAGTGGGGATGAACTGGAAGCTATTGGTGAGTTCCACAGCTGTTTCGCAGCTCGTAAATTCACGAAAATGCGCGAGCTAATCGGGCTGGCGAGCTTTCGGAAAACATGATTTCTGGTGTTTTCCTCGAGAGCCACGCGCTCACTGGCGAGATCCTGCGTGTTAGGCACGCCGCCGTAGCTACTATATTGATCTACCTGTCCGAGGGCTATATCGGTCCGCGTGTTTCGGTGCAGTACCTTCTAGTCCACCAACGCGAGAGATCATTCGTCCTGGAGCTCCTCCGGCGATCACGTTTCATCAACAAAATAATCCTCGAAGCCTCTAAACGACTTCTTCATCCAGTGGCCTCGGGACACCCCCTGCACCACGATGAATCCGCCAGAACTGGAAAAGACTTCGAACGAGGAACAGTGATCTGAAATCCTCTTTTCGTTTCGTTTCCCCTCTTCCGTTCGGTCTCTGTGAATTTTCCGTGTCTTATTCCAAGCGTTCTGTGAATCGGTGTCGATCTCCTACGCGTTGGCAAACGCGTTTATGGTTCTTCCCATCCAGCGTCTCCACGGTCTCTCGTGCAGGTACGTTCCCGCCGAATCGCCGAATCCGATTTGCATCATTCACCTTCCCGATCACAGAAACGCGAGTTCTGCTGTTCAACAATTTCACCGTGTGATTTCTGTTTCGTTTTTTCGAGGTTTTTTCAGCGTCAATATTTGCGTTGTGAGTCGGTTTAATTGATCACACTGTTTACCGTTGCGGAACTATCGTTTTGCGGTTTATCCGATTTCTTTTTGTACAATCCAGTTGCCCAACACGTCGATTAATTGGGCACCTTTTAATGTTTTTCGTATCTGTCCTCCACGCAAGGAAGTAAACAAAGGAAGTGTGTCCAATGATCGGGTCTCGTGCAATCAATTTCGTCTCCGAAGCAGTAAGATTTGTCTTCGATTGTAAACACTACCGTAGGTTCGATAGAACGACCGGCAGCTCGCTCGAGAGATTAACGCAAATTTCACTCGGCGAGCATCGCGATGTAAATAAGTTATCCGCAAAGGGTGATTGCATATAACGCGGCGTAACGGTGAGCTAACTCCTTCCTAATTAATTGGCATCGCACACCACCGTCCACATTTCATCTCGCTACGTAAACGCGTCCCGTCTCTTGCAATTTTAATACTATGTCGACGCTCGTCCCCGCGGCAACCAATATTTGATTTTGTTACGCGTTTCATTTGCTCGCCCACGAAGCACTCTATTTTCGTCAAATTTCGCCACGCTCTTTGGCAATATTTTTCATTCAATTTCACCGCCGATCGATCGCACACGCGAAAAAAAAACACTTCAGTGCGTTATTGGCGACCAGGGGCGAGCTATCTTTTGTCCCGACGAAAATGATGCTTTTTTTTTCCAGTATAGCATTTTTGTTCTGATCGTTTCGAACGCGGTTTCTGTGACGATCAACGCTTCCTCGTTTCCTGTTTTACGTTACAATGCGGAAACTCAATTGTTTTGAAATCGTTACATGCGGCGTTTCTTTCTCGCAACCACAGGTTTAGTTAACGACGAAACTTCGTAATATTTTACAACATATAATTCACTCATGTAATTCAACCCTCGTTTATGGACCCTGGCGGGCCGCTGTTCTTTAACGCTTTCGCTCCGAGGACTTTTTGCAGGTTAATAGAAACGTTAAAGGGCCACTTTACCGAACGTTCAAGGGACGGACATTCTAACTTTAATAATCCCATCGTCCCCGGGTACGATGGTCCTGTCCAATTTAATGGACGCTTCTACCGCAATTTCGCGTGGTTAAATGTAAAATGCATTCGTTAGACTTTTCTCCGTTTCCATTAACGCATTACGATCCACTTTATCGCGCGGTTTCAAAGGCTGCTCGGAAATCTCGATTAATTGCATTCCTTTTATGTATTCTTAGACCGAGAGTGTCTCGTGCTCGATATTAAAATGAAAGGAGATAGCTTCGTTTCATTTGTATTTTATCTTCGACGAAGACTTTCTAGCTGCTAGGAGATACTTTCAGCGTGTTCTCAGTCTTATAAAATTGTGCACCTTCATCGATGGAATTGTGCTACGTTTTTGTCTCTGCTTTGAAATTTCAACCGTCTGAAACAATTCGAAAGTTTCCGCTCAATTGGAAAAATGAAATTCATGAAACACGGAGGAAAATTGAAATGTATAGAACACACAGGAAAAATAAAGTACGTGAAACACATAGGAAAAAGAAAATGTATAAAACATACAGGAAGGGTACGATGTATAAAACGCGAATGGAAAATGGAATGTATACAATACGCTTTTAATTAATGGAAGCAATGTATCTCGTATGAAGTGCGGTCTTACGTATGAATCAGATGAAACTAAAGAATTAGGTTTTAGTTAAATGATAAAAGAATTCTATCATTCAATCTAGGTTAGGTTAGGTTAAGGCTCCACAACAAAACTTGTACCTTCTAAATATGTACATTTGTGCCTTGCTCGTAAACCCGCTCGCTATCTGAAGTCATCTGATAATAATTTGTACCAATAAATTGAATCCGCCATTTTGTTTTATGTAATTTTGACATCAGATAGATTCATATTCGACGGCACGAGAAATATGGGAATACTAATTTTCAAGAGAGTCTCGGTCAATATCAGTTACTGGCGAATTAATTGAATTAACAAAAATACGTTCTAAAAAATTGATGAATACAGCAGCGAATTTTCCCAAAACACCATCAATTATTGCCCCGTCATCCGAAAGTTAAATCCTTCCTTGAACAGAAGAAAAGTTTTCTTGTTCTTCAAGATGGTTTCCTCAACAAGGTGATAGGATAATAAAAGAATGGTCGGAGTGATCGCGATCGTAATGCGTTAATGATCGGGCCGTTTTCGCGGGCGAGGAATGCAGTTGATCAGGGCAGCAGCTGACGTTTTGGAATGTTCACGCAGGAGGATGATTAAAAGTACCCAGCCTCGAACGTTTCGATGAGAAAATGCCACGATGCTGCGGCGCGTCTTTGGTATCCGTCATGGACGGCGACGGGTCTCCGCAGAGTCTCGGTTTGCAGATTCAGGACGGTCAGTAATTAACGATAATTGCCTGTGGTAGCTTTTGCCCGGCTGCGTGCCCGGTTTTTCCGCGAACACTATTTCACACAGTTTCACACGCTTCGCCTCGTTTCCACGGGCGTACTGTTGCAGCGAGCTTAATCGCCATTAAACCAGCTCGATTTTTTAATTGAGTCGTTCCTTGCGCCACCGAGGATCTATGGATATCTGCGATTTAACCTTCTTCATGCCGACGAGATGTCTCAGTTAAACGTGATTTGCTTGGACGCTGAGATATTTCGCCGGGCACCGTTTTGTTGTTTGCTGATCACGCGGATCGTTCAATGCGAAACTGGTGGAAATCAATTTCTTCGGGGTTCAATTTTAACAGCGGGTCCAAAAAGGACAACACTAAACTTCGATAAAATCGTTAAAAATATAGTACAATTTCCACTCATTTTAAATCTCGAAGCCTCTGCTTACGCAGGCCATCGTTCACTTGGTAAATAATTATTTAGAAGAATGGCCTCCTCTCAGATTATGATGAAATTTAAATATGTTATAGATTTCTAGAGTTCCTTGCTTGCACTGTTTCGCATTAAATGGATCCGAGGAAAAGTTTATTTGGAGGTAGATATTCTTTGTGTTATAGTATTAGAAGGTTTCTGTGTAAATGTTACGCGAGAATCAAACGCAGAGAAGCGTCGAGCTATCAACGAACGATCGCATAAGTTCCGCTGGCTATGTATTCCGGAAGCGTCTTCCTTCCCTAGCGAGAAGCCGTTTTAAAAAGTTATGGACGACTGCGTGTTTATTTATGTTTTTATATTTGCAGCGCGTGCATGACCGCTGGTATCAAAGTCGGATGATCAGACGACGATAATTATTCTGTTTGCGAATGTAATTTAACATGAGTAGACTGCGGATCTTTATGCATTTATGAAGAAATCGGTTGGGTGAAATATAAAACAGTAAAAGATGAGAAAAATTTAGGAATACTGTAATGTTGTTTTTAATGTAACGAACGCATTAAGAGGTGAAATCAATTTTTATTTTAATCCTGCTTCCCACAATAGATGCAGAAGATTTTTATTTTACATACAGATCCGCAGTCTGAACATGAGTAAACGCTGGAGGCAGTGCCGCCAGATTAGGATTTGCGTCCCCACTTTACCTTCCGCCGCTGCCCGGTCACGTGACGCGTTTCGTCTCTGTCGTGCATGTGTCACAATGTCACGTGACCAATCCGGCAGTGTGGGGGTAACTCTTTCCCCTCGATTCGAGTCAATTCGCCCGATCTGGCGACGTCAAGAGTACGCAAAACAAAGTTAACGGTTTAGCGATATTAATAAAAGTAGCCTGCGGATTTTTATGCGAAAGAAAAATCTTCGAAATTAGATGAAAATGTATTTCCATTAAATTCTTCGCAATTTTGTATTTTTAATCATACATGCTTGCCATAAATGCATAAAGTTTGCAGTCTGCGAATAAGATAGTAGTTTTTCAGTTTTTCCTTAGAATCGTTTGGCTCCACCTTCTAAACCAGTAGACCTTCGGTTGACGATATGCTGATATTATTTGTAACTACTGCTAACTATCCAATTTGACTGTCATACGATCCTCGAGTGAGAATTCGAGTCGCGTTTAATTCGATATAATTTATTTCAAATACAAATGGTTGGGTTGAAGTGCACAATTGGTGAAATATTATCTGACTATCTGCTTTCCATTTATTCATAAAACAGAGGATTTTGACCGATCAATTATAAAATTGTTGACTATGTTTTATTCAATGTTATATACAGGGTGGTCCGTTTAAATAAGGCCACCTAAATATCTCTTCAAAGATAATATTACATACGAGAGGAACGTATGAGCTACGGTAGAATCTCGATTATTCGAACTAGTTTTGCATGTAATAAATTAAATCAAAGATTTCCCATATAAAAGTCAATAATAATTTCACCGAGGTAATATTCCCAAATAATCCATTACCCGAACAGAGCCACGCGACCCAATTGTTTCGATTAATCGAAGTTATACTGCACGTGATCGGAAAATGAATTATTCTCAGTGTTAGTTTGTTAAATCGTAGTCGAATGAACTGGTTGGCGCGTAGGCGTCGGCTGCTTTTTAATTCATGTTTCTCGGGAGTGGTAGCTGTTGATACAGAAGTGTGGACATTGTTGAACATCATTTGTTTCTGTTATTGTTCACAGGCAATCCTCGAAATAAGACAGCGCTCGCGCCCGGCCACAGTCTAATGGACTGGATCCGATTGACTAACTCTGGCAACGATTTAACAGGCGTTGGTGGCGTCCCTCAAGTCGTGTCTCTGTCTGAACTGGCCAATCATAACAAGCAGAATGACGCTTGGATCGCAATTAGAGGTACGGAACCGGTCGGAAACGTTTTTCTGACCAATTAACACTCTCTGGACTCTGGACGTCGTTACTTCGCGCGTGGAATCTTTGAATCTGTTTAAAATTTTATTCCAGAGCTTTTTCTCATCGAAACAAATCAATTCATTGTTTCGTTGAAATGTTTAACCACACCTCTTATGCATCTGTGACGTGCAACATTATTTGCTGTGGTTTTTGTGCGTTCGGGACGAGACACTAGATACATTAGATTCTAATTAGATTCTAATTAAATTCTAAGAGGATCATCACGTTATTTTCTAGGAAGAGATACATCCGTGTTTAATTCTTGTTCCTTGAAATGTCTGCAGGGCATAATGGTTCGCCGTTCAAGTATTCGAAGGCTGCTTGCTAGAAAACAACCGTTTGAATTTACTAAAACATTCTTAGCTACGTTGGTGTATGTAAATCTACAGTTGCGTAACAGTGGGCGACCAAAGTTTGAAGACCACTTGCACGAGTAGACGATTCTACATGAAAACAATTCCTAAATGCAAGCTACGCTGAATTCTTATCACTTGTGTATGGAGTTTTGATATTCGCCAATAACAAACGCGCGAAATGATGTTCTGCATCGATTCTGTGCAGCAGCGAACAAACGGAACTTGATTTCCACCCTTAAGTCTCAAGACTTGAAAAATAATGATGATGGTAAATAATGATGAATTCCTAAATGAAAGGTACACGAAACTACATACGCGCAAAATAAAAATGTTCTGCATCGATTCTCTGTGCAGCAGAGAACAAACAGAACTTGATTCCCACCCTTAACAGTCTGAATACGTGAAAGGTGATAGAACAATGATCTTTAATTCCTGCGACGTGTTCGTACCACTTTAAATTCGACCTACTAATTTTTCTCTGAAACGCGGAAAATCCGGAGTCCGTTGGGCAGCTACAAAATTCCTCGTGCCACGGGTCTAATAATTCGATCAGAGTATTCGGTACGTGTTTGAGTTACGAAAAGGGTGCTCGGAAGGGTCGATCGATGCTGCAGCAGTAAACGAAGTACACTCTGTCCATTCCATTCCTTTGGAAACGCGATACTCTGGTTGAATCGCCGCTAATGGAGCTCTCCGAGCGAGTCACGAATCGCGAGAAACTGCAGGTTCAGCGAGCGTGTGCGGGACGAATGAAATAAGAGGATCCTCTCGAACGCGATTAGCTCGAGCTCGTAGCTTCTTTTCTGTTCCATTAATTCCCCTTCGGATCGTGTTAGGGGCGTTTTAGCGTAATCGATAGCACAGTGCTCGGTTATAAAAGCACGTTTAAGTATTTCATAAGAAAACTGGATCCAGGTCACGGGAGACAAAAGCGCAACGTAGAGAGAGACTGCTCGCTTTTTAGTCTGATTAAAATTGACACGAACCATCATAATTCAATATTTGTCCCGGTGCTCGCTTTGACCGGCTACTTTAATTTCAATTATGGCATTCGCCGGCATTGCCTTCGATCTTGCAATTGCTCGTGCCAGCCTGTATGTACGTGTTTACTTTGTCTGGTTTGCAAACGCGGTTTCACTCGCTATACGCCCTGTCTATCGATTACTTTGTACACTCTGTATCTGATCATTTCGAGGATAACGTTCCGCGAGAGTCATTAACGTCGCTCGGCGAAGCAAGATTATACAAATTGGTCGCATCCTATCGGGTATAAATAGTCGCCAATGTCCGCAAAAAATTGTATCTGCGTCGCGAGGAATCAGGAATCACGATCGAAACATTTATCGTGTTTATGCAATCCATTTCATGTACCTGCCATTTCATGACAGCCTGTTTGATGAACTTCGGAAATTAGCGTTTAATTAGACGATCCTGGTGATTATGATGGATTTCGGATATTTATGCAATTTTCAATTTTTGTATTCGAATTTTACGAAAGTGAAATAGAATAGAATCTTATTTCCCCTGGTAGTAAAACCTCCCTAGATCTGAAACAAATTAAAATCGTAACTAAATTCTGTCATATCTGATATCCTAGCATTTTTTGCAAACTTTCAAAAACCATAATTACATAAAGATCCGCAGTCTAATGATGAATAATGATGGGGTGAACTGACAAATCGAATATAATATTTTTCGTTGACCGTTTCAATTGCAGGAATCGTGTTCAACGTGACCCGTTACATGGACTTCCATCCAGGAGGGATCAGCGAATTGATGAGGGGCGTTGGCAAAGACGCGACGAAACTGTTCGAAAACGTGAGTCCAACTGTTTCGGGTCGGCACTCGATCAATTGGAGGAGCTTCTTCGACCGAGACGCACCGCTGACGCCCAGAGTTGTGCTCAATTACAATTGAATTACTTCACGAAGTATAATTACAAAGTAATTCAATTACATTGTAGTCAATTATGTCGTAGTTCGAAATTTTTAGTCGCTTCATTCAATCTGGCGACACTGGTAAACGCGGACCGCCTCGATCGAAGGAGCTCGAAAAATCCCCGTAGATCGATGAGTATTGTCACGTACCCATAGATCGTTTGTTGCAGGTTCACGCTTGGGTCAATTATCAGAGCATCCTTCAGAAATGCGTGGTTGGAAGACTGAGCCGTGGATCCATCAGCGGTCCATCCTCATCGACACCGGAAGACGCCTCTCCAGGTACCACAGATTGCGCCTCTGCTGCTCTGGGCCTAATTAGAAGTTGTACGGGTGAGGACTTCACCAGTCGCCGCTTCAAAGAGCAACCTTAAGGGGTAGACTCGTTTTTCCTGGACTGCAAGGGTGCGGGATGCGCCTTTTCTCAATAATAAAGATGGCGGTTTTCTGTAGTCAAAAGCACTAGATAAAAGATAAATAAATAATGCGTAATTTGCATTATTCGGCAGCGTAATTGCCACTATTCGGAAGCATACAGCTGTGCTTGTGGCTATTTTACTTTTGAGGGCGATCGCGGGCTAGATCAGGCATGGTCAATTCGTAGCTCGATCGAGGGCATTCTCAAGGAATACCCCCACTTCTTCCGGCCGCGCGTCTCGCTGCCCGTGATGCCCGTAGTGCTCGGAGCAAACTACGGCCGCCAAGGGGAGCGAGACGCGCGGCCGGGAAAAGTGGCGGTATTCCACAGGTATTCCTTGAGAATGCCTCCGATCGAGCTACGAATTGGCCATGCCTGGACTAGATTGATCTTTTATGAGAAATGAGGAAAAACGAGTCTACCCCCTTAAGACTTCGAGGAGATCGATTTAAATTGGGCATTCTGTATAATCGACAACGGTTAATTGTCTTTCATCAGGCACCAACACCCAAGACAGTGGCAGCGAAAGCGGTCTTGAAAACGTAAAGATGGACTGGAGACAGACGTTGAACACAGTTACGCTGTTCTACCAAACGGTGAAAGACTATCCAGGCGTTTACTATCAAGTGAGGAGGATAAACGACTCGAAGCTGGTCTTCAAGCTGTTTTTCGAAAAGGATACAGTCACTCATGAACTAGAGCTGGCGGCTCCGTTGGAGTGGCCGCCAGTTTGCAAGACTAACTTCGAAACCGCCGAGGTGAGAATAGGGAGTTGTACAGGGATACTTGAAAGGAGTACTTCAAAGATTTAATTCGTTCGAAAGTGGCTTGTGCTTTGTAGACTCATTGTCCCAAAAGAGGATTGTGTAAATTTAATTTTAGAGAAATGTACTTATTTAAGTTATTAATTTTGTTATTTGTACTCCAGTCTAACGGTTCAATTGTCTGCACAGGTGGATTTCGCGTTCACCAAGAAGAAGCCGGAGCTCTGGAAGACGCAGGGTAATCACACAATATGGCGGGAGCCAATCACGAACCATAGAACGTACAAAGAGTACACTGTAGTCTCGAACACGCCGCTTTCCAAACTAGTCCACTTGCTAGTCCTGCGAGCGAAGGACTCATTGGAATTAGTGCCCATTGGAAGACACGTACAGGCCAGGATGAACGTGATGGGTAAGCTATTCCTGCTTTCCTTACTGATCAAAAGGGTAAGAGAGTATTTTTTGAAAGATCAATTTAGTTTGGGAGCACGTTTGTTCACCTTATCCACATACACCGTTTATTTGGTATTTGAAGAAGTAAATAGAGTATTCAATTAATGGTATGAATTGCTTCTTTTGTTGTAGGGATGGAAATAACGAGATCATACACTCCTGTCCCACCGTGCCTTCACCCTGACGACATGGCGCCGAGTTACAAGTCCGACTGCGTGTGTCTGATGATCAAGAAGTACCAAAATGGCGCGCTGAGTCCGTCCATAACCGGCCTACAAGCCGGCCAGACCCTTGTGCTAAGCAATGCTTTAGGTGCCTTTGTAGTTGAATCCTTTGATCGTTATTCTGTCATTCACATGCTGGCCGGTGGCACGGGGCTGACCGCGATGCTTGGGATCATTCAGCGGGCTTTGGCAAGGCGTACTGTGTTAGTACACTTTCTTGATCAGATCTGGGTGAACTAGGTGGATCGCTTTAAAGTTAATAACTAGACTGTGGATCTTCATACAAAATAAAAATGGTCTCTGCATCGGTTTCCTTACTTCTTTAATGAGCTCAATGATTTCAAAATAATATACGTATTGACTTTCTTAAATTCTTTTAATATTTCTACAATTTTTAATTGCATCAATTCATCTCTGTCATGAAGGTATAAAATCCGCAGTCTACTAATAATTCTTTTAACACTTAATTTACCGAGCACTAACAATGACTGACACTATCCTACGAACACTGTGACTGTGTTCTTATAAAGATGACAAGTGGTGATCGGGTTTTTCATTCATTTCAGAAAAACCATTAATCTCCTCAACTTCAACACAGACCAAGATAACATGTTCTACGTGAAGCAGCTGGAAAAAGCTAGCGCGAATACGAAGTGAGTGCGTCAACGTTTTCAAAAACGATTTTAATTAATGTTGGTTAATTGAAAATGGTATTTTTCAGGTTAACAGTCACGCATGTCCTCTCGCAACCGGACAGTAAATGGACAGGCATACGCGGTATCGTGTCCGATGATTTGTTGAGGCAGCTGATTGGACAACAGAAACCTGATGCGTGCATCTTCACCTGTGGTCCACCAGGATTCATTCAGACAGCGAAAAAGTAAACCGAATGATTTTTATTGAACTTATGTCTCTCGGACGTAAACATTCTCTTCTTGCAAGTGGCGCATGCCATTTTTATTTTGCATAAAAATCCACAGTGTTTAGTGGTTCTGGAAAATTATTAGATTATTAGTGTCTATTTCCTTTTCACCATCTTTCACACTTTACGTGGAATAATTGTGTGACTAAAACTGTGTTATTTTCAGATCCATTCAAAACCTTGGCTGGAAACCCTACCAAACGTATATGTTCGACGACTAGCCGTCTTCAACGAAAGTATACCCACCCTCTCCCCTTTTGATACCGAAACTCTGATAGTCGAGCTTTCATTCAAGAAAACAATGACGCGTACCTCCGGGTTCTCGAGCATGAGACACCCTTTTTGGATACTTTTACTCCTATTTCCGCCCACAGTGTCAGTAACCAGTGTGCATCAGCAGAGAACGATCAGTCTATTACTAAATCGTCATCTTATTTTAACTATTTTTTCCAAAAATCAAATAAAAAAAATATACTTCGAAGTCTCAAGTGTAACTCGAGTACAACTTTAAAATTTCTACTTTTGCCTTGAATCTGGATTCGCGGAGGATCACTCTTCTACATTCTTCTAACAACATATCCGAATTGCACCGTCGCCATCTTAAAACACAGCTGCCTCCCGAACATCTCTGAGATTGATTTTGCTTTCTGTAAAGTATTGACGCTTTTTCTGTTGAATAAAAATAGCTTCTCTCTGGAAAGATGTATTGTTCACGATGACTATATTATTTCTATAAATTCTCAGAGTTTTAATGTTTCTCCAAGATGCTTTAACACAATAACGTTATTTTATGTTTTATTATATGTTATTATGAATGTTATTATTTTACATAAAGATCCGAAGTTTGATTATTATTAATAATGTATAGCATCGGTATCTTAGCAAACATTGTTGTCCTAATTTATTTGCAGAGAATTTCGGGACAATCAGTGTAATCAGGGCTGGTCAGGGTGAAATTTACAAACAAACAGATCACAAAATCTTTGTTTTTAGAGACGATTAAATGAAAAAGTCAGACAAACATTCAAAGAATTACAAAATTTTCAGAGTATCCGTTCTGTCCAGTTGCTATCGAAATATAAACGCGGTTGCTCGAAAGTGTATGGTCAGCTGCTTCTAAAAACACGAACTTTTTCTGGGAAAAAGACGCGAATGACAAGAATCGAAGGATGTACAGATAGTGATGACTCGTGCAACCGAAAGAAAATAGTGATGCAATTTTAGAATAATAAACTACATACGATGATTTTCATTTTTTCCTCCGAACACTCTAAGCGATCAATCACGATCGAGTAACAGCGTCCACTCTTTGTATCATATCTAGCAAACGCGATGAAAGAATAGGAGTATAAGGATCTTTAGATGAAAGTCGTAGGTTCTACAGATGCATACAGCTCGTGAACAAATTATTTTTTATGGGAACCGTAATTTTAACACCATATCCGCGTTATACACTCCGTGGAGAGCTGTATTTTTAGCGATTTACCCGAGAAACGTATATATTTGGAAAAAACAGGCCGAAATATTGGTGCTATCGCTGTTCGAATAAAAATCTTTCGTTCGTTAAGAAAACCAAATATTGCGATTGCACAGTACTTTGGATTGATGTGCTTCGTTTCGCAAATCACGAGTACAAATACGGACGGGAAGCTATAACATTAACCGTACCACGCTCGGTCAAATGACCGGTTTCACATTTTTTTATTTTTTAATTATTGAAATTATGGAGATGCTTCCATCAGAAATTGTGAAGAACCTAAATAAATTTAGTCTTGTAATTTTTATAAAACAATGTACATCCGACACATTTTGTAGTCGGTACGGTTAGCGTTAACGAGAAAGGTTTAAACGTTGATTCGCAAGAGAGTATAGTAGAACATTGGATCTTTCTGTTATGAAAATAAATTTTTGTGCCAAAGTGAATGTAAGTAGAGCTCGAATCAATCGATTAGAAACGCGAACAACAGTGTGGCCTAATAGCAAATGCTCTCAGAGAACACTAAATAGAAGCCTGTACGTCGATCACCCGGATTTTTATCGGTTCCTTCGATCCTTGACGCGATCGAAGCGAGACTTAGATAAATTTGTAGATAGAAATCGATGATTTTAGATCGCCAAGGAATTTTACTCATCGAATTTATTTACATAATCGATTGCGGATAGTGAGATTGATCCAAATTTTGATCGGTCAGTTTCTTTTCCCCGTGAAACACGATTCTTTGGAACTTATTCGAGTATGGACCACTTTCTGCATTTACGTACAAGTTACATAATACGCGTATATGTGTATGTATATGTGTGTATATAGTTGTTACCAGAAATAAATGAATATTTGATGGCTTTAAGTACGTATTTTCGTAATAAACCAGTGATTTTCAGAATTGTTCATGTTGGAAAACATCAACGTATTGCACGAAGTCGAAAGATATAAATTTAGTACGGCTATAAATCGACTGCGCTTGCAAATCTACGTATCAACATCACCACATGCTTGTGTTCGGGGCCTCGTCGTAACATTTGCGGCACTGATCTCGTCTGTGCATGCAGTCTACCAATAGTGTACGTTGAAATTACTATAGCAGATTAGTAAATTGCACCAGAGAGGATCTGATAAAATCTGATTGCACTATCCAGAAATTTTCCCTCTGACTTTACTTTTCTGCACTTATCAGAAGTCAGCTGCTTAGGCTTATATATATATAAGATACCAGTCATGATATGATTATGTATTTAGTGTTGTGTAGTGTCACTGAATGTCGTGCAATTACATATATATATATATATTCATTACATTCTGTAAAACAAGTTAGTACAAGTTAGTGCAGTGCTTCGATTCGGGGCACTATTTTTCGCACATGCGCGGCCAAAACAGTAAGTATTTTCATTCGTTTCCTTATCAGTTAGATAACATTCCAACCAAAAGAAGGATACAGAATTTACAGAATACACTTTTAAAAATGGTGAATTCTAGTATTGTGTACCATATGTTTTTTCCAACTACATAAGTATATTCATGTGCGTCGCATAAATTATATCTAGTAACAATGTGTTTTGATTAAATATATAAGGCATATTACAATTTTTAATCATGTACCTTTTCACCAAGTCATTCTTTTATATGTATGTGCACATAAATAACAACTGGAGATTTTATTTTACATGTAACATTTGAAACCATAAATCTTATTAGGCCATTATTACATACTAAGGTACAGTATTTTCGAATTTCGAATGTTTTATCGGTAAATTGTGAATTTTATACATTTGTAATTTACATGAACAACTAAACTCAAATTTAATTTATATCTGGCTCTATATTTATGGAAATGGGATCATAAAATTGTATGTTTGTAATTAATTACTCGCAAATGTATGTTTAGATGTTTGCTAGGATTTGTGTGTTTGGAAGTAGTTCTAAAGTACCAATTTTATTATCCACATTAAGGAATCTTAGAAACTATTCTGTTGTGATGTCTAAGTTCGATCTTCCCGACCGTTTGAAGGGCAACGATAAGTCTGTATGGTAAGTATAATAGATTATATTAACACTCGAATGCACTAAATGATATAAATTAAATTTTTTCAGGGTTGAATATATACAACTCGCATTGAAATACAAACCGTTAAACTTGGGACAAGGATTTCCAGATTTTCATGCCCCTGAGAATGTAACGAAGGCTTTAAGCGAAGCAACTACCAGCGATAATCCTCTTTTAAATCAATATACTAGAGGATTTGTAAGTATCCGGTATAACTGCAAGGTCAATCATTATGTTTTATAAAATTTCATGTTGTTTCAGGGTCATCCACGCTTAGTAAACGCACTTTCCAAATTGTACTCAAAGCTTTTGAATCGTGAGTTGGATCCGAACAATGAAATTCTTGTTGCAACTGGTGCATATGAAGCTTTATACTGTACATTGCAAGGCCACACAAACCCTGGTGACGAATGGATAATTATAGAACCCTTCTTCGATTGTTATGAACCTATGGTAAGATCTGCTGGCGGAGTACCGAGGTTTATCGCATTAAAACCAGTAAGTTTTACTTTGTTCAACTATTGTATACATTTTATATGTTGATAAAAGTTCTTGAGTTATGTATCAATTATTATTTAAGAAGAATAAAAATGGTCCCTTGAGTTCAGCTGATTGGGTATTCGATAGGCAAGAATTAGAAAGTCTGTTCAACAAGAAGACCAAAGGGATTATTATTAATACTCCGCATAATCCTGTGGGAAAAGTTTTCACTCTAGATGAATTACAATTTATTGCTAACTTAGCTAAGAAGTGGAATACAATTGTTATATCGGACGAAGTTTACGAATGGATTGTGTACGAACCATACAAACACATCAGAATTGGTATATTATTTATAGTATTACACTCTCTTATTCTGTACAGAATATTTTATTTAACAGCTGTGTGTGACTATATTTTAGCAACGCTACCTGACATGTATGAACGTACAATTACCATTGGTTCCGCTGGTAAAACATTCAGTGTTACTGGATGGAAAATAGGATGGGCCTATGGTCCGGCTAATTTAATACGTAACTTACAAGTTGTTCATCAAAATGCTGTATATACCTGCTGCACTCCGGTCCAAGTACATACTGAATGTGTTACATACAAAATAAAAACATGTGTAACACCTAATAATATTGATGTAAATATTCTAGGAAGCTATTGCCATCGGATTTGAACAAGAATTAGCAAAATTTGGCCAACCAGATTGTTACTTTGTCAGCTTAGCAAAGGAACTGGTGCCGAAACGGGATTATATGGCGAAATTTCTTAGCGATGTGGGAATGGTACCGACAATTCCTGAAGGTGGTTATTTCATGCTAGCTAATTGGACTGCTTTAGAAAATAAAGTCAAATTAAATGAAGAAACTGATGCAAACAAAGATTACCGATTCACCAAGTGGATGACGAAACAAGTAGGAGTTCAAGGAATTCCGCCGTCCGCGTTTTATAGTGATGAACATAAACATCTTGGGGAAGATAACGTCCGATACTGTTTTATAAAAGTAAGGAAACAATTCATTATATTTACAGGCTGATTCTGAGAACTGGGACAAGTTACTGCTCTTTTTTAAAGTAAAAATAGAAAAAAATGATAGAGGAAAAAATCGTATGTTATAATTCGTTTTAACTTTCTATGGCCTTTCTATCGCCAGGTGCAGTTGCACTTTATTCTTAAATGCAGTAGCGTACCCAGGGGGGTGCTTAAATGCAATTCAATTTTTTTGTTACACCTATGTATAAGTTGTTCCCAGAATCACCCTGTATATACCACTGATACAAATACATTCTGCTCAATAATTGATTTATAATTCCTGCAGAAAGATGAGAATTTGAAGAAAGCAGCTGAGATTTTAATGAAATGGAAATCGCAATAGTAGAACGGATGATAGAAATCCCTACCATTTAACTGGAACTTGTTACTTATTTTATCAACACTATGCATATGTACAATGAATTATTGCACGTACTCGCTGCACTAGTATAATTTATTGCCAGTACAAAGATACCACAATTTATACGGATATTACACTATTACACATTTTATACGGAGAAGTCTCCACGCAACCATCTCTTTGCGTCCTTAGTATCAGCGCCGAAAGTTTTACCGAATCTGCAAGATATAAATAAAGAATTTACAGTTTTTGAAGATACAGAGTGAAATTAATTTACCTGTATGTTTCACCGGGGACGTGACCAAGGTAGTTTGGTAGCATGCCGACGTGTTTGTGGTAGATCGTGGTTGGTTGAATTACGAGCGGTGGATCGGGACGTGTAATCGTTGCCGGTGCCCATTCGGTGCTTTGTCGTTTCCGGTAATTCGATGTGAATTCAGTTAGCGCGCTGTTTGTAGCGGGAACGTTTGAAACACCGAAATGTGCGTATCCGTATGGTATGTGACCGGCGTATCCTAAATAGATCACAAATATTTTAATTAATATTATTCTATCTAGATTTTTTTATATAGACCATAAAGAGGACTAATTGCAATTGATATATTTATCCTCTGGACTTCTTGCTCATCTAAGCAATGAAAGGTGTAGATATTGACACTCACGTCTAGCATTCTCACGAATGAAAGAGTATCGCATACGCTGTTCACTATCTGTAAGATCCATCTAATATTTGTTAGTGGTACACTTCCATGAATTATTTAGCATTAATAAGATCCAAATATATTTAGAGCGTTATAAATGAATTTAATGTAACAGTAAGGGTTAAATGTTTAGTGAAACAGTTGAATTTTAGAGATGGAGGTTACAGAAAGTGGCTACACAATCATTTGATGATAAATTCAAGGTATATAATGATTGGACTAGGAGTTTCAGGAATTTATGATAAAAATATTAAAAAATATGAGGATATTATATTCTTTCTTGAAATTCCTTTTGCGAAACTCACGACTAATAAAGTATTTCTTGGGATTTGCGTTGTCCATGAAGTAGGGGGATGGCGAGTGGTCTTTAGGTTGTTCATATTGCTCCTCCAAAAATAGGTTTCTCATCACTCCAACACAGTCAGGACGAACAGCAAGCATAGGTAATTTGAATTCACTTTTAATAAGCTGTCACACGCGTTAGAGAAAATGTTAAACATAATAATGAACTTGAATTTTCACAAAGAATTGTGTGTGCAAAGTTTTTACCAGACGATCTTCCAAGTTTCGTGGTTCACCATGGCCACTCTGCAGAGCTACAGTTTTCTTTAATTCATTGAGAGCAGCTTTATCTTCTAATTGCTGACGTTCAAATTCAGCAAGACCTTCCGTAGCAAGTACAGTATATCTTTGCCCGTTCCTGGCATTTAATCTTGGTGTAAAACCTAAAATAAAAAATTTGTTGAAGTTTGAAAAAATTTTTTAATCAACATTTTGACGATACCTTCGTAGCCTGGCATGAGGGGATGATAATATATGGGGTCGGTTCTTTTGTATCGGGAATTTACAATGTCTATGTCATTTTTCGGCGGCCTTTGTACCTGCCAATTTAGAAATCACTGATTTTCAACACGTCTCTCAAATACACTTCAGTTTTCGAGATATTCGAAAGATATTTGATAATTACCTCGTAATCGTCGGTCACTCTATTCGATAAGATCAGCGTATCTGCATGATTCACTGTTGGATCAAGAAGCACTTTGTGTGTTACGCTTCCGTAAGTTTCGCCGCATCTATAGCGGTATTGAGGGCAATATCCAGCATATCTAAAATAAATAATTGTATTGATAAAAACTGTACGGGGGAAAATAATAAATTTGATTTCTTAGATACTGGATCTGTTTCAAATATTCAGAAGTTAAATATATGAACGTGATAAATATATTCAACTTTTTATTCAATTATATATGGTATTATAAACATTTATATTAGAACAAATATAATTTATATTTACCCGGGAACAAGATGTGGCTCCGGAGTGGCCAGTAATTCTGCTCCGGCGGTCATTATTAAAATTTTGCGAACAACACAACTGAATAATTCATTCAACCTAACTAAAATTTATTTACACAAGACTAAATGTTTCTACATTAATTTATCGTCATAACGCCAAATGGTCCGCCACGTTTTTGCGATTTAACACTTGAAGTTTAACTATTCTCTTCTATATACAGGGTGGCCTAAAAATCGCTGGACCATTTAAAATTCGAATTCGTGTATAATAAGATAACAAGTATTTCCTCTACGATTTCTTCAACGTTTCTAATCCTAAAACTAATTTCAAAAAGATCAAGTCGTTTGGTTCAATTTTAGAAAAAGCTGTTTGTAGGGTGTTCTTGCAAGTCACCGTGTAAAGAAACAAACATTTTAGTAAAAATTGCAGTTTCTCGCGATTTGCAATAAACCTAAAGGGGCCCCTAGACGTATATATTGACTAATGCATTTGACCCTTTCGCTAAACAGACAATATGACCTTTCAATGCGCCTCGTCAACATTATTGATGGGCGTATTGACAATATTATTGAACGTCTAGGGAGTCTAAGACTATAGAACGTCTAAGAATTCTTGCATCTTTCAACGTCTGTCGTTTTTCACAGCATCAACCGATTTCGATGAAACTTTCACAATGTTCCGGAGTCCACTCATCACCTTCGAAGTTTCTGAAATCGAAGCTTCGAAACTTCAAAATCTTCGACCTCCGAAGGAAAGTAACAGCGATGGAGGGTTCGCGGTGGCTAAGAATCGGCGCATTTATGCTTTGACTTTTAATTGCCGTTGCACATGCAGGCAGGATTAATTGCGGGCAGACTCGATGCGGCTTTATTTCACTGTGACTACCAACGGATAACGAATTAAGGGAGCTGCTAATTGACCGCCGGGAGGGCCATCGTACTCGCAAGAGGCGAGGAATGAATTGATGTTGCTGGCTCTGTGGAGGGAGGACACGTTGCGTACACAAATGAAGGAGGTGTACGATCGACGATTCGCTTTCCAGTTTTCACGGGACTACCGTGGTAAAAAGAACTTAGAAATGTCACTTTCGAGTGGTTGGTGGACGGACAAGTAACAATTCCAACGGAAATGAAAAAGATAACGTGTCGTCGAAAATGTTTTCTCTACGTGCGCGAGCATTTGTATTCCCAAGCATGTGCACCGGCAAACGAGCTATTGTTCGCAATGGATCAAAACAGATTACACGTGACGCAATCTGCTGTCTTTGAAATCGAAGGAATCTGCGATAATGATACCGCGACATTTTTTCATCTCGATATTATATGATAATACAAGCAGTTCGATATCGGCTACGCGACGCGAGACAACTGGAATCCAATTTTCCTTGTGATACGTCGATCGCAGGAATTCCGTGAGATAAATATGTGGTTCCATCGGGAAACGAGTTCTATATTTTACGTAGACGCTGACATTAAGTCTACGGATCTCGCGGAGAATGATAAGGTGAGTGGAAAAAGCAATTTCACATTTTTCTTTGTTCCCTCGTCGTCGCGACGTGTCGGAATAATGACGACCATTGTTTATGTCAGCGTTGGGTGCAGGTCTTTATGCATTTTCTCGGATGAACAAAAATCGCAACAGATTTTTTTTAACACTACATGTTGCCTTATAAAAAATCACATCATAGAATTTGTATAGATTTTCGAAGATTTTTATTATATGTGCTTGGATACAAAAATGTGTATAATCATTTCCAGTGAAAGCATCATTACAATTTCAACAGTTGTAAGATAATAAAACTAGAAACCGGTCATTTGACCGGCGGTGGTAGGTTTATTTAGTGTTAACAAGCTGACTGTGTCATTTGAATTCATAAATGATCATCAAAAACACATTTAATTATTAAATCGTCCACGGACTGTAAACGCATGCATTGAGACGATAGAAAACACATTATTAGAGGTTAAGTTTCAGACAATGCAACAGCAAAAGTGAAACTCATGCGTGGCAACACTCGTTAATGAGCTCTTCGTGTTCTTCGACATTGAAATGGAGCTACAGATCAGAAACCGTAAAATTAGCTGTTTGCAGTTCGTATAACATTTTACGGCGTTTTCTATCGTGAGAAAAAATTGAGATGTAGAATACGTTCAACCACAATGTGTATTTACAATTCTCGTTGTTCATGAAATTAATATAATATTGCGATCTTTTTGGTTCAGTTTTGAATAAAATAAATAATTTAATTGAATTGCAACAATCCGCAGTGACATAGAAATTTATTTTCTCTCTTAATAATGTTCAGTAGGTTGAAAATGATATAGAAGTATTTTTAAATTCGTCTAATGTTTTGTTATTCGATGTTGGAAGGATCGCCTCCGTTTACCGAAACCCGATCCTACGTAGATACTTAGAGGTCAATGCACTGATAGAAACCCTGTGTGTTGCCTCGCAGAAGAGGTATCTTATCTTAAGGGTGCACTTAGGGGATGGTGGCCAGGTGTACATGAGGTAAATCAAACGCATTGCATCCGGCCCGTGTACGCTGCTATGTACACGCGCCGCGCGGTAAAGGAATAATAATTTTCTTCTCTCTTCCCCCGATGTTTTGTTTTGTGTCCCCGCGGCTGGCGCGACCAGACCGGAAGCTTTATTATCGCGCTGCTCGTTGTAAGCTGTGGGTGGACGTATAACTTAACCATAGGCAAAGATATGCGTGGTACAAACTCTACGTCCGAGATTTATTCGACCAATTGCGGATAAAAGTCACCGCTCCTGGTAGATAATAATTGTATAAAGGGTGCCCTGGATAGAGGGTCTGAATTATACTTGTCCGTTTCGACGCAGGATGAGTCTATTAACCCTTTCCACTCGGAGATATTTTCATTCGAAAATTACACATTTGATCCGACCCAGAATATTTCCATTCCCTATAATTTTTAAATTTTATGCATGTGTGTACAGTACCCCGTACAATACCAAAATTTTTAATTGATTGGATACTGACGTATTTAATAATGTAAACAATATTTCGAATAATGGTAAACTAAGGGTTAAATTGAAACAGTAACACTCGGCTTTGTTAACACTGGGCTTACGGAGCACGTAATTTTATAGTACCTTTTAAAAATAACGCGACCGCATTTATTCCGCGATTTCTAGCGACTACATATAGAAATTAAAAGTACTAAGAAATACTAAATTATTACATAAAATAATTGAACTGAAAGTAACCAAACCACGTGTAAAAATATTTTTTTATATTGACAAATAATAAGCTGGATAATATTAATACAAATGTTCGAATTGCATAACTATACACGATCTTTATGCAAAATAAAAAATGTTTGCGTTGTTTGCAAGACAGCTGTGCCAAATAAAAATTTCTTTCATCATTTAATCATCTTACATATTAAACTGAGCTAACACACTGGTGTTCTTAAATCTTTTTAATATGACCACTGCTTTAATAAAATCCGCAGTCTACTAATGACGCAGTAATAAATGATACGTAACCTCAAATCGAAATAAACTTGCGAAACGGAAAAAAAACGAAAGTGTTCTGTTAGTCAGGCTAATGAATAATTATGTGGAAATTATAAGATGAATCATTCTCTCTGCGGAAGGTTACTATAGTAGCCCGCACTGTAGGTAGCCATCGAGCAGGATTAAAATTGTTTACAGTCCAGGGCGTTGTTCTTATCGCTAAGCTTCGTCAACAGCCGTAAATCATAGTAAGTGTACGAAGTTTCACAGTCTGATTGCATTGGATATGCAAGCGTATTCTATTTTCTCTTTCTCTAGCGCCATAACCTTGCAATTAAAGCGTCGTTAGGCACGAAATAATAATTGGCGGCCAAACAAAACGATTTTTAGTCATTTGCCTTTGGATAGCATTCGATTTATGTTAATAATTTATGTTTAGTCGTATACTGCAAAAATTGAATAGTAGGTATATACCCATGGGCAAAAAACTATAAATCATTACCTTTGATGGTTAATAATTATTATTTCGTACTTAACGATCCTCCGATTATTAGCACACGGTAAATATAAATTTTCTTTTTCATTTGGGAAATTATTTACGACAACGAAGTATAATAGGGCGAGAGTTAATTTACTAACACTATGTATTTCCTTTAAGATTTCTTAAAAAATTTTCTTCTCAAATGGGAAATTATATTTCATGTGTTCATATATCCATCGTGTAACAAACTCTTCCTTGTGAAAGTTCGCACCTCGGTGTGTAATTCTTTTCTGTAAAGAGATAATTTCTCCCCCGTGAACAGTTCAAACGGCTACCGTGTTAGGCCGATGTACGCTGCCAATCATGCTCATTCACGTGATCACGCGGGGTGACAGTGATCGATCGTGGATCTCTCCCATGGTTTTCGACGCATCGTTCATCCGCGTACGTCTCGCTTCCAGACGATAAACAAATAACGAAAATTACGATCGACTTATTACCCAACAGTTTAGTTAGTCACCGCTATACCTGTTTAACGAGCGTCACGTGACGGTGCCATTCCGACACGGTTTTCACCGACATTTCACCGACTCCAGATGAGACCGATAATTTGATCGACAACGATTTTGACCGTCAACGAATTTGATCCACAACGACTTGAGACGACCACAGTATGATAATATGTACTGTATGGTAATACATATGATAATACTGTATGATAATACATACTGTGGTCGTCTCAAGTCGTTATCAGTCAAATTCGTTGTCGATCAAATTCGTTATCAAAACCGTGTCGGGTGTCGGTGATTTCCATGGGAGCCGACGGCGACACGCTTCGGGCATGCGATCCGTATTTCATTCTGTCCTACTCTATGTTCGGCTCTCGATTGAAGGTCTGCGCTTTTATTGTATCACCGAAAATCTCGATCCGGACCACTGTGCGGCGCGGCGCCGCGGAAGAAGCGCTTTTCCAGGGAGCAAGAGGCAGACGGTGATCTGGCCGATGCAGAAACAAACGGTGCACATAATCGGCTGCAATGGCTAGCAGGCTAAAGTATCGCTAAGTACCGATCGTCCTCATTAACGTCATCGAGTGAGGTGGACAGTGATCGATTGCTCGGTTGGCTGTGTGCTCTTCAGGAGTCGCGCATGCATAATCGCGTGTACAAGGGGCAACGGCTCATGCGCAATCGATCGATCGATAAATTATGCACCGGAACGCCGGTGTACATACGTAAATCATGCGTCTGCCCTCCAGGTCCGGCCCGGCCTGGTCCGACCTGGCCCGTTCGTTCCCGCTCTTCTAGTCGTCTCTTTCTATCTCCTCTTGTCCTGTTCGTTTTCTTTTCCATTATCATCGTCTCCGGTGTTTCCGCCTTCTCTTTCCGTCTTTGTGTCCTCCGCAGCTTGGAAATGGCATCCGTGTGCCGAGGTCTCGCGTCCGACTATAGTTCGTGTCGCGGATGTATCCGCATGATCGGCGTGACTCGCATCGTATTCGCCGCGCTGCATTGTTCCGGTCGCGCGGGCCGGGAATATCGGCGATGACCACGAGCCACGCGTTAGAAAATCAACGATGATCGCGAAGAAAGGGACACGTCAACTATACAGGCCCTTTTTTCTTTTACTTTCCACACGCAGAGCTCGTGCGAGCCCAACCAGACACTGAGTCATCCGCGTTTCATGCGCACGATGCGCGTGCACGCGCTCCGACGAACAAAGGGTGCGAGCGAACTCTTCCCTCCGCAGGATCATGTACCTACCTGTTAGTCCGCTCGGTATTCCGACGACGAGCCGATTGAAATGCTATCGATGACACCTACTCATTATTGAAAAAAAAGACACAATGTCTCGTTCTTTTCTCGAGGGACCTGCCTAAGCTCGATCGCACCGAGGTGTGTGAACCGAGGTACCGATCGGACACGCACGGGAAATTGTTATCTAGATACAATGCGCCGCACGGCGCCTGGAATACGCAGTTTGGTATTGTTCCTCGGATGAACGTTTGCTTAAATAATGCTCAATTTTTCAAGGAAGTTTTCGTCGGCGATTTATATTCGGAGAGACACGTGCATTTCTTGATTCAATTAATTATGTTGAAAAAATATTTGACTAACTTACTGTACTTTGCGATTGTCCGAAATTTGAAGAAAAATGTATAATTGACGAGTAGACAGCGGGTTTTCTATCGTGACTGTATATATTTTGAGGAAATTTTCCTTGAAACGGCTGAAACAAAATTGTATTCCAGTTCCACCCATGAAAGGGAATACCTTGATATTGCACAGCCGATATCCCGACAGGACGTACGAAATAGAATATTTCTTATTGCGTTCAGATGTCACGGAAATTGTAACTCATCGCTCCGCCGAATAGGCTTCCCACGGAAATAACGTAGTTCTCCCTTTCAACTGCAACAACTAATGGAAAGTACTTCACTGAAATACATTTATCAAGGACAATCGTGTGGTTTGTGGTTTTATCGAGTTCTTTCGATGACCGCAGTTTCTCGTGACCGTATTCCTCAGGATGTGGCGTGCAGTTCCTCGGGAGTCTTCGTAATTGACCTAAAAATATGCGCGGAAAGAGTGTCTGACACCAAGACTTGTTTATGGAAATTATCAGCGTACCTTCTCTTTTATAGCAGAAAGACTGAAAACTGAAAAACTGCTGGATTCATCTATCAGACGGAACAATTAAAGTTCTCGTTATGCATGCGCCGAGTGTACCTACCGTGTTCCAGTAAATAATAAGTTTCGACGCCCGGGCAATTCGTTGTCCAGCGATGCGGCGCGGCGCAGGGAACCTGAAAGCGCGAGTCGTTATTATTCAGACAGGCATTTACATTTACGTCCAATAAAATAGCTGGCAAAGAAACAGTTCGAGTCCACCAACTTAATACGCTAGCGTGATTTATTCTATCCTGGTGGCGATCTTCCATAGACCTCCTGGAGACGCGGGGCTACTGGGTCAGGAAGTCATACTACATCATGTTGTACCAGGCCATATACGCGGCTGCGTCTCAGAAACCCAGAACGTTGGTTCACGACGCGCCATCGTGTCTTGCCGATTCAACAGGGAAGCTACACGCTCAAGTTGAAACTATGATTTACAGCAACCCACCGGTACATTCCGCTGGAAAATTTCGCGCTCCTTTTTCACCGGGCCAGCGCGTGCAACTGACAATAGCTGTAACGAGTCAGGAACTACAACAGAGCAGAGCATACTTCAGAGTAACATACTTCAAACTACATTTACAACATTCATAGATACCGTAGTGGATTCACGAAATTCATGAAAAAAAATCTCAACTAAATACGAGGGTCGTCTGAAAAGTTTTGATCCTCAACATGAAGATACGCTTTGAAAGATGCCTGTGAAAATTTCAGGCATTTTGGACGGTCAGTTGTTGTTCGACAGTCGTTTGTGTCAGGCGATGTCAATAATTTTGTAAAGGAAGTGTTGTTCCATCAAGACAACGAAACTGCTCACACTTCGGCGATCGCCATGGCCAAAATTCACGAATTGCACTTCGAATTGCTTGATGATGAAAAAGGTTAGAATTAACTTAAAAGCAGACTATGTTGAAAAATAAAACTACATTTGAGACGACCCTCATATTTGCGTGCCGGAATAATTTTTTTCAGCGTCCTCAATGTCCCCGACGCTGCCGCGCATGCACCTGCACGCTTTTTCCCTGGAGCATCACTGCTGACATTAAAATCCGTGCAGAGATATTATGATGAAATGACCTTTGACATGAAAGGCAATATTAAGTCTGAGATATATTTCCATTGAGATCGTTCCAGCTTATTCATCTCTTCGCCGCACTGAGGCCCCGTGATCTCGAGAGAAATAAATCTCAGGCTTAACCGTAACTTCGGGTGTCGAAGGTCACCTTGAGCAAATCTAAATTAAAACGGAAATGGCCGAGCGTGTTTTTTCTCGGCGAAGCGAGGCAGAACTCGGTGTTTTCGTATCGATCGTTCGTTCGAGCTCGGTCAAAACAACAATTTTAAGTTCGTAAGAGGGAAGACTGTAACGCGCATGTAGAAATATTTCTTGATAGGTTTGAGGGAAACAGGTGTGTGTGTTCCTTTTTTTCCCCGGCATTATTCTCAGTTATAGAGACAAGCACACGCGCGATCGCCCTTCAAAGGGTGTAATCATCCGTCGATTAATGGAAAAGATGTTGCTTGACCTTCTGGAAGATACACGATTATGCAACGAGTACCACGTGGAGCCATAGTTTCAACGTGCGCTTCTGGTGTTTCGTTTAATGAAACAAATACAACGACATAGAGTTACACTGCTGTACAAAAGGAAGAAGTGCCCGCGTATATAAGTAGACTGCGGATCTTTATGCAAAATAAAAATGTTTTGCATTGATTGTGAAAAGCAGGAATAACATAAAAATTGATTTTTGAAAGCAGCACAATAACATCCTTGAATTTTTAAAATCTTTTTCTGTTTTATATTTCGCCCTACCAATGTCTTCATAAATGCATAGAGATCCGCAGTTTAAATAATGACAAACAATATCTTTATGTAGAAATTGTATTGTACAATGATATTGATTTATTGTATTTAAAGTATTAGATAATCCACAATAATACATATTCCCAGAATTATTCAATTAAACAGCGGAATCGTTTTTCAAAACTTACCGAGTTCTTATTTGATTTTTTACGCTTTTCTATTAAATATGGCCGGGTGCACTTCTTTCTTTTGCACAGTAGTATATGTACGAGCACCACCAACGGCATAAATTGCAGCATTCTGTTGGCCCGGCGGCCATCATGCGCAACAATCTGCGGGTTCTAACAAATGAGCAATATTAACATTTACATTGTGTGTCAGGGGCTTCCTTCTGCACCGCGAGCGTGACTCATAACTGCCTATCGCGCCGGTTTTATAGTCGTGCCACTGTCATAATCTGTACACCCCCGACTATAGTGTGCGCACGATAGCGTGCTACAACAGTATCATTAAAGCACAAGATCATAGACACCGCGGAAAGTAGTTCACTCGTTGGTTCACGTGAAATATTCCACACAATCGGTAAACATACGCTGTGTCCTCCACCTGATACGCAATCAAGAACAGTGAAACTTAAGCCACTCTGAATCACGTTCAGACTAAGTAGAACTGTGGATTGCTGACGTTGTTCAGCAGAATAGTATCTTGCACATAAGGCACCCCTGCAAGAAAAGTGGCACAAATGAAAAAATGGCAATTTTGAGGTTATGTCATTGAAAAATATGTATGAAGTTCCCCAACACGCACGAAAAGTGTCACAATCTTTATCTCGCAATTTTTATTCGAAGCTTAAACTATTTCAATATATATATAAGTTTTATACATAGTATTCTTTAAGTTGATTTTTCTCAAAAGCTGCATTTTTGAGTTGTGTCACTTTTCTTGTGGTGGTGCGCGATATGCTTGTAACAATTTTGTAAACAAGCAACTGTTTCCAACACCTGTGTGTGCGTATATAAATTTTTTTTATCTATTATGATTTTATACTGAACACTAAGGTGGTATTCAGGTTTTGAATTACCAAAAAATCAGTTATTTTTGTAGAGTATAAAAATACAATACTTGAAGATATTTTAACTAACAATTTCACTCGGGAAAAATAAATAAGCCATCAAGGCCCCAACATTTTGCATTTCAACAAGAACGAATAATTTTTTATTACAGTTGTTATTCTACTCAGATTGTAGTTAATTGTTGCTATAAATACTATAAATACGGTAAATAAAAAGCAAACACATTCAAATTCAAAGTAGTCTAGTGTTTCGCGGCGAATCACAGGGGGTTGTTCAGTCGACGCAGTGATTGGCTGGCGAGGGTAGCGGAAGGGGGGTGGGAGAAGTCTAGTGGGAGATTCGCGAGTGTATGTATACCACCGGCTCAGTATCGTCCGACCAGCGGTCAGGTGTGTTTCGTTGAAGCGGAAGTGTGTTTACTACAGAAGAATCGTCACTCTAACAGTTAATTCGTGTGTCACTTGTATTTTTCTTGTGCAAGAAACTGCACTCGCGATCAAGATATAGGAACGTGGCACCGTTCGACCGTAGTGGAACATCTCTTTTCCTTTCTCGTTTGCGCGATGTGTATGGTTTCTCTACGTTCTGACATTGGATGCAAACGTGACCAGTGAAACATCGTACCCGCATGATCGTGTCGACGATACTTTCGAGCGTGACGGGTTTCCATCGGCGACACTCCAATGACGCCGGAAGGAACGCCGAGCTGACGGTGAGCGAAACTTTTTCAAATTCTTCGCCCGTGCTCGATGACGGTGCGCGCGCAGCCAACTTCACGCTGTCCGGTGTTGACAGCTGGCTTGTCTCGTTCGTAACGCTCCCTCGCTTGCCATTTACGGGATTGTCAATCACCCGCATTGTCACAATTAGTTTCGTTGATTTCAAAATTCATTTTTTTGACCTAATTATGCCATTCGAACCGCTGTCCGTGGTTTACGAAACATAACGCGAAATAATAAGTATCTATTTAGATTAGAGGTAAACTGCGGATGATTATGCAATTTATAATTTTTATAGACAAATTTTAAGAAAGTGGAATAGAATGGAATACTATTTTTCATGGGAACAGCCTGTGTAGATCTAAAACAAATAAACATCATACTAAATTCTATCGAATATTTTCAGAATTAGAATTGCTGAGTTTTTTTTAACGTATCTATATGGACCACATTAGACACGATTCCATAGATTGTGTTTTTTGAGAGCAAAAATAAATTTGGTACGAGTCTGGCGGACTCTTCGAGTTTCAAGATTGAATAATCGAGGTTAAGTGTCAGTTTCCGTTACGGGTGCGTTTATTCCAGTAACTTTTAGTTCGAGGAGTAAATGGAACGCGATTGAAACCGGTTAACAAGCTGTCGAGACGCGTGCGAGACACGAGAAGCGATTCCGGCAGATTTCATTCCCTTTTTGCGTTTTTCACGTTCGCGGAGGTGGCGATATGTTGTTCCGTTTAAATTACGAGATAATCCGCGATGTATCGTAATATTAACCGTCAATCTTGTATAGAATTGGAAGTTTCGAATGTTAGATGCTTGCGAACATTTACCATGTTTCACAGAAATCAGATATTTCGTCTTTCATTTTGCATTTTATCGACTCGTTTCTCTGTGATAAATATGTATCTCAAATTTACGATCTATTCATTAGAATTATTTCAATATTGGTGTATATATTATGAAATACTTCGGAAATCCAAGGAGACTGAAATTCTAATGGAACGAGAGTTATAAGCGGTTTTGAAGCGGTGAAAACTCGTTTGCTTTTAACATGTAATCCTTGAAGTGTTAAAACGTGTTCGCGCGATACTTGAAATTAAGTATTGCAGAATTTGTCGCAGCGAGAGACGAAACTTTCACTGCTCTCGATATGATTGATATCTTATTTCGAAACGGAAGTACACAGTACTGTACAGCACATATTTAATAGTAGTTTACATAAAATATAATTCTTCATACCTCTATAAATATTATTAATAGATTATCTATGTATGCACTTGTGACAGAAATGGGTGAAATACAAAATAGTAAAACGTATTTATTTATGTACTTTCTATTTTAATCATTTTAATGAGTTAGAAATAACAGGATAATATTTTTCGATTCTCTAAACATGTTTACTGTTGCACATTTCGTCACTTCATAAATTTTTTACTGAAATTCCTATTTTCTAAAAAATTGTGTTGAATGTTTCACGAAGACTTTCCTTCTGAATTTTGCAGCGGGTTCCGTTCGAGCCGCAATTACGTCAATTGCAGCCTGTTCGTTTTACAGGAGCGCGAAAGCGTTATTAAAGATACAATGCACTTTAAAATTATTATGGCGTCGGGCATTGTTGTAGTTTCACATCGGGCAGCGTAAGGAATTACACGGAAGCGCGGTTTGAGGAGATGGAAATTTTGTCGAATAATTGTTTGCCGCACGATTTAGCTCAGACATCTAATGTGTGGAACTATTTAAAACGCGTGGTTCGCACGTCCATGATATACATTTCGGGCCCTTGCGTGGACGGGCCATTGTCGACGACAGTGACAATAGGGAACAAAGTAAACGGGCTCGTTCACCGCGACCGTTATTCATTGTTATGCGCCGTGACGTGGACCACGGGCGCGTTTAGCCTCGTTAAGAACAATTAAAAGTAACCGGCGAACCGAGTGTTGCTTAATTGCCGGCCCGCGAACCTTCTCAACAATAAGAGATACAACCCATCCGCTTACGAAAATCAAATGTTCGTTTTCTCTTCGAACTTCGAACGCTATCTCCCTTACAAAGTTAGTGATAAGATGAAATAAACATTCGGTCTAAGAAAACGGGAACTATACGATCTAAGAAAAATGAATACTACTAATGCAATTACAAAACTTCTCTATTTTTCATGATTTTTTAATGGGACTTAATGGTTTTTCCTTTGATCGGACCCCTTACTGTATATTTTGAGTAATATTTATCACTGGACCGTGGATCTTTATGGAAAATAAAAAATGTTTGCATTGATTGTACGACACAGGAGCCAAATAAAGATTGTTTTCTTCTTTTAATTATCATGTTGAACCGGAACTAATAGATTGGTGTCTTTGAATATTTTTAACATGTCCACTGCTTTAAATTATATGTACCCATTTTTGTCATAAATGCATAAAATCCGCAGTCTATCACATTTCTAACTACAAGTAAATTTCATTCGTTAAGGGCACACTGATGGGACCAGTTACGTCACCAATATAAAGTTTAATTGAACCCATTTCCTTCGCACTAAGTTTCTGAAGATTCGATTGCGACAATTAGTGCTCTCATTAGCGTTTCCGTCTGTTCGTTTGCGAGCGACGGCGAAGCAGTCTGCGAATAAATGTTCGCTCTTTGTTGCGATCCTCCTTTTACCCTGTCCCTCTTTGCTAGCTTTGAAAGAAATACGATACAATGCCGCGTTGTACGTCGGATTTACCGGATTCTCGAAAAATTCCCGATTTTCTCACGAAACCCACGGCGAATCCTCTTTCATTCTTCCCGTGGCACTTCTTCGCTGTTTCTTTTTTCCGCGAGGCTTCAAGCGTTCCTGTAACGAGGACGTGTTATGCAAATTTGTGGATATTGTAGCTGGAACTGCAGAACACAATAATTCGGATCCCTCTATTGACCTGAACGCGGGGAAAGAATGAACAGGGATCTTGCGTTTGGTTGCGCACGCTCGTTAACAATTTCCGTGTGCTTCATTGTGCTGTTGCTCAGAATCCCTACTTGCCTCGTTTACATGCTAACCTTCCTTTTATTTCACTTTATTACACTGCAGGTGTTTATATAAATGAAGAGTGAAGTTTGTTTGCGTATCCGCTGCGTTTTGTTGAGAATTTTCTTATTTGCGCGTGTATGAGAAGGTCATCTCGTTAAATATTATTCAAATTTCCTTCACTTCGTTAAAATCATCCACATTTACATGTAGCATTCAATTGATTCGTTAATTTGTGTTTCTGCTAATCCTTACTGTGGTAAACAGATGTGTTTGGAAAAGCTGCATCGAAAAATGTAAAGATTAAAAAAGAAACAGATTACACTGATTAGCTGTAAAGTATGCAACGCTGTCAACACGTTCAACAAATAAAATAAAAGTACATCGTAAGAATTCATCGTTAACCAATGATTGTTCGAAGACAGTCTGCGGTGAAACAAGAAATTGCTGTTCACGATGCAAAACACGATAGACACGCGGTGTGTACGAGGAATCGATAAAATTCAGTTCGTTTGGTGATTCGCGTGATTTCGTAAAATCACTTTGCTCTTGTTCCATAATTTAGCAACGTTTGCGCCTAATGGCGGACCCTGTCCGATCCCAGGCACTTGCTAATAACCAGGTAAAGAATTGGCGATGGCAGAGATTACGGGGTCACGTTCTAAAAATCGAGAAGAGTAAAAAAAAGAAAGAAAGAACAAGAAAAAGAAGAAATGAATCCTCCTCTCATCTTTAAATTGAACACTCGCTGCAAGAGGCGACCGGCTATATCCCCGGTCCACAGTGTTACCTCTCTCGCGGAATCCCTCGATATATCGACGGTGTGTTTTAATCGTCGATCGAATTAAAAATTTCCTCGTGGAATTATGATTATACGGCCGGTCGAGTCACGCTTTTAAGGCGAAATACTTCCACCGTATTACGATATTATCGGCGACGCGTTTAGGTCGTGCCTCGTGTGCGCCTTCGCCCGTCGCGAAATTAACCATTTCCCCGTCGCGGTAATTTCCTGGCCGGACTCGCCAGGCTATTTTATTGTTTAATAAATAATTTTCATCGTCCGCCTTATCCGCGACGGCTGGCCTCGCGTCCAGTAAACATATCGTAACCCGGATACCTAGTGCTATCGAAAGCGAGATATCCTTTTGATCATGAAACATCGATTTTTTCAACGTTCTCTCGAAAACACAATAGAAATAATTTCGTCCGACTGGCATACGTTTTCGTTATATTTTCAGCATGTTATTCAAATTTTTTTTAAGAAGATGTTGATATTTAGCATTTTTTATCAAAACAAATAAGTAATCTTTGTCGTAATATATTTGGACAACTTTGGATGAATTGTGGATGAAAATTTTTAGGGAACAATTTCCATAAAATTGTTGATAAATTAACATTTTTGAGATTGGAGAATATTAATGTGATTTTGTGAGATAACCATTGATTAATTGATTTGAGTGAGTTTTTCGAGGTTGTTAAACCGGATCCCCCTTTTTTTTTTATTTCCACCTGGGGTCGTATACCTGTCCAGCGCACTCGTGACATCAGGTGAATAGCAGAACTAAAGCGGACTCTTTCACGAAGTTTCGCGAGAAGCTACTTTGTGCTCAGCCGGAGCAACAAAATGGTGTAACATACTCGCGGCAAGTTGTTCACTTGTTCCTGGAAGCTTAAGGTGAATTTACTTCGCCGAAGATCGGGTTGCGTGTCGGTCGCGATATCGGTTACAAGATTAAGCGAGACCCGGTACAAATAGCTGGAATAATAATAATAATGATTTCTTTATGGGGCACAACAAAACGACACGGTTGTTACGGAAAATAGGCGGTTTCAGGAATTGTATAATAGGAGAGAGCTGGACGCGTATAATAACAGGAGAAGCGGAGATCAGAATTATTTAGACTTGGAAGGATCAGAACACAAATAACAGCTTCATCTTCTATCCTGTTTGAAAAACATCTTTGCGAAATTCAAGATGATTCTCTGGTAGCAATTTTGAAGACACAAACCGCGATTAATTGTTAATTTCTTATTAAATTTACTTTAGTTATCGCTGTAAAAGTCATTACATCATCGCGGGGAAAAAAATGTAACATGAAGTAGGAATTTTAAAATAAAATTGTAAAACCAGTCATTTTGACCGGTCTGGAAGTTCTAGTGTTAACAAGGTACATTTTATTAGGTATCCACCGTAAGAAGATCATTTTAGATGGTCTTAGCTACTTTGCGAGACAGGTCCGAAGAAAGTCGCTAAAAGAGTTCCACGTCGACGGCAATCAATAGCAACGAAGCGTCAATGTCACACGCAGACACCTGATGCAGAGAATCGTTCAGAAATAGCCTAGCACCGCGCTAGGCGATTAAGAAAAGAACGGTGGCCGGCCAATGGAAAGGGGATAAGATTCAGGGGTCTGCCCACGCCTTCCTCCTGAAGATTGCGCGTATAAATACGCGTCCGCTTTGGGAATAATACGCACTCGTAGTAGATACCGAGCGAAAAGCATGCTCTATAAGTGGCCACTTGACGCTTTTTCCCTACCCTGGAAGTCGCCGCCGCCTGTACGCTCTTCTACCCTCATTGTGCGGACAAGAGGAAGAGGACGCGCGTCCTGCTCGAGGACACGCACGAGCATAGAAGGCTCTCTCTCTCTCTCTTTCTCTGCGGTCGCCTACGCCACGTTCATGGTTATGCCTTATTTATGAGCACTACGATGCCCGTGTGCACTCGCTTCCGAGTGCGGACAAAAGCCAAGAAATATGCCCCACGTGGAAAGCGGAATTCCGATCGCCCGGCGTGCACGCGTCGAGTCGCGTCCCCGCGACGACTCCAGCGCGCAGCTGTGCCACTCTGATCCATTCACGAGCATTTCTTTCTTTTCCGATGGAAAATATCAATTTTTTTAGATGTAGTAAGTTCTACAATGTTGAAGTTGTTAATTCAGAGGAACAGGATGTTTATAAGAAAACCTGAATGTCTTTAGTGTTTAAAGCAACCAAGGAAGACTTATTCATCAATAAACATACGAGCTTTTTTGAGAGAGAGAGAGAGAGACAGAGAGCGGAGATGGAGAATTGAAAGAAATATATCTCAACAAAAAATCAGTTTACATTTTCTTCAGTATGCATACAGTTTTGATTCCGTATTCCGAAAAGAATGTAATCGTTAATCGCAATTAATAATTAACCTCCTACTTTAGTCGTTTATTGAACTAGTGATACCCAAATCCCTCCTCTAGGCTATTAGCAAAAGTGTACGAAAATGGTGTTGAAATTCAGGCTGTCTAGAAGCTACGAAATTGGATACAGGAGATATCTGTTGTTGTGGAATTTTTACGGGGGGAACAAAAGCCAAGGAATATGCGCCACGTGGAAATTCCGATCGCATGCAAGCACGCGTTGCTCCGAGGGGGATTTGAGTGCAGCTGTGCAGTTCTGCGCACCTCTGGTCCATTCACCAGGGGCGTTACTCAACTCGAAAACCTTTTTTTTTTATGCTTTTATTGTGACATCGGCCAGAGTGATTAAACTATAGGGTAGGACTGAAAAGGTATTAGGTGACTCGGCGGCGGGTGTGCGCTTAAACACGCGTCGCAGCTGAATGTATTTAACCCTTGGATGGAGCGATGGTGACATATTAATGGGGGCACGCGTGCCTGCCGATGAAATTAATTGGTTGACGTGGTGGTGACCGGGGCTGGTAAATTATTGGGTGCTGTAATAAATTCATTCGCATTTTATGATTCGCAAATTAACCCTTCAGGGTTGCGCGACGTGCATCGTGCCGACTATGAAGAATATTTATTGGCCACTTTTCAGAATATACAGTGACTCCCACTAATATTCTGACAAGAAATCTAAATCGTCGACAAATCATAAAAATTCGTATTCTTTTATCAACAAGAGTTCTGGAATCTTGAGCATTTCCATTTACGTCGTCCGATATTACAGTTGGAAACGTCAGTTAATTATCTCGCATTATATAAGCGCATACGATCTGATGTAATCGTATAATTACATAATTGTCACTATTTGAAACGGTTAATAGGAAGAATGACTTTGTGGCACTACGTAAATGAAGAATCTAAGAAGAGACGAGTAAGTATGTCTATTTTAGTCGTAATATTTATGAATTCATAGAATCACTACGGTACAAAATGCTTTATGTATTACACTAAAACACACAAATGATCGTAGATTATAATCGTACCAGCGAACTTACATATTCTTATAATTTATTCAGCACTCGCTTCGGCGCGGTACTAAAATCGCATCAATATCCCTAGCACTCCGAAACGATAAAAGAAGAAAATTCCCGTGCACAGAACAATCAGTTCACGTTCCCGCGGACAAAATCGGAGGGGTCAACAAACATTGCGGATATCATACAAAAAGAAAACAGAAGCGAACAATACGGAACACTCAAGATCAAGGGACTATGAAGTAGCAGAAACTTCTTTACTACATCGTCATGAAAAAGAGCAGTGGAAAAAAAAAGAAAATGACTAAAGTTCAAGAGCGCGGTAACGTCGCTGCTCTCTGCTCGTTACAAGCCCGCGTTCTCTCTCGCACGAAGGCGATTTAATATCACGCTCGCGGGGCGTTATCTCGATTAACGTTTGCCTACATGCAAATGAACATTGCAAAAACGGTTGTTGAATTGCACGGCGGATTGTTGAAACATTATTACATACTTAACAGGGCAGCATGTTAACAATAGGTTTTTTGCAAAAGCGCACGCGAGACCGGAGCTCCTCGGTTCCTGTTCGCCTGGTAACATTAATTTATTGGCTCGTTTTAAAGCGTGGCGCGCGAGCGCGTTGCCTCGCGCCTTGTCGATGCCATGCAAAAATGCTTTTGCAATGAGCACACAATGGCGGCGAAAGTATCGAGTTCAGGGACACGGTGCCCTCCCTCTTATATTATTGCCAGTGCTCTGGGTGAAATAGTATTTTAAATTATAAAGGAAAATATTTTCTTAAACTGTTATTACTAGACTGCGGATCTTCATGCATTTATAGAAAAATTTAGTAGATGAAATTCAAAGCTGTTTAAAAATTTTTAAAATTAAAAATGTCAATATATGATTTCTCCACTGTGATCATTTACGTTTATAGTCGTGTAATGAAATGTTTGTATATTTTATTCATGGGACACAGCTGTGAATACATCTTGACATTTATAATTGTACATTATCAGCAAATTATGCAACGAAAGTTTTGTAAACAAGCGATTCTAGAGCGATCCACCTGTTCAATTTGTTCGCAGAAAAACTTTCAGCAACCGTCGTGTTGCTCTTGATCCGTCAGCCCGACGCGATGGTTGCTCAATGCAGGGGTG
This sequence comes from Lasioglossum malachurum, assembly GCA_028455605.1. Taxonomy (NCBI): domain Eukaryota; kingdom Metazoa; phylum Arthropoda; class Insecta; order Hymenoptera; family Halictidae; genus Lasioglossum; species Lasioglossum malachurum. Next base: position 5,345,239 of record CM052319.1, on the reverse strand, counting down.
AATCACTATGCAGTCTTCCCTCGCTTTATATTCGATTAGTGGGCGTGAAATATCACTTTTATGCTCGAAAGAAGCTTCATTGTATCGTGAACTTTATTGGATCAATGTTGACAATTGATTTATAGGATACTTGTACAATACCCTTAGCGATGAAATCCGGGCGATAACAGTAATCTCGTTCATTAATGAGATGCGTCTTATTGTTAGAAATCATACAGGGTGTCCCACAGATGTTGTACCTCCTTCAATGGGGTGATTATTTGAAGTAACTTTTTCCTCTTTGCGCAATTGTTCTCTGCAGTTTTGTTAACGAAACCGCGCAGACTTAGAACAAAGGGAAAAGTTGCTTCGAATGACCTCAAGAATCAGCTCTTTTGAAGAATAATCGGTTGAATCGTGAAAATGGAATTCACGAAGACCGAGAAATATCTTGAGACAGTTTGGCAGGAGCCAAAAGTGCTTTATTATTGCGGCAATGCTAGACTATAGCTTGCCCGCCGCAGCCGTTCGATAAAAGTTACGTAGTCGGAAATTGTTGTTGGACCCATCATGCTTCACGAACACTTTCCTCGCGGATTATCCCCTATTTTCTGTAGTGTGAAATTTTCTCCTGGGTAAAAGGCTTGAAAGCGTCGATATCTTGACTGGATTTTATCCACAACTACCATTCTTTACAAATGGCGAACGCTTAAAGTGCACATTTTGAAATTCCATACTTTCTTCGATAATTTTTTTATGAAAAAGGTATGACAAACCCAAAGAATGTCGCCGAATCGTGGCAGAGTTGGGCATTAATCGATTAAAATTTTAATCAAGATTGTTCGATTAATGTGTACGATTAAAAAAGTAATCATTGAAAAATCGGCGATTGGTTCAATCGATTGATGAAGCTAATTGTCAATGGTTGATTAAAAGAAGAAATCATCGAAAAATCGGAGACTGATTCAATCGATTGTTGAAGTTAATCGTCACACACATTCTATCCATAAATTGTAATGAGGAGGGAGATGGAGACAGAGAGCGGAGATGGAGAATTGACAGAAATATATCTGAACGAAATTTTTTCCAGTATACATACAGTTTTGATTCGGTATTTCATTTCGAAATTTCGGCAGTTAATCATTAATCAATAACATATCCGATTGACGATTACAATTGAAAAGACTGTAGTAGAAAATTCGCGAATCGTTGATTAAATTTTTTCCCAACTCTGACCCGTGGCAGTATAAATAAGACAAAAGCGTAAACGGTCAAGCAGACCGGAAGACCACAGCAGGGCTAAAGCAGTCCCATAATCCCACTATGCTCGAGCTATCCCGGAACCCGTCCACCGCACCGGTTCATTTCCATTTTCGCCGATCGCCGCCCGCACAATGGCCGCATTCTGTTTCCCGAATCAGTTGACAGGCCGTCTGCTCGAACACGCAGGTAAGCCGTGCACACGTGGCCGCTTTGGCGGTGTGGAACGGCGCGTAACTCGCGGACTCTCTCGAAACGAAACGGAACGAAACGAGACGAAATGAAACGAGAAACGTGCTCGGTGACAAGCGCACCTTCGCCGCTCACGTGTCCCTCTCGTGTCACGCACGCGTGTGCATTGCGCCGCGGAAGAGTCACGTGGTCCAACAGGCGCAACACACGACGCGTACCACACGTTCTCTCGTCTTCTGCTCGCCTGGTACACAAGCGATCAAGACGTTTGCGCAAATCGCGAAGCCGCGACGCGCCAAGCCGCGCCGAGCCGAGCCGCGTGTGCATCCGACGACGCGAGACGACAGACGCAACGCACTCTCTCCTCTCCTTCTATCGCGCCTGTCTTTTCTTTGACCAGCCAACGACGGCTGCGCGCGGATGCGATACACTCTAATCGAGTCTCGATTATATCAGTCAGTCGGCTCTGCTAGCCCGCGACAGGCTCCCGCAAATTTTTAGTTAGACCCTTCGCTACCGCAGATTCTCATGTCACGCTCCACGCACGCCGCACGACATCGGTTTCTGATCCACGCTACTAACGGCGATGCTGCTTTGCCATTTTGCAATTTTAACTATCTTATCCTCTTTGGTATATTGCAGTTTTTTCTATCTTGCAATATTGCCAGGTTGTATTTTATTAATGATTCTCCTAGGGTTACGTTTCTTATACAACTTCTCCCTTTTCTTTTCCCCTTCGCGCTCCCCTTCACGCCGTTCTTATCATAACCTTAATTCTAACTTACACTATCATATTTCTAACTATTACCAGTTTGTAATTGCTGCGAATTTGCAGTTTTACCATTTTGATATTTTGAAATTTTCCAACTTTGCATTTTTGTAATTTTCGCCATTCTCCAATTTTTGCCCCTCCCGACGATTTTACCTTGAATCAAGAGCGAACTCCGCCATTTCCTCCTAATACATAGTATTTCATTATCCTCCATTGCGAGTTGCAAACAGGGTTACTGGAACTCAATTGTACAATGCTCCAGCAAGTTCCCACGGTAGAAGTAGTAGAATCGAGATGTCGCTGTTCTGCTATCTAATTGTAAAACTGTTAGCAGTATATCTCTCAGCAGTGTTTTATGAAATTCTGATTTTCGACTGAGTAAGTCAGAGAACTGTAACACATAACTGTTCACGGTGAAAACACCGGCGAGAGCGCATTGAATTCGTCGGTTTTACGTAAGAATCCTTAGCATGAAATTTATTCCACCTTGATTTTATTCATTCATCGTGTCAAGATCGTTTTATCCAGCAAGTCGGCCACTTCAAACGAAACAGAACGAACGATAACAACGAGGATGTTCCGTTCGACGGTGATTAATAACAACTTCAAAGAGTTGCAAAAGCGGAATGTTCGTTTATGAAGTGAGAAGAACGGCCTTGAACTCAATAGTTACTTCGATATATTGGTGACTCACTGATTCTTTGTATGTAGGCGGTTGCGAACATGCTACACAATATCCAGACACTCGAGTCACCTTGGGCGCATTATACTTACCGCGAAGTCGAATCGGTGACTTCGGTTACTTCAGATACCACAACGCTGTAATTTTCTATAGTCAACGTAATCACGGAGGAGTACCCTAACTATACATCAACCGCGGAGTAATAGATGCATTAGTTACATTAATTTCTACGGTAGGGTTACTCGACAGACCTACGTTAGAAGGAATCGCATTCTTCAATTCTTTTCTCGCATCGCTCACATGAACCTACCGAACACTAAAAGCTATTAAAATGTTTTTCCTTGTAAAAATGACAAGTGTTAAATACATTTTCAGCTAAATAGTTGTGCGTGCTCAAAATACAAAATCGATACAACACTGTCGCTTTAAAATTGAAGAGCTGGTAAATGTTATCAGGAGAGATCCAGCAACAATGACCTTCACCTTGAAATATGTTTTCAACATCAACATTCTGCTTTTCTAACTTTTCCCCATAGATAATGGATGAACATATTAAATAACAATTTAGCGCGTGCGCGAATTTGAGAAAATCAGCTTTGATAGGATGCATAACATGCTCCACTAACCGGAAAACTCTATTTTTTAAAAATGTCACTTAACATTCACTATAAATTATGGAAAATCAGATTAAAATTCATGGCAGCAACTAGACCGCAGATTTTTATGTAAAATGACATTTGACATTTGAAACAGTGACCATCGCCGTTAAAACAACGTTTAATAAATAAATATATAAAAAGAAAATATATTAAATTTGTCTAGGTCAGATATTTTGTTGCATTGTCATATTTGGACGTAATCCATATAATACATTTTCAAATAATAAATTTAAGAATGTGCGAATTTCTTAAATTACACCATGTTCAATATTCCCCTTCCATACTTCATGTTTGTAACGATTGTTTGTAGAACGTCTTTCTAATATTTAAATTGAAATGTTTTATACATCACGAAGTATATTCAACAAGACATGAATGGCGCAATTAGCTTTTCTTTCTGTGGCTCTAGCATACTGTGTGTATACAATTCTAAATTTACAATGTCGGGAACGTGTCTCTTTTTCCAAGAAAGAGGATGCGCCCACAATCGTATCATTCAAATGATAATTACGTCTACGAATTAACAGAACCAGGGAACTCGTTCACGTTCCGCTGAAAAGAAAAGTGAAACGTTTCATGTTAGAAAGCGAGGGCATTAGTGCTGTCGCGGGCGCAATTATATCAAGAATGCTTGTACAGATAAGTGCCCAGGTTTCTTTTAAACGACACAGTTTTACAGATATTACATCCACGAAAAAATTGTTTCGAATTACCTGTTGTATTAGCCGTCTCGCAATTACGGCGAGGCTTAAGAACGCGAATGACGATGATGACACCGTCCAGAAATTAGGTGCAATGTCTTGTTATATTACATTTAATCGGAAATAATACGTGAAATTTAATATGGTTTTTATGAAGACGATGATGAGTTTCGGAGCTCTTTTTATGCAGTGCTCTTGAACAAAATGACGTTATATATTGAATGTGTAATGTTATTCAAAGGCAGGATTAACATATTATTTCATGGTACTATGTTGTAACTTTTTCTATGAATATTTTTAAGGATTTTTAATGATATTTCTATGAATAATTCTGTTGTCTTTTTAAAAAATGTTGTCTTTCTGATTTTCTTTTGTTTATACACGACACACGAAGTATCCAGTCAATAATGAAATTGATTATAGCAAACAAATAATTATTTCATCACAATTTTCTGAAAATTTCTTTTCAACAATTATCATTTGTTATCAAATAATGGCTTTCATAAAGCCTATTAAAAAACACTCAACGTCAACTTTAATCACCTTGGATTTCCCTTAGACAAATTATTGCGTAAGCTCAATCTATAAATGGGCTACGAATGAACTTTCATCATCGACACGCAGAAAGCATGTTGAGATTAGTCGATCAAGAACGTTCCATTGTTTCAACCTTTTCCACAGGAGAAACTCCGTGGACGAGGTCCTATTTTGATAATCAAAATATGTACATCTATCAAAATTGATATTTATTATTTTCAAGTTGTTCTCGTTTGTAAACCGAAACGAAAATGGCACCGAGAAGGCTTGAACCATCAGTGACACGCAACACGAATTCCACTGCGAAGTAGTTGACTTGGTTATGACAGGTACGATAATTATTTCAGAATCCGCGTTCGCGTACAATTGTACAGGACGCATGGGAATGTACGCTGTAGGTTGAATAATTCCAGACGTCATTTACTAAACTAATTCTTCTAGCCTTACAGAGAAAATAAAGTCGTATGGTCCATTCATAAAAAAGTTATTCTGATTCGAAATGTGTGTGATCAGTTTTGCTCCTAACTGTACAGAGATTCTATGGAAGACAGTACACGGTTTTTCACAATGTTACTAACCACGTATCGACAATTCTGATCTCTGCAAATAAAAAATAGCTCGAAATTTAAAATTACACCTCTGTATAAAAGACCCTGTATCACTGTGACAGTTAGAACCGTCATAATGGAACATCCTGTATAGTGGCGGAGAAACACGATAGAAAAAAATGGTTCGAACGTCACAGCGGAAGTTGAAACCGTTCTCGTTGCGGAGCCATAACGGGACGATCGTTTTATCTTTGTGCCAACTGTCGTTCACCGGTGCAACTCGAATGGAAAGGCTTAAATATCGACGTATCTATTGCGAATTCATAATAGCGCTAGCTTTAAAAATACTTTTCTTTTTTTTTTTATTAAGCTATAAAACCGCACATGGGATTATTAGCAGTATGCACATGACTGACATTACTGTGCATGCTAACATTACAAAGATAACAAAATCCAGAGTTGACAATATGGTGGAACATTTCCGAATACAACCCTACATCTATTATATTTCTCACGAAAACGATGGTAGTCCAATATAATTTTAAACATGCACAAAGGCTTTTATCCAGGTGCCACAACCCTGTTTCATTTAAAGTTCAGGGATTTTTCAGTGAAACATACGTTTGTTCCACGGTCGACTTCCACGGTCATGGTTAATATTAGTTCATTGGACAAGAGGCTTTCTGGATCAGTGATAGTTTCGGTAGGCCAAACATTTGCACTTTAAGCTTCTCGTGAAGTAACCAATATTCCGCTTTTTTTCTATCCCGGATTATAGAGCATAATAAAATAAAAATTGATTTGATCACTTGATAACATCGTTACGTTAAAAACAACGTTACAGCGTCGTTAAGTTTATTAAATCTATTACTGTTTTATATTTCACCCAATCAATTTCTTCATAAATGCATAAAGATCCGTGCAGTCTACATATCAGGTATAGGCACCGTTTGCACGAAGCCTCGCATTCCCAGTCAAAGGTTAAGCGAACACCAAACTATTTTCGATCGGTAGCTCAGAAATAGCGGAGATACTCGAGCGTGTTCCCACTTAAATATTCCACCTTGAAAGATAATTAGCCGCGGTTCTGGCGTTATCGTTGTCTCTCATTGTTCTCGCGTGTTTCCTGGTCGGTATCGTTGGCATCGCGATCCCGCGTTGCGCGCATCGCGTTCCGCGGCGCGTGCGGGTTCACTTTAAGAGACCAGCAGCAAAGCAAGGGGTGCATCCAAAGGACGTCAGCTGCACGTTGATGTCTGGCGCAGACGTAATGCCACGCGTGTATCCGGAGAACAGAATGCACGCGGCACGTGCGCAAAGTATTACGACTTTCGCGGCATGCGCCATGGGCCAGGAGTCCAAGCGGAAGAAGCACGCGTCAACGCGATCAGGCGAGCCGCTCTCGTCCGAGTCCACTCTTTTTAGTTTAAGGCAGGCATGGTCAATTCGCAGCTCGATCGGAGGCATTCTCAAGGAAAACCCCCACTTCTCCCGCCCGCGCGCCTCGCTCCCCGTGGCGGTGTTTCTTGAGAATGCATGTGTATGTATGTATGTGTAATGTACAGCCCCGAAGAAGGGTAGTTCGAGACTCGGGGGAAACAGGTCTTCGGTTTACGCAATACCCACTAAGAAAACCACACGTTCACGACTTACGCACTCCCTCAACTTCTGGCTCGCTGGAGGGTCAGACGGGGCCCCGCTTTTTGCATTTCTCCCGTACTTTTTTTTACGGATCTGGGGGAAAATACAATTACGTACACCCCCCTAGATGACGGCGTGGGGTAGTGTGGGGCTTCACCTCTCAGGTGGTCGGAGTAGGCGTACCCACTAAAAACCAGGATATACAGTGTTCCCGCGATTGTTGTGAGAACCTCGGGTGTATCGAGTCTCAGAAAACGAAATGTTACTACTCGTAACATCAGGTCGTTGGGTGCAATTATAAAAAGGTTATACTGTTTTAAAGTGCGTTCGAATACTTTCGTGGCTCACTCTGTGCATTGTTTGTAATTGATGTCCTACAAGAGAAAATAAATCTGTCTACGTTGAACGTAGAAAAGCATACCAAGTGAACCTCTGGAGACACTACTAATTCGAGCGACAAAACCTTCTGGTTTTTAATTATTTTTTTGTGACACTTCTACTGACGTCTGCGCGATACTTTTCTGATTAAAATGAGTCTAAACACGACACAATTTGAATCATAATTGCTCGTTTAATCCGTGACATAGCAGAGCCTCTACCATCCGAATCGATTCGGTGGTAGGATAAATATTGAGTTGGCAAGAAAGTTATTTCGGTGTTTTAAGGTTGGAATAGAGGCTAATTTTTTTATTCAAGCAACGAATTTTAATGAATAACTTTTTTTCACTTTAAAATACCATAAATTACTTTCTTGCCAAGTCAATAATAACAATGAACTGGAAATTTGATATTCTCGAATCAAGGTCGCGATTTCGTGCTCTCGTTCCTTTTCGTAACGAACACTCCGCTCGCCGACTAGGTTAACGTTGCGGGCCGTGGATTTTTTCCGGGGGACTGATTGCAATTCCTTCTGTCTAGAATTCTATCTTTTTACGACACGGGGCAATTCACTATGGACGTTAAACGCTATTAAGGCTCATTATCGCGAGGATTCTCGTCGGAAAGGCGGCGCCATCGCTCGCCGGAATTTATTGCGATGGAACAGAGTGATACAAAGACCAGGGATACACGCGTAGAAAACTGTATAATGGATGATACAGACCGCGGTAATCCTGTGTTACGGCTGCCTCTCACGTATCGTCTTCCCTTCCAGCAACAGAAGCATTAATTAAGCAATTTGTCCCATTCATTTGACTTCGGGTTAACGTTATCGCTGGCTGCCAGCGGTAAAATATCTTCCAAGGTCGACGGCACATCTTCGACCGCGAGGAAAAACGACGCTAATCGCATTCAGGCAAAAAACGTCGGATCAGGTCTTAATCACGATCCGGGAGGTGGATACTGATCTATAGCGGCAAGAAAATAATGCTCCACAGATATATTTTCTTTCGAAATATTAACGTTCAAGTTAACGCGCACCGTATCGCTAAAAACGCTGTGTACTGAAAAATGAGAAACTGTGTTCGCAGCATTTTGCCACATTATATTGGATTGGCAAGAAAGTAATTTCGGTATTTTAAGGTGCAATAAAACGATGATCTTTTGCTATTCAATTGATATTCATTGCTTGAATACAAAATTGGGTTTTGTTTCACTTTAAAACACACCGAAATTACTTTCTTGCCAAACCAATAATTATTTCTTTTTATGTTGCTTATTTATAAACGTCGAAAAGCATAAATATCTGATATGTACGATCTAAGAAAAACGAGTATCCCCTCCACTGCGCGGCATTATATTACAATTACTTTGCAGAGAGAATCTTCGGCTGGAATAATTTCCTCGCAAAGCGACTGAAGACTGAAATAAGACTGTTCCAATGAAAATATGTAATCGCATTAGGAAAAAGTTCTTGAGAACATTTTTTCTCGTAAAAAATAAGCGAGGTAGTATCGGGTTGGAATTAAATCTAAAATTCAGATATTCATTCATAGATTTATTCGATAACATATTTTCCATTCCGTTCTACTACTTTTTGCCATTTTTCGAGGTAACTTCAACAAGGCCAATTTCCGGTGCGACAAATACAGGTTGTATCGGTCGGCGAGAAACTGGACGCCTAATTAAAATGGAAACGAAAATTGGACAATTTGTCGTCGAAGTAGTTCCCGATTAATTACGTTGTACGTTAAGGTACGCGCCGTGCGAAAAAAAAACCCCGAACGACCATTACGTCCGTCGGACTTTCGAGAAAAATTCAACGGTAACGAGTGTTCCTGGTACGGTTTCTTTCGCGCTTTTGAAACAGGATCGTTTCTCTAGTAATGACTTCCCGGCGGAAAAAGTTTCAATTTATCCCTTGAGCAGAGAACGGGTAAATGTAATGGAACGATTCCATCAGGCTAATTATATCGAAAAGTCGATCCCCGACCGGGTGATGCAATTTTAAGTTCTTTGTGAAAGCAAGCCACCGCGTGAACGGCAATTAATGTTGTTTCTCCTGGTGCGCTTGTCCTCTCGCAAGCTCTCCGGCGATTCTTAATAATTGCCGGCAGTATAATGCCGTTTTTTTACGGCGATATTAATGGCAGCCCGTGGATCGATAATTAGAAACGATCGAATCTTTCTGCATTCTTCCGTCGGCGATCGATGTACACAGGATATCTCGCCTAATTTAACCATCATAAATTGTACTGGGTTGGAAAGAAAGTTTTTTCGTAGCGTTTTCAAATTAAGAATCGAAGATAGAATTAAGGTATTCATACTCATATATACTCATGAATGGCTTTCATTGGCAATATATCGATGGATTTCGAATTTCTTGTACTTTTGTCTGCAATTGTACCGCCAGAACATCCTTGAAGTGCGTTCAAATGCTTTCGTGGTTCACTGTATGTACTGACGTTTCCCGAAAAAGAGAACCGCGCCAGTCCGAGGACGAGGGTAGCTTGAAAAAGCAGATGACGGTCGGATCGCAGCGATCAAGGCTAAAGTAGGGTAGACACGGAACACCCGGAAACCTTGAATAGCGCAAACTTTCCGAGACCTCTCTCGGCTGACTGGTTTGCCGGCGATTTTTCCGGGAGGTTAGCGCAACAATCGTAGCCAAGCTATCACGCACGTTCGATCTAATGGACAGCCGCAGGCCATCCAAGGAGATGGTCTCGAGAAGCCGAAGAAACCCGCGGTTCTCCTCTTCTTGTGTTCCGTCAATTCCGTTCTTCCGTTCCGTGGCACGTGATATCTGTCCATTGTCTCGGCTGTCCGTAACAATGGCGATACGGTGCGCGCGCGCGCGCGCTCTCGCCGGAAAAGGCTCTCTCGCGTGTTATCGTAACTCTTGAATTTAATGGCCACAGCGCGCAGCGCGCCGTTTGATTTATACGCGTCCCCGTTGGGGAAACGGTGGCCATCCCGCAACACAGAAATTTGTGTTCTTCGGACTCATCTCGCCATCCTGTTCGCGAACGCATCCGCGCGATCTGACCTCTCGCGAATCCACTCTTACTAGCCGCTTGACGCAATCCGCTTTTTCTTCTTTTTTTTTCGATACCCCTCTGTCACGTTTTGCCGTTTCGTTTTATGACCAATCCAGTCGATAGTCGCCACGCTGGCGGCGAGTTTCCTGTATTTGGCCTGGTTCCATTTTCTACGACCGTTTTCTATATTTCGGACCCGATGACGTGGCGCCCAGACACTTTTTCGTTGGCGAAAGCTCGCGGATCTGGAACAACCTCTTTAGGATCTCGCGAATTATTGCCGGAAATCGTTGAGACTTGTACGATCATGTGATTCAAGCGTTCTCTATTTTAGATGCGTCACATATTCAATTTGGATTAAGTGCTATCAAAAGATGCGCGTACTGGTGTTATTCGATTTCTTGTCGGTTCACGCGTCAAGGACTTACGACGGTCAACTTTGATGTTCTAATCACTGAAACCGTAAAATAAATCGCAGGGCGAGGGGTTGATGTTCCGCGGCTATTGAAATTCGATAAAAAGTTCTTGGAGAACGAACATACCGAGCATTCAAAATTTTCAATTCGAGACTGTCGGTTTTCAGTGTTCCGGTGACAATATTGACCAAAAACCTTTGTCCGTGACTTGCCTGGCAACTAACACGCCGTGTTCCAGGTCTGTTAGCTACCCTGTGCACCTTTTTGTTTCCCGTTTGGTCGTCTATCGGGCTTCTTGCGCGAGCCGAGCCGCAGCCAACGTTGTTATATCAAGTTTTCATCTCGGCGAGCGCGCGCGTTATTAGATTTCTATTACCATACGAGTTTCCTGTTTTCTTGCCGGCGACGGTGTTCTGTTCTTGCCGTCCCCGTGTAATCCAATAAAACTGGCGAACAGCCTTCTTTGCCGGGCCCGTTTACGATGTTCGAACGAACAGACTCTCGCGACGCGCCGGCCCTTTGATCTTCCGAATGAATTTTCCTGTGCGCAAGCCGACCGTTTAATGAGTTTATTAGCGTCGATTGGGTAGAATGAAAAGATTGTAGTCGCGGGACCAGTGTCGCTAGAATCTACTAAAACTGGTCGATTTTTCCTCTCCTCCTTTTTCCTTTCCACTATTCCATTCCAGCACCATGAACATACTCCAATATCCCTCGCTAATTGTAAATCAGTAGACTGGTCGCGTATTAATCTGCTCATCAGAGAGGGGGTAAACTGTATTCCCCTCGATTTCCTCGATCTGGCGGCACTGCGCGGGACCAGTGTCGCCAGATAAGGTAGAATTTCTACCGTCGAAACCGGCCTCATTTCCTCTCCTCTTTTTCCCCTTCCACTATCCTATTCCACCACCATGAGCACACTCCAACGTCCCCCACTAAGACCGTAGACCACGGCGCCCGTGCCGTAGACTGCTCCGCTCATCAGAGAGGGGGTACATCATCTCATCGTGATTGCCCTCATTGGCGACACTGCGCGGGACAGCTATTCCCCCTACCGCTACTACCCCGTCACGTGACTAATCCGGTAGAGAGGGGGTAACTTTTTCCCCTCAATCCGTGCTCTCCCCACTCATTAGGGTTTGCAATCCCTATTCATTTATGTCAATATTCGATCTACAGTATAGACGTATTGTATATGTATACGTATACCTCGGCACTGTGTAGAGGAAAAACAGTTAAAGTTATGGTAGTAGTATTTTCTAACTATTTTCTGAAAGTGAAAATGTCGCTGTGCTTGATCGATACGTTTCGCATGGCTGCCTGTCAACAAGACAGCGATGAAAATCAGCAAAACGCTGGAATAATCGAGATAGATCTGCAGAGATAGGTTTTATCGATCGTTCGAAGGAATCGGACTCACGGAGTCTTCTCTCTGTTGCGTCTTATTCGTTCCGCGGCTCTCCGACGCCCAACAGCTTTCCACCGTGTACATGTTATTACGATTACATTACCGTCAGCCACGACACGCTTCCTGGTTCCTTCTGACATAAAGGTAAAGCTTACGTAAGTGCGCCGGTTATGCCTATCTTAAATTCCTAGGTCGTTGTTAGTGCTCCCGCTCTCTCGGCGGCGTTCAACGTGCTCCTTCCAGTCGTTGATTCCGATCCGGGTCGACAGCTCCCGTCATCGTACCACGCCGAAACCGGGCCAGAATTTCGGGGAATTCATGAGGAGCCAGCTCTCCGCACACTCGGTAAGATATTCAACGACAAAGACGCGAGCGTAGAATACAAGGTTAATGCCACCTACCCACGCTGGTGTAGGAGGGAATGGAGCAATGGCGGTCACTCGAGCAACAATAAAACGGAAATATGGGGTGAAATATTAGTTGAGGATGCGTGCCCTGAATTTAAATTATTCATTTACTCGAACAATTAAAGGAAAGATGCCTATCCACGGTGGTATAGGTGAGAATGGGGCAATGGCGGTCATCCGAGCAATAATAAAACGAAACTATGGGGTGAAATATTTAGTTAAAGATACGTGTCGTGGATTTAAATTATTCATTTATTCGAAGAATTAAAAAAAAGATTAGTTCCAGATTCATCTGAGTAGACAAATTTCTAAAAACAAAATATTTCTTGTGTCCCCACTCTACTTTCCCTTTCTACGACGCTATTCCCCACCCCTCTCTGTCCCCCCATCAGTCTACTCCGCCCATACCTTTGGACGGACTATTGCTCGGAATTTAGGAGAGAAAAGTGAAGATCACGATTTACAACTTTTTCACCTGTGCCTATGTATAATAAAAATGAAAAAATATGCGTAGATATGTGGATCACATTGATTAGGCAACATACAACCATTTCACGTTTTTATTCGATACCGTTAGAGGAAAGTAAGCCTTCGACATTACTGATTGCACTGCATGCTACGTTTACAAGATAACACCGAAGCGATTTTACATATTATGCTAGACTGTTGGAGTACCGTAGGCCGCTGGTATTTCTAGTTTCGAAATCCAAGTAAGATATTTTCGCCTGTAAACTGGACACGAGCTTGAAAACTCACCTCGACGGTCGTTCCCTCTCGCGAACACGTACTTATTTGCTAGCTATTGGCGAATAAGCTGTCCGAGAGTTGTTCCCGGGTCTGGATTAGGTTCACGAGATAGTCTGACTCTCGGGAACAACTTCCAACCGTAAGCGATTGCCTTCACGCTTCCAGTTATTTCACCTTTTTGATACGGCCGGTCTGGACGTAGAACTTCATTGCTCCGCGAACTATTCGGACACCGAATGCGCGGATCGCGAAGTGTTAGCAGGCACGGTCCTACAATCTAATTTTATTAGATCGTGAAATAAATATTTACACGGTACATTTTCTTACAATATTTTATAGATATTTGTATCTTTGATATTTGTTAATGTAAAATATAAAGCAGAAATGAATTATTATCCTAGTATCCTTCGGTAGTATGAGTACCATTGTATCTGAGAAGGGAGCGAGGTTTAAGTGGTCTTTGCCGTTCGTATCAAGACACCGAACAACCGGAACAGTAAAAATGAATCGAACACTCTGTATACATCCTCGGCAGGTGATCTATTACCGATGGACAAGCAGTTAGAAATGTTGGAAACATGTTTCCAGGTGGCTCCTCCTTATTTTTAGAGTGACAACATCTATCATTAGAAATGTGATCTTATCGAGACCGTCGTCGTCGTGTCGTCTAGCACACAATGTCGTGCCCAGTCCGATCTGGGTTAAACATACATTCCCAATGCCGTGCGTACCGCTACTTGACACTATCGTTTGATCACGAAATCGCGGGATTAACTGTGAATTTTCCGGGCAACGGATTGACAAATGTTCTCGGCGGCGTTTATGAGAAGAAAGCAGTTTGCGCGACACGTACAGCTTGTTTTGAGCGACCGTGTCAGCTGTAGCCGGCCACACAGGTTGCCCCGGGTCTTACTTTTATCGGACCTTTCTGGAAAAGTATCCAGTCATCTCAATAACTCTCTGCTTTGGGTTAGGGGGATTGCTCAACGAAAATCCGACCCAGACGCAAGAAGAATTGGCGGAAAGATTGGGAGTCACCACACAGACAAGATTTTGTTACATTTTATGTACGTAAAATATAATAAAATCTTGAATTTGGAAGAAAAGGGGAAAGATTTGAGGTATACATAGAAACTTTAATAGTTGTGATTACGTTTCAGCCAGTATTCTTCCTTCCAACGACTTGAAAGGCCTGATTTATACAGGCTGTCCCAGAAATATCGTACTTCCTTAGAAGGGAAGATCCTTAAAGAAAAAGTTATACTTCAAACGATGCGAGGAATCATTCCTTTCTAGTACGTTTTTGGGACACCCTGTACAATTCATAATTGTATACAAATATTGTGACAACGGTGTTAGCAGCGATAGCGCCATTTGTTCATTGCAAAACGAAAGAGTTCCAAGAACTTTCGAGTCCGTGCAAGGTTTTCTACATTTTTACCAAGTCGATTTGCAACAACAGGATTAGTTGAACGGTAACAGTAAAAGCCGCTCGGGCGATCGATCAAACAGAAACTAAACAAAAATGTTGCGACTTTTTGCCATGCCAAGGCGCGAACTCAGTGGCACGGAAAGGAATGAAAATCAGAGCAAACGTGGAATGGATTTCGCGCGAGGACTATTAATTTGTCGTCGACCCAAATTGCGTGGCGGACGCACGACAACCGTGGATCATGTTTTTCACGCGTGCATATACATTATAGTAATATCTTAATAATACTCGATGTTCATATATAAGAGACATGTGCAACGACACATGTGAAAATGTTATCCCCATTACCGCGACACGTATTTCTCAACAAGTATAGACTATACTCTCTGTCTCTCTCTCTAATACTAATTTAATGACGAAACTTTTCACTTATTCTTTTGCAAAACCTCTGGCAATGTATTCGTGGCGTTTTTCTGATTAAAACGAGACCAAACACGATACACTTCGAATTATATACAGGGTGTCTCAGATGAAGGAGGTCACCTAAATATCTCCTTTATTTTTAATGGCACAAAGAGTATTTATGGCATCGTAGAAGAACAATTTCTTTTGTCCGGTTATTTTTTCATAGTTTTTTCAAGGTCATCGTCATTTTTGTGTTTGGTATCGTATTAGTCAGGAAAATATGGCGAATGTGTTGGCGAATGTTTCATAAAGAAACCATAGAAAAAAAATGTTTTTGTTTACCAATTTCTCATTTCTACATTTTGATGCCAGAAATAACGTTCGTACACGATATAAGCAATATCTCGATCCCGAAATTTTCATATATATCGAGACCTTACCGTATTTATTTCTATCAGATGCTCATGTGTGCGTATAATGAGACATCTTCTTCTCATCGACATGAAGGAACGGTAGATCGGTTTCGACGACCATGGAAATGCGACGACATGGAAATCAGCGACAAACAGAGCGGAATGCGAGTAATGAAGCATGCGAAGCGCTATAAAAATATAGGAGGGGCACGGTTTTCGCAATCCGAACGAATATGGAGCGAAAGTTTTTGCATTTGCTCCGAAGACGATTTACTACGCAGGTTGAACGCGATCGTGAACTGTTTATCAGGTTTATATTGCGGTTGCGAGCGATTTCGTTCGGAGAAGCGAGCCCGATCGGAGATGAATCTGTCGCAAATCGTTCCCGCTGCAGCTAAATGCTGGTTATAGACTCGTTCGGAGAAAATTGACGCGGTAATTTATTGAAAATATACGGCGTGCAAGATAAACTGATGATTCGCGTGACAAAATAAAATATTGAAAGACACTTATTAAGGGGAGACTTTCATTGCAGGAGAATCAAGTCGTTTATATTTTTATTTACAAATTGGGACATTTGTGAATGATTTGCTTTTGTCCCATAAGTTGATTATAGTATACCGGGTGTTTCATCTAACTTGACCACCTCGAATATCTTTGTTGTTTTTTAAGATACCTCAAATGTCTGAAGGACAAAGTTGAATGGTAAAATGGGGCTCATACGATACCAAAAAGATTTTTGTTTTTATGTAATTTTTTTTAGAGATATGCAGATAAAGAATTCATTTTTTTAAATGGAATGAGGTATCTTTTAATACATCAATTGACGCATCAAGACAATCACAGCGGCATCAAGACATCGACTTATCTCGATCACCAAGAGCAGTCATCTCGCTTTAACATCGGCCTGGTATTATTGCTGTTCAAGACCGAGGAGTTCATACAGTCACGTATTCGCTATCAAATAGATCGATTCCGTGTCGGTACGATCCACTTAAAATACCTTTAATGCAAATCAGGCTTAATGCTCGTACGATTACCTTTCTCACTGGAACCTCGCAGCAAACGGAACGAATATCGAAGACGGCGCGCAAGCATTCTGAATATTCATCCATTAACGTGCTTCCCGTAATTTGATTACGTTACACTCGATCGATTGCGTCCGATCAATTTATGTTACATCACACACGCACTCCCCCCTTTTTTCGTGTCTATACCGCAGTCGATTTTACAATGGCTGCGATAAGCACCATCTGTTCTACAACGTGTTCTACAATGCAACCTCCTTTATTTCACACTAGACTTACCAGAGGGACCGTCAAAATGACGGACTCTGAATTTCTTAACCCCTTGCCGTACTGTGACGAGCCAGATGAAGGTTTTCAACGCGAAGTCTAACAAATATGAATGTTACGCGTTTCGTTTTAGATGAAATAAAATTGGATTCGTTTGTAATCAATAGACCGCGGATTTTATGCATTTATGACAAGAATGGGTAAGCACAATTCAGAAATCTGTCCTCTTTTGAAAAGCGCTGCCCTCCCCCTTGACCTAACCACAACCAACTCAGCAAGCGACGCGCGACCGTCACTAGCAATATGACGGCGCCCTTACCTGTCAAAAACACTGCAGATTGCTCAACTTCAAGCAAGCATAACTCCTGAACCATTGATCCTACAGGATCGAAACTTCGATCTGCATCCGCGCCGGGTACAGATCTACTGGATTACATACCAAATACATCATAATTTATAGGAGCAAGGCAGAAATTTTGAGTCCGGTAAAGTAAAGAGCAGCCTTAATATTTGTTAGACTTTGTTAGAAACCTCCATCGCGAGTCCGGCTTGTCAACATACGGCAAGGGGTTAAATACCGAGCGTAAACGGTGCCAAGAGAATCTTATCGCCGACCATATGTCAGCAAGAATTAATTGTGAGCGGGTAGCAACCAGGTGAATCTTGCCGGGAGTTCCATGAACGGTTCCGCTGCAACCGGCAAGGATCATCGAAGCATAGTACACGGGGGAATGTGAAACTTATGTCCCGATTCGTGCGTACCGTCTTATCTTCGTCGGAATTCGCGAGTACGCGCACGAGCGAGCGACCGTGCGGAGGGGTACCGAGGCCAAGAAAGCGTAACAAACGGAGATCATTATTAATTACACGGACCGAGTCCGAGAGCAGGAAAAGTTGTTCGGCTCCACGATCCGGCTTGCAAAACTCGTCGGGAAAGCGAAAAAGTTGACAATCCCGTGAAACGAATGCTCGAACGGGGCCCGGTCGTTTTCTTCGTCCTCGGATCCTCGTTTTCCTTTGAAACGCTCTGAAACGCGCGACGACAGGCCTCGATCAGGAAATATTTCACGTAGTGCGCTCGTTTCATGCAGATCTTAGAAGATAACGATTTTCTCGGTAAATGTCCGGCGCGCGGGATCCGCGACTTTTTCACGGTGTTATAGACGGAAGACGATAATGGAACCAGCTAATAGTCCGGTATTTAACGGTTACCCATACCCATCGGTGATAACGAGAGAAGCTCGCTTCATAAACGTTAGATTCTGCAACGACGCGGCCATGCGATAAAAAGATCGCCCCGGTGATACCTTTCCATCGCGGTTAGGAAGCTGCTTCGATCATTCCAGTCGCTGATACTCGGCCGTTTCGATCGTTAAATGTTCTTCAACAATGCGAAGTTTTATTAGTTGAAACGCATTATTGGTCTCGATCGTCGTTCAGTTATCTAGAGCTGAAGCTGTAACGTACAGTGGCCCGCAAAAGTGCTCGTACACCCTTCAAAACAGAATAACCTTTTCATAATTGTACCAAACCACTAAATGATGTGCAAGAAAAATTTTTCAAAAATTATAATTTACAAGGTCACTTGCAAAAGTGAAAAAGGCATCTTTTAAAACTTTTTTTATTTGTGCCCTCAATTAAAATTTAAAATATATGTTTTGTAGATCCACAGCCTAATCAGTTAGAAAATTATAAGAATGTGGTCTTCCGTCCAAGCGACAAATTAAAATCAAAATTCTGAATCTGTAATATTGTGTAACAATAAAACGAAGTGGAATACCCTCGGAGTAGATAAAATCGAATATCAGTTCTAAGTAAAGCCATCGACAAAAACCGACAGGAAAAAACCGATAAGATAGCCAACAGCAAATATTAGCGGGGTCGGAGTACCGTCCATATTTTTGAGATCCACTTTCGCAAAACTTTTTGTTTTAGCCGTATTTGAACGAGTCACACGAAATAAAATAAAATTGAAATTTTAAAAAATATAAATTTTCTTTTCTTGCCTACGACATTTTTGGGGATAAAGACGGTTTAATAAAAAAATAACTGTGAAGAAAATGATACAGCAAGGGGCTAACTAAAAGGGCTTTGGATAAAAATTGTTTAAATATTTTTAATTCAGCTACCGTTTGCCAAAGCAATATTTCTACATTTTTACGGCTTGATCTACTCATTTGTATCGTAAACGCATCGACATAGTCGAGTCAGCACCGTTCACTCAAATTGATGAACTCTCGAGGCGCATTCTTCAAAAAGTGGTACGACATTAATTTGCAAAAAGTGTGTCGCGGCAAGAGCAACATAAATGCTTGCTGTATACTTAGCTGCCCACTCGATCACTGTAATGGAGTATCGAAAAGAGCGTCGAGCGCAATAAGAAATAACGTTTAGGTTCTATTGTAGTCTGCGTTCGATAAGGGTACGCTGCTAGCTCCATTATGGACCCGCGAGCTGCAGTTTGCATGTATCGTGTACACCGATCAGACAATGCAACACTCGGCTATGACGCAAATTGTTATCTGGCCACTATATCGATTCTCTATTTTATTCCGTTCCTGTCGTTAGCCGTATGTCACCCAGCGTGTTGCGCGGCATTGTTTCAAGAAGCGACTCGAAAGGGTCTCTCGAAGCTACCGTCCAGTAGTTCCTGAGAAATTCGTGATAACACGATAACCTCCAGTCGAATAAATTGTGACAGTGTCCGCGCGGTACATGTTTCTCCCTAACTGGAAACACGCCAGCCCCTAATCTAACGGGAAACCCGGCGAAAAAACGAAATCGTTTCTGTGACGACACCGTATCGCAGAAATATGTATCCGGGCACTGGACCGTGGAAATTTTATGCATTCATAATATACGGGCTAGCGGTTAATATGCAAATCTGTATAATATGTAACGAAGTGTAGGACGATTCTATAATTTACGATTCCAGAATTTTTTTTTCTTTTTTAGAAAATCGATGCTTCCTATGTTTTTACTTAGACAAATATATTCCGGTATTTGCTGGTTATTTTTAATTTAATTGGTACAAGAAATTGATCAAAATTAGAAAACATTCTTTTGTCTTTTGATTATGCAATATTTAATGTTGTTTCGTAACTGAATTGACTATGGACATTTTAACATCAACAAACAGAAAAATCGATGTCAAAGTGCGCTTCCCGTGGTTTCGCATTCAACTATAGCAATCAAGTTAGCGAAAGTACGATGTTAATTAACTCGCGGGTACGCCATTAGCTTTAATAATGGCCTGCAGTGTTCTCGGGTTTGATGAAATTAAAGCTTGAATTCAAAGAAAATTCAATTTTATCTACGCGATACCGGCTTTGTCGGTGGTGAACGGCCTTGAAATATAGGTTGTCGTACTCTCGAGACATACCATCGAACACTATTACAAAAATTATAGATTATTATGCTAAAGAAGGTTGCGAGGTGACCCGTATTTTCCTTGATGCGTTTTCCTACTTTGGCGTCACTCAACACGTGTCTATTTGAATATTGCAGATCTAATATCTTAATAAATGGGAACTGTATTAGTACTTAGTAGTTGTAAGAAACAAAACATTAGACTGCCGATTTTTATGCAAAATGAAACATAAATCTACACATTTATTTCTTTGCTTAATAATTTAAAGAGCTAAGAAAACTGTACGATCTAGGAAAAACTCGTACTTACGCGATTGATCTTATTTAGATGAGTTTTTTTTAGAGTTATGGTGTTGTAGAATAGAAAATCCGGTTAATTTTTCACTGATCCCGGGGAACGAAGGTTTTACGCGTTTAACAGTATTGCCTAACAGGTCGAATTGTCTCGTAGCCTATGGAAAGAGGTACGAAACCGGATACCAAATGGTGTCACGAACTCTTTCGCCGTGTCCGATTGCGAAAAATTGACGTACATACCCTCTTCGTCAAAAGGTATATCTCTTGAAAGGTCGTAGCACACGTAAAGACCCGCACGGAAGGTATCCCTTTGTCGTACACCTGCCTCTTGTTTACCTGTACGTGTGCGCCCATGCAAACATGAGCGCCCGCATCGCTTAAGTAATCCCAAGCGTTCTTGCGCACGTGATACCATACGCACGAATTGTTTCCACGTGGCTGCGCGAATCATTTATAATGACGGTGATTCAGTGTACACCTCGCTATGGAACTGTTCCAGATTGGTCACAGTGGTGCACCTTTATTGTCCGAGCCCCTGTTAATCGAATATATACCTTATTATCCTGTTATTCCTCTACCCTGTGGTTTCAATCTCCTGATTAACAGAGTATTACGCGAACATTGCTATCAATGGAGAGCGGATCTTTATGCATTTATGGGGAAAATTAGTAGGTGTAATCTGAAACAGATTAGACTGCGGATTTTATGCATTTATGACAAAAATGAGTAGGTGTAATTTAAAATAGCAAAAATATTAGGAAAATCTAAACATACTATTATATTATTTTCAACCTACTAAACATAATAGGGAAGAAAATAAATTTCTAGTTCACTCCAGTTTGTTGCGAATCAGGTAAGAAATTCTTATTTTGCGTAAAGATCCGCAGTCTAAAGGGTAATGATATTATAAACATTTAAAGATGCTGTTACATTATTTTCAATAAGAAATAAATCTCTATTTCTTCAGTCAGTGAAAATTAGAATGGAAATCTTTTATGGTTTCAGAGCCCTTATCATTTTATAATTATATTTCCTTTCGGTTGTAAATTTCTTTTAATATTTTAATTCATTCTCCAGGATGTTGAACCACACATCTTCCGGTCTTTATAACTCGCTTGGAATTATTAGTAATAGCGATTCCCGTTCGGGGAAGAGTACTATAAACCGCAGGGAAAAATTGTTTCTATGAATAAAATATATTTAATGTCTTGAAAAAATGGAATTGAAAGTAAAACAAATATTTTACCTCCAGTTCAACGTCAAAAGAATTTAAAAAAGACAATCACCTGTATCTTCACGAAAGGTTCATTGTAATCTTCTTAACTACCAGTTAATTTTCTGGAATGCAGATGACATACGTGCGTGTATGTCACCGTGATAAGAGTGTGGACATAAATGATAACAGCCAGCCCGCGTGAGGCTATAATTCGATGCATGGTGACGTAACACGTGACGGAGCAATGACTTTCACCTAAAGCCGGAAACCCGTGATTAACTGGTTTGCATGGTTTAGCGACGCTAAACGGCGTTTCCGTTGAACGACACCTCCGAATTCTTCAGTTGAAACTGTTAGAAAAAGGCTCCGCGCAACATCTCCACCAACAAGCTCATATTTTGTTTCTCTACGAGGATTAAGAAAGAATTCCCGATCGTTCTGCGCAGATTAAAAGTAGCATTGCCGGTACATGGTGCAATTCAATGGTTGAGAACGGCGTTCGGACGGAACCAAGCTCATAAAGGGTGTTGTGCTACCTCTGGAACGATTATAGCTACGCCATGGATGTTTATGTAAATTCGCGAGTTCGCATACCAATTTGTAAAAAAAGAAAATCGTCGCTCCCTCCGCTAGGTGGCGCTATAAACGCGTAAATATACGTAAACTGCGAAAGTTCGTGCGAATTCACGGTTTAGCAGAAGCATTTAAACAGGCTGATATTAAATTAAACTCTATTTTCCTCGTTAATGGCTTCGGCGCATAGAGAATAAAATCAAATAGCATTCAACTATTTTAAACTGCTCGTTTCGTAGACGTTCGAATACATTTATAGTACTCGTAAAGATTTTCTTCGTTCCTCCTCAATTTTCCCAGAAAATCGACATTTTCTTTTTCATTAATTCTTCGTGAAAGTTTTACCAACATATTTGGAACATTCTTCTGGATGAAACGAGACCAAACACGACACAATTCCGAGCATGTCTTGTGCATGTGTATACGAGTAAAAGTTCCACAATTAAAAACAAACAAGTATTATCATTGTTTACTCGCTATCCTTTTCGATGCTGTTAAGCTAGAACCACGCCGTGTTATACGTACTAGAATATCGCATTGGTTCGAATAGGCATCGATACGCTTGTGATTTAGTTTTTCCAAGAACGGCTACGTTAATTAACGGAGTTCGTTCCCGTCGTTCCGTGACACCCTATACACAACGCCCAGCAGATTCTCGCCGCAGATAGTTGAACAACTTATGGCCGAAGCAGCAAGAATTATTGGAACAGTGCATACGTATTAGTTGGAACGTTCTTTCCATACTAGGGGAGTTTACGGTCGGAGCGGCAAGAATTATTTGAACACTGTTTATATCGCGATCGCGGCCATTGCCGTGGCTCCAAATCCTTCGCCGCTACTTACATCTGTTCATGGAGTTACCCCGGTCGTAGTACCAGGTGTATCGGAAAGATCGGCGTCATTATCGTCGCTGTTATCACTGTCCCGCAGGTAGCTGATAACGAACTGGCTCGACGAGAACAGTTAGTGCCGCGCTTGTTCCGCTGGAACATGGACTTTGTTCATGTTTGTGCGCGAAACACCTATCGGCAGTGATAGTGTTCCCGTCGAGATCGACAAATTGATCAATCGCACAACAAATTCCGCTATTTAAAATTATGTTTTGTACAATGAAAAAGTGGCACGTTTTGGTTGATTCGTGAAATGTTTGAAATCGAATTAAACCGTTTAATCAGCAAAGCCTTATGGTATAAGTTGTAATTTTTATCACAACAATAATCTCTCCTGACAACCTTATTCAGGAATATACAGTGTGGTACACGACAATGGCAAACGAAGGCATGTAGACGGCAGAACAAACGCGCAGGAAGTAACAATTCATGGCTGGGAAAGTGCTTTTACTTTTACCTCGAACTTCCTTATATTGCAAAGTCGTCGGATGAGGAGGGGAAGCACAAAAATTCAGGGGAAAATTTACCCTCTCTCTATCAGGATTAGCCACGTGAACAAGTCTTAATCTGGCGACTCTAAGGGCTAAAGATTTGGACAAAAAAAAAAAAGCAAAAGTTTCATTATTTTCGAGACTACCAGTTCGCGTAACGCCGCAACAAAGGGTCTCCCATCGAACGAACCAGGATCGATGCTGTTGAAGCCAATTAATTCCGCCCAATTAACATCGTGCAACGCGTTACGAGCTCGTTGGGTCATAACTGCGAAGAGTCGCTGCACCATCATCCCGGAAATCGTTTAAACAATGGTAACACTTCTGTCGCAAGTGTTCTGCACATTCTGATGCACATCGACGACGCGATAATAACAATTCTTCTCGCGAACGGTTCTCGTGAAATCTTGCGATCCATTTGTGGTTGTTGCATTGAAGGACAAAATGGCCGACCTCTAGCTGCCACGAGTGTTCGAAATTCTTTTAACCAGACGTAATTCGGTGCACGCGATCGTTGGGAAGCGAAGTGTGCGCCACGAGGCCGCGATAATAAGAAAATCGGCAGGACCGGTTGCATCGACGGGGAAGAATGCAAACTATGGGGCCGATAAATCATCGAGCAGCGTCTCTCCGTGGATGAAACTTTCTATAGCGGACATTCATCACAGGGGAACAAATATTCACGGGAAAATAAAGAACGAATGAAGCCTGTCTCTCTCGGATTGCCTTCGAGTGGTGGTTTCCACTTATCTCGAGCGGAATAAGGGAACTGGAAAGAGTCGACACGGTTCGGAACGAATAATCATCGGGAACGATGTCATGCAGGAAGAAGATAGACTCGAAACTATGGCTGGACTACACCCAGACGGTAAGAATCGATTGTATTCGTGCATCGTGATAACGGTTATCCGTATTGCCTGGACTATGGCGAGGGCCAGCGAACCGGGTTTCTAAGGGTAACCGAGTTAATAAATCGATGAGACGTTATCGTGCAGGATTGAATTCAGTGCTGCTCGCCGAGGAGGGTATTCGCCATTTTCTTTCCCTTTCTTCCTTCCTCTTCTTCTTCATCCTCTTCGCCCCTTTTCTCCCCTCTCTCTCTCTCTCTCTTTGCTTTTTCTTCGAGCCTCGCGATTGAGTCACGATCAAGGCCAAAACAGTCGTCGGATGCTTTATGCCCCTCGATCCCTTTGTTCCGTCAAAGTGGAGTAAAACTCTCGTATTACGTCCGGGAAAATAATGGCTCGGGTTCCTTTCGCGTTCGACTCGGACGAAAACGGGTTTAATTTTTTACCACGACTTCCGCCGCAGTCTAGACACTCCCCGGCTGACAGTCAAACATTTTCGGTGGTCAGTCTGTGTGCTGGCCAGTTGATCAATACACTTTATACACCCGTCCTAATATCGAGAACAGGAAACGCTAAGTCTACCGCGACCCCGCAGTTGCACGGTGTTTTCTTTCCAGTGTCCGCGATAATGTTTCATTTAGCACGTTGCAAGCATTTACTTGAACCGCCGCCGTAGTTGCAATATTGTGTTACGTGTCCTCTTGTACGATCTGGAACGAGATATTGTCAGAGGAAAGCTGTAAACTATCAAAATACTATGCATTTATGACAAAAATGGCTCTGTACAATCTAAAACAGTGGACCTATGATAAAGATAATGTTTGCATTGATTGCAGGAAATTGATTGGAAATATTCCAGATCGGAAGAAATATTTTAATTTTCGAGTTGGAATAGCTATGTACACAATTCCTTTATTTCTTCTTTAAAAAAATATACAAATATGCAAAGCTGTTTGAATGTGTTTGAAAATGAATGAAAAGCTCCATCGGTGAAGATTTCGTTATTTTTACTGAAAGTTATTTTACGATCAGTATTGAACAAAAATGTGACTCGAGCGAAATCCTTTATCTCGATAAGCAGGCAATAAGATTATCACGCGGATGCGTTTATGCAAATTATAAAGCGATATCATAATTAGACGCCGCTATATGGCCATCGCCAGAGCTTGATTAAATTATAGTACTGGATAATATTGTACACTACAGTTACCGAGCATCCTATGTTTAACTAGTAAAATATAGGACAAC
This sequence comes from Lasioglossum malachurum, assembly GCA_028455605.1. NCBI lineage: Eukaryota > Metazoa > Arthropoda > Insecta > Hymenoptera > Halictidae > Lasioglossum > Lasioglossum malachurum. The sequence continues at coordinate 5,319,394 of CM052319.1, read as the reverse complement.
GTTAAACAGAGGAGGTGCATTACATTGTTAAAAAAAGAAAAAAAACCCGTTAATAATAGACCGGCGTTCCGTTGACGCTTCCTGTGTGCCGGCATGCTATAAATCCCAGAATCGGTGACCGTAAACGATACATTCGGTGTTATCAGTCGTTTCCAATAATTATAACGTGATAAATCATGACATGGGAAAACTTTGTATTGCGGTAAACGTTCAGCTGCGAGATGTCGTTCTACGACCGACGAATAAGAAGACCGCGAACAAATATGAATAGTGATGATCTGTTTCAAATTCAAGTTTCGAGAACTTGTCGCTCGTTTCTCATTAACACGTTTGGACGCTGATAAAATAACTTTCTCCGCAAAACAAAAATATCGATGTTACAATTACGTACTGACCTGCGGATTTTTATGAAAAACGAACATTTTATTATGCCAATTACGAGGAACAGGATGAGCTAGATAGAACATTCCTTCTCTTATTTAATTGATAAATAATAATTAAAAAATTCAGTTTACCAATTACTCTTTCGATCCTGTTGCATTCCACGAATTGTAATGAAAGACACAGTCGAACTTGTTAAAATTGATAATAATTTTTTTCGAGCAACACGCGAACCCTGTGGATTTGTTAAAAATCTATTTCGAAGGCGACTTCCGTAAAAACCGGATACACTTAGCCGACGGCGCAAGAAGGTCTCGACGAAGTCGTTACCGAGCAATTGCACAACTATAGCAGGCGCTATAGTTGACGACCAGGCGCCGACCGGTAGAATCTCGTTTTCTAGGACAATCGCATAGCCGAGAACGATCTCGTTCAGACAAGATCAAGAACGGCTGTACGCGTCGATAACATTCCAACGACGTTGATATCTGGTGTCGTTGTGGAAACGGAGTATGTACCTATGAGGGCAACGGTACCGCCTGTACACGTGATGTTCATTTTTATCTCGAATTGTTCGTTTATCATTCATACCTTTCTGATCATCATATTTTTCAAAAAAATTTTGTATATTCCTTTTGTGGAGAGCAATCTGTCATTAACACCGAGTCGGCGTTCATTGATAGACTTTCGAACCCCTTGCCTTGCGATTAGAATTTATTATTTATAAATTTATAATATCGGAACAGAAATAACTTCTGCGTTACACATTTTTTAAATTCCAACGAGGAATAGAAACTACGCCGCGCAGACAGCAAACAAGTATATGAAAGCAGAACATAAAAATATATCGCCCTTCTCTTCAAAGTTCTGGGCTATACTTTGGAGAGCATTTCAATTATATTGTATTTCAATTCGATTGTATTTCAATTAGACATCTGATTAAAATACTTAGTAATTGAATTAATTTGAAGGTTCGAATTATGTAATTCAGTTACGACGTAATTGAATTACAACTGTGTTCTTGATCCTGAAGGATCTTCGGGATAAAAATATATTGGTGCACCCTTCTGTGCTAACGGCTGAGAAACTTCATCTTTCTATGTTTTCCGTGTTTCGAGATTTTTTTTATATTTCATATATTTTTATATTACATATAAATAAGTTGATAATAATGTGACCGTATTTTTAAACTCTCTCGTTGTTTTACATTTACAGTGATGGAACGAAATATTAATGTCATTGTTTTGAAGTTCCGCTTTTTTCAGAAAAGGTGAAAGACTCGTCCGGATAATAGCTACAACCAATTAATGCTTCTTTAACAAGCATTACTTAAAGCTTCTTTTTAAAATGTTCCGCGCATAACTTTCACTAAGCGGAAGTAATTAATGTAATATCTTAGATAATAAGCGAAAAGTGCTTGCACGACATAAAGAGACTGTGAGAGCTGCGATAACAATTATTCTGAAGGAATGCCGGTCCCGGATACCGGTTCCGGATGCATAGTTTCTATTAAAAAATATATAAATATATAATTCAATTCGAATAATTTCAATTTGCATTCAACATTAGTACATAACGTTACGCACACATTATACATACATAACGTTACACAATGTTGAGATCGAAATTATCGACACATTCATATTCATATATCTATGTATATATTTTATAGTATAAATTATAAATACCGCGCAAACCTAACGCGTATATGAACGATAAAAACCCAGTGAATGTGAAGTGCCGTATTCCTCTTTCTAAACCAGTCGCGTCAACTCGTTAGAAATCTTGCAAAATCGGCCGAGTAGCGGACGAAGAATTTTAAGTACCGGCGATGATCCGATCTCTCAATCCCAGCACGCCGTGATCCGGAAGACTGCTTGTGTCAGCTGTTCGTTACTTTGACTTGTAATGACGTGGTGGGTGGAACGCGCAGGTTAGTTTCACGGTTTACCTGAAAAACGACATGTTTCGTTCACGTACGCATTACGTATGGCTTATTGGCGGTCCTACCTGTTTTCCTCTCATCACCAAAGAGACACGCACACACGCAGAAGCCGTGAACAACGTTCGTGTGTGCACACGTGAGCGCGAGCACGCGGAACAGGGCTACATATTTGTCTTTCCTTCTCGCTCTACCTGGTTTTCTTACTTTCTTCCTTATCCCCGCCTGACACCGTGGATCAGGGCTGCACTTAGGATCCTCTAGCTCCTGACTCTTTTAGACTGGCTTAGAACATACATACCGCATACTTGCGAACCCGCCATAGGTATAAGATATGCTCTCCACAGCTGACGTCACAGGATCTGTCGAAATCTAATTTCGGTTCGGTTGGTTTGGTCCATTATTTTGGTTGATTTGTAATCTATTGGTGTGAAAATCAGTTTCATTGCGATCTTTTATTTATTACTGATTATAATTATGTCTATAGACAGCGGATCTCTATGCAAAATTAAAATTTTCCATCTGGATTGAAACAAACTCGAGTGAAATAGGAATTTTATTTTCTCTCTGCTATATAATGTGTTTACTGTTTTAAATTACTCCTACTCGTTTTTATTATAAATTTATATCAGCTGTCTACACATAATACACCTCAATGTATTAACTGCAATTTATCAGATACCAAACCTAACCAAATTAATTTCTAATTCGTCAGACACTACGCGCTACAAGTATAGAATAAATATAATTTACATTACATAACTGTGCATTTCAGTTACACAATTGTTACTTTCACGGAAGAAAGAAAAAAACCTCGTTTCTCTTCGCACCGCGAATAATAATAATTTCCCAAATCCGGGTCTGCGACAACCCTCTCCCTACCATTCTTTACTCCCTCTCGGGCCTAACTGTCCACTCTCTGACTGACCAGTTCGTAACCAAAGTTCGACTCGCTTGCATTCGGTCTCCGTCGCGCGATACTAACTCGCCTGTTGCCGTGGTAACGAATAAATAATAACAAGGATATTTTCATTGATAGGATGAAACAAAGATTATGTGGTAGTTCGAAGAAATAATCGAAGTGGTTTTTCGAAATTCGAAGTGCAATATGTCAGGTACACGAAAACGTTCGTTCGTTTGCGTGACTGTTCGGATAGGCTCGGTGACCTTCGGCCGGTCTCGGTTATTCTCGACTACGTTCGTAACCGGCATCCTCGAGGAGGCGACGCACGACAGATGCCTCGAGGACCAGTGACAGAATGTTATGTCGAAATCAGGTAAAATTTAGTTGACTCGTGCGTGATTGTGCGGTGAAATCCGGGTGTGTATTATGTCGGCCACATGTTCGGGATCTTTCACGAGGATCGGATAAACGTGCACCCCTTCGATCGAGAGAGAAAGGTAACATTAGATTATGTATTTAAATAAACCGCACTTTATATAAATTAACCTGTTGCACCCGGAGCTATTTTTCCTCGAAAATTAAACATTTCTTCCGACCGAGAATATTTCCATTCTAAATGCTTAGTAATTGATTAGATACCGACATATTTCATAATGCAAACAATATTTCGAATAATGGTACAGCAATTTTTAGTGGTGCCTCAGTCACCATTCGAGTGCTCAGGGTTAAGTCAACAGAATTGATTCGATACCGAGAAAAGCACGAGCAAACATCGACTATTCGTATATGGTAGAAAGGACTACGAAATGGAAATAACAATCTCATAAATGAAGAACATGAATGACTAAAAAAATCAGTTTTTACCGTAATACAATCAAGAAACTTGATATTCGTTTACAGAATACTTTAATTACAATTGAGTATTTACTTTGATCAGTAAGTTAATTTAGAATACCAGTTGAATCTGTTTAATGTTACTGTTCAAAATCGGACATTTCATATGCAACGTATGTAATTTTCCATACGAAAATCCTCGTGAAAAACAAAACTATCGAACGTTCGAAAACCTCACCGAAATGCTTCAGCTGCGAACGAGACGTTCCTTAAAAACAAGAAAAAGAAAATTGAATCGCGCGCTCTTATAAGCAGAACAAGTAGGATGTTCAACAGGTTGCTACGACATAGATTATATCAAAGACACGATGGTTAATGAGAGAAGCGTACCAAACAAGATTTACACGTAAAACGTGACGCGGACGGAACACATTCTTTTCGTTACGATCCGCCACGTTTCTCCTTCGATACGCTTTCAATTCAACAAGTTCCAGTTACAAGCATTGCAAAGTTGTATAGTATGACATCGATCAATTATCCGGTGTCAATTCGATGTGTCACGGTTAACTAAAACTGTTACTACGCGCACGGTGTGCAAGAGTAATAAAATTTGTCGCGCGCGCTATTTCTTCTAATTTAAGACGGCGTGTGTATTACATTGTTTGCAATAATGCAGCTTGTCGCAATCGGCGAAGGCTGCAGAACGGATGACACGATTCCGTACTCGCTGTAACGTACGCGTGTGGACTCGTCAATTTAATGAAACCTAATTCCTTCAATGCCATGAGAAAACGATCCGACGAGAGAATCCTTGTTCAATCGACGACGAATAACCTCTGTCCCTAAAATAACTTGACAAAAATCATTTCCCTAGTACATACTTAGCATTTATGGTTGGCTCACCTCTTGCTGTAATATTTTCTTTACAGTTACAGTGATTAAAACGTAGAAGATTAAAAGTAGAAGAGAAAAGATAGCTTATATGTTGTGTATGGCTACATTTATTTTAATGCTCAAGTATTTATTACAAACGAATCAAATTTTATTTCACCTAAACATAAAGGCGTAACATTCATATTTGTTAGACTTCTTTTACAATCTTCATCACAGGTTTGACTCGTTCAAATACGGGGAAGAAGTTAAGAAAAATGACTTTTTTAACGCTAAACCTTTACAAGTAGTCGGTATGTACATGTTGCTTTATAAAACTAACAAAATTAAAGTTATTTGAACTTCGTGCGGTTTATTATATAATATCTGCTCTACTAAGTATATTTATTTAATTACTTGCCACGGGGAGGGGGAACATCTTTATAATTTCAATCAGTGTGAAATAGAAAATCTGGATCCAGTGTTAAGTCGTCGATCGTGTATGTATCCTTGCCTCGATCCGTGTCGCAGGATTTTGGTGAAATTGTGCCGTTCTACTTGCCGATTTCAATACCGGGTGCACTCGGGGTCAGGAGAAATGTGGTTACGTACAGTTATTGCGCGTTTCGTGCGATAATTATGGATCCTTGTTTGCCTGTTACGCCGGTACGGTAGAGAAAGTGTGTTTCCCAGTTATTGGAGAAGAGAATGCGACGTTTTCGTCACCCGAGTACGTTGGCGCGCGATTATTTTTCGCATGGAACGCTGATTTTTATGAGAACGTGCAATGGTTGAAAACTGAACCGCGATGATGGCGGGAGAGGGAAGAAATGTTTGAAGTTGGCTCCCCTGACCTTTACACTTGCTACTTCTGAGGAAGAATTTGACGAACAGTCGAACCGTGAAACGGGTAACTGTACCAGAAAGAGAGGTAGGCGTCTTGCCGAGTGGTGACGATTTAAGACGAGGCCGTTTGACCTCCAATCCACGTACCACGCCGATGGACCGAATGAAAAACCGTTGGTCAACAACGGAGAAAGTCGCAGCACATTTTTTCGTCACCTTCGTGAGCCACTTTGTAACCTGAACTGGATATGTGGGTGTCGGATCTTGAAGACGCGTACTCCTCTGCCACTCTATGGTCGATAAGTACGAAAACTGGGACGGAAATGAAAAACAATTATTATAGAAATTGAAAATCTGTTACATCGTTTGATTCATTGGCCCTTATATCGTTCACAATATTGTTTAAATTGTTAAATATGTTGGTATCTAATCAATAAACTGCGGATTTTATGCATTTACTTTTAATGTTTTTACCGTTTCGAATTACGTCTACTCATTTTTATCATAAATGCATAAAATCCGCTGTCTAGCTATAGCACACGAAGATATTGAAATTCCTCTGCTATGAAATACGTTTCCTTCTGGAATTGCATGATTTGTTTCTACGTTCCTTGGGGATGTATAATTTCTCCCTCACTATGCTGACAGCCTGAGAAACTTTCGTCCTAATAACTTGGTAACCTTGCAATCAACACAATCTGTTAGCCTCGTAGGAATCACTTGTGTAAGATTCTATTAATGGCTACGTTGCGAATTTAATTCTCACGTGCACGGCAAGAATTTTCACTTGTAACTTTCATAAGTGGCATAATCCGATACAGGAGACATCGATTACCAATGAATATTGCTGAACAATTCACAAATAAATTTTTATACTATCTATACTTTTAAATATTAATTTATGATGCAACATAATTTTTTAAATAAATTCCAGTGCTAGAATAAACGAATGGAAAATATGAATGATTGTGATATTAAGATCATTAGAATTGGACAAGGCATACAACAAAAAATTGAACGGAATTTCATAGTTCTATGCCAGCCAGTAAGAAATAACGCAGTACTAGGTTCATTATCCTTTCGTCCTACTTATGGTTGGTATAATTATGCAATCCAATTGAAATAACGCAATTGTTCGAATCCTGTCCAGCTAGATTTCTAATATAGTTGGAAATAACATGTCATGATTGATCGCACGGCGCTGACGTGCTCGTTGGCTTAGAATTCTTGGCATTCAGGACACGAACGAGTCATCTGCACTTTCTAGACATCGGACACGTATTCCTGCAGTCTTGGGGGATTCCTTGTGTGACGTCATGCAATACGAATTCGTCGAGTTGGGCAAAAGGTCGATTAAAAAATCTCCGAACGTTGTGTCACGTTCACTGGAACCGGAAATCGTGGACGAATTTTTTGTTTTCGATGTTATGGTCACTCCGGATATTCACGAATCAAGGTCATGGGTCAATAATTTTTATATCGAAGAGAATGTTATTTCCGTAACACATTTGATGCATTTATCGCGAAAATAAGTGGATGAACTATAAGAACAGATCGATTCAAATTATTTATTCATATTATCAAATGACTCTCGTTCCTCTACTGTTCTCCACACGTTCATGCAACCAGCATCCTCAACCTAGAGCCTGGAACAATCGTAAAGCGTTGCACCGTGCGCGTGCTTGGAACTGTTGAAAAAGACACGAAAATTGGTCTTCTGGAAACGCGAAAAACACACGGCGGACGGACACATGATAGGATACGTCGCCGTGAAATTACAACGTGTCCCGGGTGTTCAAGAAAAACAAAGCTTATCATTAGAAAACGGCATGATTTACCGTGGCGCAGCCGATAGATTAAAGGGTGTATTAATTGCGGCTGTAACTTAGCGCACAATCGGACGCAGGTGTGTATCGCGAGAAGAGGTATGTGGACGGAGACGTGGCGACTCGACCGGCGGACTCGAAAATCGAAGATCTCGATTTACTTTCCCTGGCGGCGAAAGAAAACCGCCGAGGAAGAAGAGGCCTGCGGCCGCTCACGGATACGTTTCTCGCAGCAGCCACTGTAATTACACCGTGTACAGCCGCGAAAATTTGCGGCTTCCTGCGATCCGTTGCTTCCATAAATTTACTGCCGGGCTCCGGTTTATTGCGCCACTGACAACGAATCTCTTTGCCCACCAGTCTTCCCGCCGAACGAAAACGACGCCGCTACGCAAATTTATTGCTAATTCATTGGGCCCCGTGCAGAAAAATAAGCAAACGCTTCTAGGTATTATGTCAAAGTAAATACTAGACTTCTTATGCGTAATATTTACTAGCACTACCTAGGTGGCGTATGCATCAAAATAGTATTGTATTTACAAGACAAGATCTTCTATCAGGTAGCCCCATAAGCAAAATTATGTTGTCGTTCTTTTTAATACGAATGTTTATATGATTGTTTGCATAATCGAAATTTTCCATTAAGTATTGTGAATATCAGAATGTTTTGTTACCAATGGCTTTACGGAAATGTCTACTGCGAAGGGTTATCATGTTCACCATCGTATTATTTTGCAACGAAACTACTATAATATTGAATCTACCGTGTGAATATTACTCGGTTATTTACAGTTAGTTTTGCAGAAACTCGGTCGCATATGTTAATTGGCGATGCGTACATATTTAAGTAAGCGAAACCGCCGAATGGCGTCGTCCGCAGCGAATATGTTAAACATATGGCTCCTAACGGTTCTATTTGTAATAACGGTTACGGTTCTCCGTTATTCACAAATTTGCACATGCGAGAAAAAAATACTATTCTATCCATAATCCATTCTAATTTTTCTTACACTAACCTACTAAGCTCTTTGTCAGTTCTGCGAGTTAGTATAGAGCCACAGTTAAATAAAATAACATTTCGTTCGATTCAATTGGAATTCTTAATTCACCGATCTTCGAGGATCTTATCAATAACGTAATAAATGATAATGATAAAGAAACACCTTTATCGCGCGAAATAATGAGGCATGTAATTAGTTCACGTTGCGAGTTGAACACAGCAAACAAAATTTCCTAAATTTTTACTAAACTGATGAATCGCAAACAAAGGGGAAAAATAATTTGTCCGCGTTCGATGCTCGCAAGGGAATCGATTCGACAAGTCCTCGGGCGTGCAATTAAATCGCGAGATGCTAATCGCAGCGAGAAGGAGAACGCGTCTTTTCAATTAGGGAACATTTCATGGTAACGGAACCAAGCCGAGGAAATTTACGACGCGATTCGACCCCGCTTCCTGACAATTGTTGAACTTTGTTTCACCATATATCGCTGCTATTGTTTCATTCGGATCTATCCTACAAACTTTTAGCGAGGGAGCATTGTGCTGCACGTAAACAGATTTAAAGGCGATTGTAAAGATGGCACCCAAGCTGCGTTTCGTTGAACCATTATATAATACAATGGAATTTCTAAATTCATTCAATTAAAGTTTTGCTGTTTTGTATTTCACTAATCTTTGCCATAAATGCATAAAATCCGGAGTATACTATTGGTTAGGATGATGCCAATACAAACAGAGTCGTATTAAAATCATTTCTACCGACATTTTATCTTGAAAATAATACTACCGTTCCAAACAAATTGTTATACTCACTTTCCGTAACGAGCAAACATGGAGATCATTAAAAATACTCGTGTATTATAATTATAATTATTACAAATAATATAATATGGACCTTTTAAATTCATTCAATTACTGTTTTCAAACAGAGTCATATTGAAATCATTTCTGCCGACATTTAATCTCGAAAATAGCAATCCAGTTTTCCAGTTTGGCAAGGTCCGTAGTGATCTCACGATAGAAGAAGCATAGAATAGAGCAGACTTTGAGCCAAGGGCCGAACAATGAATCCCCATTTCATTTCTGCTGCCTCCCCGGATCCTTTTTATTGCTCGGTTGGCTTACCAGCTCTCGCAGGTCAGGTCCTTCCGGTTTTCGTGTTGTCTACACCTGGACGAATTCCAGGGTCCCGCCGAAGTCAGCCTTCAAGACTTTCCTCCTTGCGGAGCCAAGCGAAGGTCTTTTCGTCTTTCGTGGTTCCCATTGTTCCATCGCTTGGGTCGTACTAAAAGTCCCCGCTCGCTCTTTGATTTCGTGACCTGCACAGTTCGCGTGCATCGAAACGTTTCCGAACATGATCAATAACGACCGTACCGTCAATTCCAGCTTATTATTAGACAGCGGATTTTCTGCGATAAATTTATACAAAAGCTTTTGTACGAGAAAAATCTTTATGCAAAATAAAAATGTTCTGCATTTATTGTGGGAAGCAGGAGTAAAATAAAAATTTAGTTCATCTCTTAATGGCTTTGTTACATTGAAAACAACATTAAAATATTTTTAAATTTTTCTAATCTTTCACTGCTTCGTATTTCACGTAAACGCATAAAGAACCGCAGTCTTGTAATAACATCAGAAGAATTTGAAGATACTGTTATATTATTTTCTACCTTTTAAACATATTAAGAAAGAAAATAAATTTCTATTCCGCTCAAGGTTGTTGCTATTCAGGTAGAAAATTTTTATTTTGCATAAAGATCCACTGTCTGCTGATTATACTCTGTAGTGCAGAAAGTATTTTCGACCCTCCTTTCTATTTTAACTTATCTTTTCATTTATTATTAGACCTACCCAGCTTGTAAAATGCAAGAAGACGCGCATGTTAATAAATATTAGTTGCGTTGTTATTTTATTCTCCGTCAGGTTTTTACAGAATGATTCATGAAAATGAGAATTTGCGTAAAGATCTTTATTCTATCTGTCTATATTACATAGGAATTGATTCGATAAATCAATTTTTCCAAGCACATATTGCAATAAAAATCGCACAGAATATAAGAAACTATATAAACTAGTTGTAATTTAAGTTACTGTTATGTATTATTATTTATTGTTAAAAGAATTAATATGTAATATGTCAATATGTTCATGTATTGTTTATGCTACATAAACCATACTTAGTTTAAAGCATTAAATAAATAATAACAATGAACAGAGCTTTGTCATTTTTATAAGCTAAAACATATTAATCGTTTTTCGTGCTCGGTAGGTTTAGTGTTAAACAATTTCTTGATCGCGTATATGCAGCAGCCCACGTAGTAAATAAATAATCGTTCTGTGCGATGTTTCAGATGGAAACCGAGGTGCGAACGCTCAAACAGGAGCTGGTTCGTACCCAGGAAGCCTTGAAGGCGGCCACAAAGAGGTGCCGTGACCTGGTAAAAGAGCTGGACAATCGCACCGTGGGTCATGAGTCCGAGAGGAGTCTCCGGGACCAGCAACTCTCGCGAATACTTCGCGCTCTGCTTGTCCTGGAGGCGAGGCTCAAGCAGGAGCAGAAATCGATTAGGCAACTGCTATGCGAGAAGGACAACGTCATTAGGAACCAACAGCTGGAGATCGCGAGGCTCAGGCGTTACACCAAGAACTACATCAAGTGCAAACGCGAGCAAACCCTTGGCAAGGCATCGATAAAGATGGAAACGGCGAACGCGATCGACGAGTGCCACTTGCAATCCTCCAACGTCGAAGTAAATATGACAAAATTTCCTCTTTATAGTGCACCGGAACTGTCGCGAAGATCTCTGCCGTAATTGTCAGAATTTTCTCCGATTATTCGAATACCGAGCCAGAACATAAGTATTGTATTATTATTAGACTCCGGATTTTATGCATTTATAACAAAAATGAGCAAGTGAGTCATTTGAAGGTCAACCTTGTTTTTTCAGATGGAAACCTATATCTTTTATTATGGGATCTTATTGTACGTAAAAAGACGAAGGATATTTTTCGAAGGATATTTTTTTTTATCCGCGCACTAGTTTCGGAGATATTTAAAGAAATGTAGAGAATATCTTTTCGAGATATTCCCAGAAGTGACTAAACCATTTTAAAATAGAATAACCTTTTCATATTTTTCTAATTTGCACTTTTACGCCACCCTGTATATATAATTACGCGTGTTATATTATTAGTCGAAAACAAAAGTTGATCACACCGCTAATGCTTGTGTACGATATCACAAAAGTTATGATTATTTTCGTTGCTCGACGCACAATATGTTTATAACTTTACATTACAGAAAATCAATATTTAAAAGGTCATAAGCTGAAATATTTTATCTGTCGGCAGTCTGTTAATAGAATTCTTGATGAAAGACGATCTTGGAAATATGTACTCTTTTAAATGATCATCCCGAAAGAAAATATTTTATTCATTACAGTTCATTGCTTGAATAAAAAAGTCGGCTCTATTTCCCTTTCAAATACCGAATTTCTTGCCAAACCAATAGATAGAATACATCGAGTACAAAATTGCGTTTGTTTAATGTCGGACATTTCATATGCAACAACCCAATAATAAACGAAAGAAGAAGTAATTAAATCTGTTTGGCCGCGGGAAATGTAAGATTGACTGCAAATCGGAATGTTTGAATTTTAGGCGGATCTCAGGCAGGACAACAGTATTAGCAAGGACATTCAGACGTTGAAATGCGAGATAATCACGAAGTTGAATCCGTCGGAAGTACCTGTTACGCTCGAGGGCCTGGACAGAGGAGTGAAGAAGACCCACAGCTTCGCCGGCAGCGATATCTCGAAAACGAGTCTAACTAGTAGCGAGAACACGGACGTGTCCATTATCACGACCACCACGGAGGGCAGTCCTTCGTTGTTGAGCACAGAAGGTTTCTGCGAAGGCGAGAGCACGGACGTTTCTCCTGGTTCGACGCTGAACAAATCTAGCAGATGTACACCGACCATGGTGACCGACAGTGAGAACGAGGCTACGATGATTTTCGACGACAACGACGACGAAGACACCATGATCGTTGAGAAAACCTCCAAGTTGCCCAAGAAGAAGATAGGTATAAGTAGATTAAAACCTCAGAAAGCTTGCAAAGAAATGGAGGTGATAGAGGCTACGAATATCGCGAGGACTGAAAGCAAGGACGATGGAATGGACTGTAATTTTGCCTCGGAGGATGAGGAGAAGGAACAAGAACCTATTTATGTTAACGCTTGCAATGAGACCAACACCAGGAACATGGAGCAAATTGAGACTGCCGCGGCGGAAGCGCTAAAAACCAGCGAGAACTATAGTAGTAATAGTAACGACGACGGAGATACTAACAACGCCACTGAGAATAGCATGTAAGTATTAATGTACGAACAATTGAAGATCTTAGTGAAGAAACTGGATAAGCCTAGACATCGAAAGCAATCAACAGTATACAAAAATATTTAACTCTAACTGAATCTAACTGAAAACAGAATTGGAAAGAATGTTTAGTTAACTTCTATCGAAATTGTTTGTACTCGTTTATTAAAGTTTCAATATTTGGTACTGAAACATTATTGGACAGAAATATAGAATAGTGATTAAGTTTAGTAATAATAGAACAGTTTTGGTTGAAGCTAACATTCGAATATATTTTTCAGAGCCAAAAAAATGGAGATCGAAGAGCAGAACACGGAAGAAACCAGCGGGAACTGGTATAGCGATCCGGACGAGGACAGAATCAACGACGACGTTTTTAGGCACAGCACGTATCGACCAAATAGCAACCACAACTCCGTGTTGGAATGCGTGAACCAGATTCTTTTGCGAGATATGGAGGAGGAGGAGAGCATACTCTCCGTGCCTAGAAGATTCAAGCATCGAGGGAAGATCGTCCGGTTTCAGCCAGCGAGATTGTCGGACATCGAATCGGTGGGTTCCGAAATGGAAAGGAAAAATTCCGAAGAACCGAACACGGAACAGGTACCATCCCCCGAGTTCCACGATGTTCCTGCAAACAGTTTCGAGCCTTCTGCTACTGAGGATGAGTTTGGAATGAGTCTTGCGCAAACTGTTCCTACGAACGTAACTACGAACATCGCCAGTCACGAGTCAAGTTTAGAAGAAGAGTCGGAAGAATCGAAAGCCATTCCTATTGTCATAATAGAGCCAAAGGTAGAAGTTGAGGAAGCGAGGAATACGTTCCCCTGTTCACAAGTGCAGAAAACGAAATCAGTTAGTACAAGTCCTCCATTGAAGCTGGAGATGATCGAGGAGAAGACCTGCCTGCAAATTTCTTCGAAAGGATTGACTATAGCGAAGAACCTCGACTACGAAGATATCGAGTCTTTACCGGAAATAATATCGCCTCCACCTAAAACGCCGCCGGCGTTACCGCCTAAGCCGCAATTCAAAAATAACACGTTGATTCTGAAGAAAATCCCTAGTCCTTCGTTTCTGATCGATGAGACACGGAAGAAGCAGCCGTTGCTCGAGTCCGGTTCCTCCGAGCACAGCAAAAAGATTCTCGGTTTCATATCCTCGCCGTTAAAATCGGCAGGAATAAATGTAACTTCCGCGAGAAGTTTAAATTTCGATGACACGATTAATAAAGTCGCAGGAACGAACGAGGAAGGAAATTTCTGGAAAAATAGATTCAATAATGTTCGTTCCTCGTTCCAAACGCGACAGAATAGTCTTGAACCTAATGGAGATCAGGCTAGGAAGGTACCAAGGGTAACTAACATAGTTCGTCATTTTGAAGAGTTCAAGATCGGCGGCGAATCTGATGAGCAAACGAAAGAGAGGAATAAAACGAAGGAGAAACACGTCCATTCCGAGTTCGATCAAGAGTTTGACATCAGGCAAAATTTTGAAGAGTTTAATCTAGACGAGTGCAATCTATCCGATGATCCAGACAGGCCGGAAGGCGATGGTTCGGAGAGACTTAACAATCTTGGGGCCACGGTTAGTCAGAACGAGAAAACTGCCACAACCAAAGACAATAATAATGTTCCTGTTACTACGACGACCAACTTGAGCAGCGGTTATGATCACTTCCTAGAAGCAACGGGTCTCAGTAATAAATCTATATTGACGCCCTCAAGGTTGCTGAGTAACCATAAAAGTATGCTGAAACCGAAAGACGTGAAATATAAGAATAAAATTAAAGCAACCGCTGTATTAGAGAAACACGGTGTTTCAACTACCAATAACACTACTCACGTTAGACATTGGACTGGACCGTTCGTCTGACGACTGGCCCAAGTTTTCCCAACGAACCTATTTCGACAAGAGCCTTGCGACGATGGGAGATAGTTGATTTATTTCGAATTAATTACTCCCGCTACTATTTGCTAAAGGTGAAAACAAATAAGGATCGCAGACTGTGCTGTGCGAATACGGTTTATTCGTAAATCGAATATATATATAAAATATAAAACTGTAAATTATTATAAATATTCCTCTCTCTTTTACGATGCAATGCCTTTTCACATTTCTCTTGTTACGCGAGAGATACATAGGAATTAATTTATTTATAGCAGCTTCCATTCGAAAAGTATTCCGATGTGTTGTATGTATATTTTAATAAGATATTTCTTACATATTTATAACATTACTAATGGAAATAGTAAACGAGACAATTTATAGTTACGTGTATTTTAACGTAGATTTTCTTTGCTGTGAGATCGCGAATAAAATCTTTTATTGCGGGAACATGTTTTTGTTCTGTTGTTTTCTGTCGTAGAAAATTCAGACTTAAAATAATAATCGAGTTATGAACGTTTATATGATTATGCGACCGTATATAATTCTGAAGTAAAATATGAGGAATGAATGAAATCTGTGAGATATATTAAATGTTTGCATTGAAATGAGTCTATGAGCCCGTAATTACATCGTTACATAAACTGTATTATGATCTGCTGGAAATGAATGATTATACTGCAGACAATAGTTTAAATTCGGTGTGTATATACAAATATAAAATTTTTCCTAGTACTACTACTCCACCTCCGAAGCATCTACAACGCGAATTCTTATTTCTCAGTGTAAACAGTGTAAAGACAAACTATATATATGCACTATAAAAAGCACGAAAGTGCTGTACCCTACTAATTATGTATGTATCGATAGAAGTCAACATGAGGATAAAAATAAGAATGTACTTGTTTTCTTTTTTTTTGTTGGAAATAAAATTAGAGATGACTTTATTGAAAGAATGTTGCATTTGATTAAGAAATAGGAGTACATCAGTACAATGTTAAATATTCTGTAATGATTTATAAACAACTAGAGAACGTATGATACAATTATATATAACTTCTACTATCTATAAAAATACAACGCAACTCTATAAAAATACAATACTAACTGTCACTGGTATCAAAATCTAAATAGGACATGGAAGAAAAAAGTATATCGGAAAATGGACATTATTAAATATATCTGAACGTCATCTCACCGATACATATTAAAAAGAGGATTCCATTTTCGCGGGTTAGTAAATCACTCGTTCAGGCACTCTATTACACTTGGCTAGTGCTATATTATCAATACAAATGTATAGATATAGCTGTAACGTTGCATGAAGAATCACGCAATTCAGTTTGGCACAGTGGCTTCTTCAAGTTTCTCTTTCCGCGCGGAATTCATAAAAAAACTGTAAACAAAAATGTACATGTCGTAAATGAGTCACCATACTGTTGCGCTAAGAATGCTGATTAAATTTTCATCTTACCTCCTTGTCCAAGTCTTTCTGAGACCAGACTTTGATCACAGGAAATTTATTCTGTAAATGATGCGATGGTTAAAAATAAATGAAAACTCATTTATATCTCGACTATAAAGAATTACTTACGGTAGAGGAATCAGAATGAACACTAAGACGTGGATTAAGGACAAATGGGACTCCATCCAAATCCGAAGACCCTGGCAATGTACCATAAATCGATGTGGCGCCTACGGATGACGACATTGTAGGTGGCTGTGGGGCTGGTCTTGTGGGCCTGATCCTTGCGCTAGGACTTAAAACTTCGTAATCCCTGTCGGTAGATTCGTCTACGTCCTTTCCCGCACTTCCTCCGATTTGTGGGTAAATTCCGTTTGTTGGTTTTGGTGAGAACTTTGGTTTTGGTGGCCTTTCGGGAGCTGCTCTATGTGGAGTTCCATTCGATGGATTAGGAGATGCGTTTTGAAGTAAACTAAAGAACAAAGTATTGGGCATTGAATAGCGACCGTAACTGTTGTATGAATTCATTTAACAATTCTCTTAAGCCTTTGCAGACGAAGATTTTTTTTTAAATATTAAAGAATATATTGCTCAAAGAAGTAGATCATGTATCAAAGTCATGAGTGCGCAATTACATTATTTGTCTGCAACTTTAGGAATTGACATTCGTCCCCAAAGGGTTAATAAAATGAACACTTACTCTATATTAACATACGATTGTGAGCTGGAATTCCCAGTTGCAATATCCACAGTTTTGTAGCAAACACAAACTCCGTTTATGACACTGCAAAGTTAACATTTTCAATGCAACTAGTAAATAAATGTTAAAAAGGTAAAAAATCTTGGAACTTACCCAGCAGCTACAAAACCATTTGGAGCCATTTTAGATGGATATACCTTATGCATAACCCTACTACATATAATAATATCAGTGACTGCTTTCGAGCATAATTCCTTATTCCTAACTTTATAGCACAGCTGTTTCTTCCTCCATGCCTTCTGCACTAAAATCGATTGTTAAAATGTACTAGACAAAAATGCTATTGCAATGAACAATATCCTGATCAGTCTTACGTATGCTCACTTGAATCTACAGTATATGCGATCATGCTGAATCCCTCGGGAGGTGTGTCTCGTTCGTTAATGACTGCTAGATCCTCCACCACGCAATGAGGTATCCCTTCAGACTTTGAAAAACATATATATCTCCCTTTTTTCTTAATAAATAACCCACTTTCCCTCCACAGGTCGGCATCTGTATCTTGATCGTACGTTCTAGACACCTAAAGAAAAACCAAAGTCATTATAATTTCGATATAAAGTCAAACGAAGCCAAAAATATTGGGATGGAAAGAAAGTTCATAGCGTTTTCAAATTAAGTAAGCAAGAAGTAATAGAACAGGATGGAAAATATGTTATTGAATAAATATTCGAATTTTAGCTTTCAATTTTAACACTAAACCTACCACCACCGGTCAAATGACTGGTTCCAGATTTTTTATTTCACAATTATTGTAATTATAAAGAAGCTTTTTCGTGGTGAATGATTAAATGTATATATTTAATAGCACAGATATTATAGTATGGACCGCACAAAGTTCAAAGAAATTTAATCTTGTTATTTTTACAAGCCAATATGTACTGGGTACTTTTAAAGCTCTGTAGGTTTAATGTTAATTTACAAATGCTACGAACTTTCGTTCGAACCCAATATATATGGAAAAGATTTTGCATTACTTACCACTGTAAAATTTGGCGGACACTTATCAATATCTTCAACAACGCTTATGGCAGTGATTGGCCTATCGTCAGGTAGCACTGATGACAATTGATGAACCAACATTTTGTTGCAATTTGTCTTCTTAGACATTGCTGCAACTCTGTTGAAAATGTTAGCACACAATTATTATTATCTGCTCGTAGATAAAACACTTATCATTCGAAGTTAATACATAAATCTTAGTGATTAAATTTCGAACATGTACAATGTACAAATGGAGGGCTGGTAAAAAGAGATTTTTCGACGGGAAAGAAAAAGAAAACTCACGTACTAGATCGACCTTATAAAATAAATTGACAATATCAATTCACGCACTTCGAATCATCAGAGTTCACCGAACACAGCACGGGTCTACTCCCTACTTTATCTCGATGACCTATTTTTCGATCGATAAACAAATTTATGGTAGCCGTTCATTCACTTTGTGTTTTATAAAACCGCACACGGTTCGAACGCGAATTTAATCGAACAAAGCTCGATCGAGTTTCGAAAACGTTCGCAATACCAGGGAATGACAGAGAAAAATATGTGAAATTCGACATTTCTTAGTCATCGTTAATATCCGGGTGTTTTTGCAATATATGTATATTTGCTTACCTTCGTAAACGACACACGACACGAATTTACGAGCTCCGCATATTTGCTCTCCTCCGTTTATCGTGCCGTTAATTCGTCGGATAATTAAACACGATCGAGCAACACGTCAGTTTTCGTCCGAGCCGCGATGGACCCGTATTTTCCACGCCACGCAATCTTATTCTTTGAAAGACTCATTCGTAACAAAGTGAAGGCAAGTGCTCGAACGCTTATGAATAAACAGAGAGAGGAGGGAAAGAACTGCCGACTGTCGAGTGAGGAGAGAAAGAAGGCAGAGGGAGTAGTATCGGAGAGAACGGTAATATACAGAACGAGAAGAACGCAAATACAGGGTGTTCCACATATAGTGTTACATATATGTGTATTTTCTTTGGGGCTATCGACGATAGCAACTATTTTCTTTCTATTTTCGAACACTTCGAATTTCTTACCAATATTCATCATATCGATTTACGACGTACACCAGATTAATTCTTACAAGTAAACATACATTAGCACATTCCATTATTGCATAATTTTGAAAAATCTATGGTACACGGCTAAACGCTTTTTAATGGAACCTTCAATAGCAACAGCTATTTTCATTGTGAACTAACATGTCACCCTCGATAACGTCGTGTAATAGTTTCATTTAAGATTGCAATGTAAAAGAAAATTTCTATGCTTTCTTTTGGTACAGCAAAATTATTAACTCGGTAGGTAAAGTGCTAAAAAAATTGTTTGGTCGTCTTGACAGCGAGAACAGTATGCGCGACAGGGTTCAGGATGCAATATGCAATCACATCGCGTTCTGAGAAGGTTACTTACAATTTACGGAATTTAGACGTCATTCTATTGTATAATGATAAAGCTGAAATGTATAATCACTGTCACCTGAATACGGCCGGACTGCGGTACGTATAACAGAGAAGGTCTTCGTGTGAACTTCGAAATGTAAGAATAGAAATTGATCTTGGATAGCTTCAAAGAAAATCACTTTTGTATAACACCATATATGAACTACCGTGTATAAATATATACAATATGAGTTTAGCAACTGTTCTCATACAAGCGATTTCATATTGACGTACAGTTATCGTAAATGGTATAGGCCACGGAACCGATAAGATTTTACACTATTACACGCAAACACTGCCACTCATGTGGATTGCTTTTCTTCTCCTTCTTCTTCGTTAAATGTTCCGACTAAATTGATATCAATGACATCACTTGTACCACCACCACTACATATGTACCACCACTGGCCACTGGCCACCATCATCACACCACCATCTTAACTGACTATGTATATTTAGGGTAGTGTGTTCAATAAGCTAACCTCTGTTTCCGTTCCTTCTTCACACCGTAAAACTATACGGTGGTTTTTTCTTCGTCAATCCTCCACGAATCCCTACGGGCCGGATGTTCGCTTGATAATACACTGATCGCAACTGAGTTCGAACGCGAGCTAGTCCAATGTTTTCCAAGCGATAAGAAAATGAACGAGGACCGTACGCCACCCCTCCGTCAACATTCTTACCGCGAAACGTGTTTATAAACGACTTTTAACGCGATTCAAGCGCACGGCCGTCGTAAAACTTTCCCCAGTTGTGGCCATGACACTCGGTTTGATCCTGTCTTAGACTATTGTATACTTTTGTATACTTATACACCCGAAGTTTGTACACCCGTATTAGCTATAGGATATGCATAGAACATAGGACACAGTGTGACAGTGTCCCAAGTCCCAAGTCCCAAGATAACGGAGTACTACATATCTAATAGTGTCGCAAGGTAATTCAAAATGGTGGACAAAACATTCAAAAGGAAATTCAAAATTGTACATTATTTCGCAAACGTCAAGCAGACTGCGGATCTTTATGCATTTATGGATTATAAAAATTTTCGAAAAATACTCGAGCATCAAATTCTGTCGAATTTGATACGATTTTTATTTATATTTTATAATTAAGTTACAATATTGTATATGTGTTGTAATTGACACATATACATACATATTTTATGAAGTAGGAAAGAAGTAGGAAATATATATATATAAAATGATAGAAATCATAATTTTTCACTATTTTAGCGTATTTTTGCCATATTATATCCCACTACTCGGCGATTTTCATTGTATATATTGTAATGATATTCTGAGTCACTATCAAATTAGTTGTGACTATTAATAATGTGTATGCATTTTAGATGTAAGTAGTATAATAATCCTTAATAAAATTTGGCTAACTACGACTACATATACACGTATTTATAACGAAATTTGGCGCGAAATAATGGAAAGTGCTGCCACAGTAAGTATCTTATATTCACCATAAGATGTCACCACCATAAACTTCAAGCGATCTTTTCATTCCATAGTATATAATAAAATTTATTGCATATGATAATCTTAAAAAATTACAATAATTACGTTGGAATAATTGCAACTAGTATTTTAAATTTCTTACCGTGAATTACATTGTTGAATATCGAATTTGAGTGGTATAGATGGCTCTGCGGTAGGATATCATTGCGTCCAATGAATACACCGCACTCCGCACCGCTGAAGCACGCTGAAGTACAAAGTTCATACAATGGACTGCAATGGACGCTCATGTTCGTGCAGTTCGTATAATTCGTTGTCTCGAAAGAAGTTGGAAGTGGTTGGAAGTGTGACGAAATTGTTACAATGAAGAAACAATATTTTGTAAGATCGCAATTCACCTATTATCGGAGATAAGGAATTACATTCTTCTGAAGGTAAACACATTTATTTATACGTTTTCTGATTTATGTAATTAAAGTAAAATCATACGTAAAATAAAGTAAAATAGTAACATACTTACTTATCATGTATTATTAACGAGCGTAGCTTTACATTTCGATAAAATATACGTACTATTTAGACTTAGAAGGTATAAGACATAATATACGATATAACAATTCTCATAAAATAAAACTTCGCAGAAAGTGTTAATATTATTTGAATATTGCAAAATAAATAATGGATATGATTGCACAATAGTATTGTAACGGTATTGCACAATAAAATGTGGATAACATTTGAGTATTGCTAATAAAAATATGGATATTATTTGAGCATTACAAAATGAAAAATAGATATGATACAGTATTGCAAAATAAAATATGGATATGATCTGAGGATTGCAAAGTGAAATATGGATATGATACAGTATTGCAAAATAAAATATGGATATGATCTGAGGATTGCAAAGTGAAATATGGATAG
>CM052319.1:5247146-5297356 GCA_028455605.1 Lasioglossum malachurum | reverse complement strand
ATGTAAGCACAATATTTTTTATTTAGAGTGTTTAATGCTTTGCTTCGCATATCCTTTGCTTGGTTTTGTATGTATTTTTTTAATTATGGTTTTGCACAATGAATTATGCTTCAGCTGTATTAACAACACAGGTTTTGTTCGTAAAAGCTAATTTTCCAAAGAATAGTATAGATCCTATAAATCTATACATACGCGTTTCGTGTATCCTCTTGATGTTCTGGTGTGGGAATGTGTGCATGATGTTTAATATATAGGGTTTTTGACTTTTTAAAAAATACTTCATTTGCTACAATTGCAACAATTTGAAGATCTACTATGAAGATTTTTTTTAGATTGCAAAATTCAGAAGTGCAGATGTGAATATCTATTTTTTTCACGAAGATTTTTTTACACTTTTGTATAATATTATTTTTATGATTGAAACAAAAACATGTATATAAATTGGTGGTTTCATCAATATGGAAGATTTGTTAATCATCCTTGAAGATATAAGTCATCTTGGAAACAGTTTGTTCCATTTTTCAAAACTTGATTGGAAAAAGATGTTATTATTTTCTAAGTTGCTTTTTATTGGATCATTATCTCAAAATTTTATGACTAGTTTGCAAAGTATAAAATCGATATAAATAGAAAAAGTACTTAATATGGTTTGTATAAAGAAAATATTAGTGTAACTTGAAATTCTTATTTAATAATAATATAAAGTTAGAATTGAAGAGGAATTAACTTATATTTTAAATATTGAAATGTGAGTTATTTTTTATACTTTTCATAGCTGCTACTACATGCTTAACTGCTTATTTCATATATATTGGAATTGTTTTTTCATTAAAACTTTGTCATAGGGGAAGGATCGAAACCAATATTTGAAAGGGAAGAAATCAAAGGAGCAGTCACTAAAACAGAAGAAGTTGAAGAACATCGTACTGTTGTAACTGTAAATAATGACACTTTAGGTATGATTATTGAAGAATTAAATTTACATGTTTTGTATTTCATTTGTATTGGACTGCGATTTCCATTGTACAAGTGTATAATTTTTAATTTTTAGAAGGCAAGTCGAAAACGTTTAAAAATCATTCGACGTCTTTGAGTCCAATCAGAAACCGAAGTCACAGTCCTCGACGTACATTATCTCGTCATTCCGGGTTTGTGCTTGTAGTTACAATATTTCTTTAAGAGAAATCAGATTTGTTACGTTTGTTTTTTTGCACTCAGAACTATATTAGTTGTATAATATGGCACTAGCTTGTTCTTACAATTAGATATGTTTTGTATTTTATTATAACAATCTATTTTGCTTTATCCTATCTAGTGCTTCCCAAGGGTATGGAAAACAGAAGACGTGGGACATGAACATGGACAAGCTTTATGTTCCTGATTGTACGCATATGATTGCTTATGCTAATCATCACAGGTGTGTCATGGAATGATATTTTCTATGTGTGATGCATTTGTGAATTAAATTTAATAAATAAATATTGTTTAGGGATGAGAGGTCTCATCGAGACCATCGAGAGTATCGACAGAGATCCAGAGAACGTTTTCGAGAGAGATCCAGAGAACACTTTCGAGATAGGAGGGACAGAGATAGATCCAGGGAACAAACAGTTTCTTCACAACATTATATCGGACACCTTCCTTTTCCTATTTATTATAGCGTACGTATATCAGTAATGATAAATTTACTAGATAGAATACTAATTTATTATATTTTTGCAGTTTCCGCCGAGACCTATCATGATGGCGCCTTTCATGCCACATGGTAGGCACCCTCCCATGATGGGGCCATTACGGCCATTCCTGCCAAGATTTAGTCCTAACAATCCTAGTAAGTACAGGTCCAAGAACTTTTAATGATTTTACAAATGGATTTCTAATTATTGTGTATTTTATACAGGGTGTGGACCAATGTTCTAGCTTATATTTGGATCATTCACATTTTTAGTGCAATTTGGATTGCACATTTGTTTTTCATTCATCTAAAAGTTTCTAAAGTTTATCCTCCATATGAAACGAATTATTTTCCATTTTACATAGCATTTTGACTAATGTTTGAGCTTATATTTGGATCGTTTACATTTTAGTTTTAGATTGCGCAGTTATTTTCCATTAATCTAACAATTTTTAAAGTTCATGTTCCATATGAAACGAATTATTTTCCATTTTGTACACGATTTGGACCAATGTTTCAGCTTATATTTGGATCGTTTACATTTTAATGTTTTAGATTGCGCAGTTTCCATTAATCTAAAAATTTCTAAACTTTACCTTTCCGATAAAACGAATTTATACTGAATTTATGCATGTAACTACAAATGTTTTAACTTGTACACGAGTTTTGTATTGATTGATAATTGTGAACGAATAAATGTGATGATTTTAGAAAGTTTGGTGTGTGATTATTTCATTTATGTACGAAAATATTAATAGTATTCCATTATTTTTAATTTTAAATACATATATTTAAATAAATATTAATCTCTCTTTTCATACCTTACATGTAGACTCAGGATCCTTGCGAAAAATAAAATTGATCTACATCAATTATAAGAAACAGCAGTTAAATACATCGATTCTCTTAATAATTCTAATAAATTGTAAATTAATAAACCACAATATATTTGTCTCAAATTGCTCAAAAATGTGTTTAGTATTCTGTGTATATTTTACCTATCCATTTTTTTTATCATAAATGCATCAAAATCTTTTGTAAGCATTTATTCCGAACGTCGTGCATGACCTTGTATACCAGTAAAATAAAGTTCAGGAACCGTTTCGCAGATGCTTTTGTTCATTTCCAGTGAACCGTAAATTCTAAGAAGTTCGAAGTACATACGTGAAAATCATAATTTCAGATCAGAAGGGAAGGGAGAGCCTCGGAGGCGTGTCTATGGGCAAGGATTGCTGTTCTTTTAGACCCGTAATTTAATCTCCGGTTTTTGCTATACTTCTGACACAAAGGCGATAAATCGAATATTTTCGAAAGCCGGTTGCATTCGTTAAAATTCATCGCGAAGAACACGTTTAAACACCGTCCGTAAGAGATAGATTTTTTGCTTTGAGAATAGAAGCACGAGTGCTGCGACAAATTTCCCACGTGATAGTGCGTTAAGTGTTAGTCGACCATCGGCCACCGGTACGTACGGGTTGTAAAGGCATGCATCCTGTCTTCTAACGCGGAATTGTTCGAAAAATCAGTGTCGACGGATCGTGAAGTTCACAAAAAGGTGTCAGCTTACGGGAATTATAAAACAGGTATGAATTTCACCTTAATATTAACAAACAAATCTTAAATCATTTAATTAATTAAATATTAATTATTTCTTCGAATAGTGAAGGCACTTAATTTTACGATATCAACGTATCAATGTGATTAGTCTATAGACTGCGGATATTTATGCAAAATAAAAAATATTTGCATTGATTGCAAGACACAGGAGCCAAATAGAAAGTTCTTTCTTCTTTTAATCGTCTTATTATGCTGAAATTAATTAATACACAGATGTCATCCTTAAATCTTCTTAATTCATTAATTGCTTTAAATTGTATGTGCCCATTTTTGTCATAAATGCATAAAATTCGTAGACTAGTGATTACAAAAATTTCTTTGCTATACATTTTATAAATTAAAAAAATATTTCTTCGATTGTTTGAGGTTTTCGGGAATTAATTATTCGTAGTTTTAAATAGTTCTAATAATATCTATACGTAGTATTAGAATGTAACTGTGTTCGAAAAATATTTTCAATTTCAACGGTTAATTATATGTATATTTGTTCCCGACGCAAACTTTACGGAGTGCGCGCTAAACCTTTGTTCGTTGCGAAGTTAATCCGTTTTACCGAGTACACTACAATATGCATAATGGATAACGATCTTCCAATTGATACTGGATTGTAGAATGTCTTTAATATTGTCCCATATTCTTGTCTACTATTTATATTCATCGTAAGCATTTTCTGTGATGCGTAGTATCTGTAGTCATTACCTGCGTGTGTCATTAAATATGTCCAGTAGCATAGATTCTCGAAAGCATTAGCGTTAATTGACCCTTATGGCTTAAACGGTTCGGATAATTTAGTACATTATTCGAAATTTCGTCTTCGGAAATGAGAGATTCACGATATCCGATCACTGAGTCGATTAAAAAATGTATTAGATATTAGAAATCTTGTGAAAAATAAAGAATCTGCCATCGGAAATATACAATGAATATAAAAAAAATATATTTTATGATAATTGGACTGCGGATCTTTGTGCATTTATAGCAAAATTGAGTAGATGAAATACAAAATTATTGAAAAATTTTTTAAATTAAACATGCCAATATATGATTGCTGTTTCTGTTTCTTGCAAAAGACATACACAACTTTTTTATTTTGCATAAAGATCCAAAGTCTAATGATAATGAAAAAGTTTGGTCTTCAATGAATTTCAACTTGTACCATTTGCTTTACAATACCCGGTATTTTTTATTAATTTGTGTAACATATAAAAGCTGCGATATACAATACATATTTGAACCTGCAACCACGTGACCCCGGTACCAAACGGTTTTAGCGCAGTTAGAACTTCGAAGCAGCGATGTACTCGTAACATTAAAACATCGCGGAAGTTAATTGCAATAATACGGGATATTTTCAAGGCACTTACTAAATGTCTACTACACTATTCGTACAAATTATATTTGATAAAATTCGACGTATCTCTAGTGTGCAAATATCCGCAGCCTAATCACGTACATATTAAGACAAAGAGCCTTGACGATGGGTGTCAAGTTACGTACGAAATAGATTGATGTAGTTCCGAACATACATTTTTGTCCGGCTGGTTCGAAACAGTTTTGCGTGCGTCTCTCGAGACCTGTCATCTTTTTCTCATCCATGTTTCTGGTGTTTTCTTCTCGAAGGGTTCCACGAACTCTTCCAACAAAACTATTTTCGTGGCGAAATGTGCGAGCTTAAACCATGTACTATACACTACTGTACAAAAGAAAGAAGCACCCAGTATAATTATAAGACGTAATGACAATAATGACAAACAGCATCTTTATGCAGAAATTGTATTGTACAGATCGCATTTAAAGTATTAGATACTCCACAATAACACATATTCTCAGAGCTATTCAATTAAACAGCAGAATCCTTTTTCATAACTTACGGTGTTCTTAATTGATTTTTTACGCTTTTCTATTAAATATGGCCGGATGCTTCTTTCTTTTGCACAGTAGTGTTGCATTTGATCTAAGGGTCTATAAGTGTGCGAGAATCCGAAAATGTTCTCGACCTGGTCCGCGGATTAACCACGGCCACGGTTACTGCGACTACGAGACACGCGTGCACTGTCAATGCCATTAGATGTTTGTAAACGATGCTGCTGACCTATTTAACGATTGTTTCGTGTTGCGAATGCCCGCGAGGGTGCAGTTCGCTCCAGTTTGACGGTTCTTTTTGTCTTTGTTACACTTTCGAAACGGTCTACGCGGCAACGAGCCTCGGCCATGGAATTTCGAGGTAAGTTTACGGTAATTTGCCCACTTTAGAAATCTTGCCAGATAAAAAAAGGATTTCTTTGTGTCCGATCGCGCTTTATCTACCACGCGATTTGTTCGAAAGTTCGTTACGTGGTTTGATCGTCGTATTATTAGCTATGCAAATAATTCCTCGGACAAACAGATGTACAATGTACACTTCTGGATCGATCTCGTAATATCGATTGGACCCGTGAGTAGATTTCAGCCGTGATCGCGTAAAAGTTGTATCAATAAAATAACATTCGATCAGACAATAGGAGAAAGTGATTAATAAAATAGAATCTTGCTCTGTGAAATGACCTCGTGTTATTATTCATCGTATATACATACATAAATCAGAGCTTAGGGTATTATTTGAAAGCGTACCCCTGTAATATGTAGAAATGTTTTGTCATGGCAACCGAGGTGAACGTCTTCGCACCATACAACTATGAATGTTAATCAAATGAACCAGTCGCATTATTTAACCCCTCGCAACCTGTTGCATCTTCGCGGAGTGAAGTGTTTGATACTTAGCTGGTCGAAGTGATACGAATGATAAAAGAAGAATATGATTTAAAGTTAAAATTTAAAGAGTTATTCTGATTTAAAGTTAATTGATAAATGTATATATATAAACGAGTTGAGACACACGTGGTAGCTCCTGAAATTGAAAATCAACCGCGGTAGCTTGACACTGTCGATAACGTATTTGATTATCGTACAGTAATTATAGTATGTGCGCAATGCACGGTCGAAGAATAATTTAGCATAATTCGTAAACTCAGGTGGTTTCTTTATCTTGTCGAAGCGTGTGCAATGACACAAGTAACGCTAGTGATTATTATGCAACAAGTTCCGCGATATTCCTCGTTTAGTGATATTGATCTACACTTTGAGAAAGCGAACCGTGCATATCAAAATTTGATTTCTTTTTCTCTTGAAGTTTTGACAAGTGCTGAAGATCGACTCACCAGACATTCCGAGCACCATGGAGAGCACGTTGACGGAGTTTGAGGAAAGTTTGTCCTTCGACATCGATGACCCGGACTTCGCTCCCATGAATCCTTCCGCCATTGCTCATAATGTCCTGCGCTATGTGCAATTTCCCGACAGTGAGTACATTCACTCTGTTCGCTTTATTTCCAGTGAGTCGCAGAATTTTCGCTATACCGGGTGCCCAGATATCAATCTTGTCGACACCCACTTTCCGCCCTTTTCGCCGCCATCTTAACACTAGGTTTACGGGACCCGCCAAAATGACAGGTTCTAATATTCGCGATTATCAAGTTTGTAAAGATGCTTCCCTGAGGAATTATTTACGAAATTTATATCTTGGAAAAATGGCCAAAAATTTGGATAGACACATTCTTGTTATATGCTTATAAATTAATAAATGTGAAATAGTTATTTTTAGACCTCCGTAAACCTAGTGTTAATTGCTGGCGAAAGAGGATAATCAAAGGAGAATATCTGAAATGTTTTCTTCTACATATATAAAATTGTATCTTGTTGAGCAATGGGTATTACTAGACTGCGGATGTTTATGCAGTTTTCAATTTTTGTAGACAAATTTTAAGAAAGTGTGGTACCGAATAAAATTCTATTTGCATTGGTAATAGTATTTGTAGATCCAAAATAAATAAAAATCGTACTGAATTCTGTCGAATTTAATACTCCAGCATTTTTTGAAAATTTTTAGAAGTCATAGATGCGTAGGGATTCGCAGTCTAGTTATTACATACACAATATTTCAGACTGAACAAGCGTCACTTTTTCGAGAATTAATGAATAATCTGTTGAATCATTCGGTTCTGTTACCGATATTTTGTGATCGAGAGAAACAATAATTTTTGAATGGAATAGTAGGAGACTCATCCAGTTATTTTCTACGAATTGGTGGCCGCACTAATTTTAGATCAGTTTTGAAGATTTACAATTCTAGACAGGGTGACGCAACGTTGCGTCTCTGCTACAATGGGTTAGGTGTGTCATGTGTTCGCATATATTTTTATTAGTTTATACTTTTTTTTTATGGTTTTCGTGAAGCAAGCAGTGGAGAATTTTACACAGACTTTGATCGATAAAGAACCTGAAATTATAAGCTCAGACTCGTTCCTCGGTTAGTGTTATTTTTAACTATAGTCAACTTGCACGTCGAAGCAAGTTCTGAAGAAACAAGTATTTAGATTCGTTGTTCAAAAATTCCGAGGGAATCGCGGTGCAAAAAGTGCATGAGTTTAAAGTCCTTTCTTCACAAGACTTTCTACATGGTCCGAAATAAAGCAAAATAAATGTAATGTACAAAAATAACAATAATGTATTTTCTCAATGTTTACGAAACAATCTACATATAATAATTACAATTTTGTAATATGAATATCGAACATAATTTACAATTTGCTGTTATTTTTTTAATTTCATTTTAGAGTCGTTACGAATATTCAAACGGAATGTCACAAAAAAGTAATATTTCAGGTTTTATTATAAATAAACTGTGTTATGAAATGCTAATAAGTTGCCGATTAAATGTGCTATAACTTTCATCTCCGTGTAGTTGAACTTTGACTATGAATAATAGATCAGAAGAATATTGACTTGATCACGTTGCGAATGACGTTCGTGTATCGCGGCTTTTCATTTGTTCGATGTACTCGACGAAATTGCGGAAAAATCATGAGACTGCGTGTGTGCTGAGTCGGATGATTTCTCGAATTCTATACGAGGACATCGTGCAGTCCGAAAGCTTATCGTATTGCTAACTGCCAGCTGACATTTTATCACGTATGAAACGATCTTATTACGTTGGGCCACACACACCTCTTGTCTCAGCATTGACGTCACAATCTTCCTAATTCCTAATCACTTTTTTATTGGCATAGCATCTTGACGGCTTCAAACGGCCTACACACACTTGTCTTTTATCTATTGATAAATATTATTATTAGACAAAATAAAATAATAAATATTTTTGTTACTCAGAATTAAACATCATTTGATGACTTTCATCAAATAAAAATAAAAATCAATTTTTAAACGCAAATGCTATCCGTTGCAATTACTTTTTTATTCCATTAAAAGCTCCAGTAGGTTACGAATAAAATACAGCGTGAGTCACTTAACGTTGCCACCTCAAATATCTTTGTTGTTTTTTAAAGATACGTCAAATGTCTGAAGTACAAAGGTTCAGTGGGGCTCACATGATACCAAAAACATTAATGTTTCTATGTGATCTTTTTAGAGATATCAAGGTCACCTTCATTTTTTTTTATAATGGAAGATCCCTTTTTTAATCGGACTGATTCCATGCTGATAGACACTGAACTGAACCAAGTGAAGGTTACAAAGTAAACAGAACATGCATAAAAACGACGTATTCAAAAAACATATTAATTACCAAAATAATCTTCGCCGTTTATGGCTAGATCGTATGCGGTTCAAACAGCAAAAGTCAACTGGGGGATTATGTGCAATCTACTTAACTGGTTCTTACCGCTTTTAGCTTGGCAGAACGAGTTGATCGAACGGCGAAAGTCGAATAGGGGGTTGCAAACACTCTACTTAGCACTAGAACAACGGTTTCCAATCTTTGTGCTACTCTTCGACTCCCCGAGAAGAAAATACTTTTTATTTTCTTAACCCTCACCGTCTCTCATTTCACGAACTGAAACTGTCCCTCGGTGTCAAATTAACGCAGTGATAAAAAATCGATAAAATAACAGTTAACAATAAACAGTTATTTTTCGATGATTTTTAATTCCAATTGATGAGTTAACATTTACATGTTAGTGACCTTCATATCTCTAAAAAAAAATTACATAAAAACATAAATTTTGTTGTTATCGTGTGAGCCCCATTTTACTTTTACTTTTCTTTTGCACAGTGGTGTATGTATGTGAATCATGCGAGCGAGACTCGGGAAGGCTGGTCATCTTGTGTGTAGCCTGCGTCCCTATTATTATATTAACAGCGAAACATGCGCAGTCCGCAAAGCGGGAACACGATCTACAGACAAAATTGGATCCACGTGGATATCAGCTTTCTTCTTGAGAAATCAGTCCTCAGGCGGTGTTCCGTTCTGAGTAGACGATCGCGCGCCGTGTCTGGCGCGTGCACTAATCGCTTAGATAATGATTCCCTCATTGTTCAGCCACCGGGTGGATCCCGTTGCACATCGTGTGTCCAGTGACAGTGACCTGTCGCATACGGACGCGTCATTAATTCCCGCCTTTTTTTATCGACGATCGCCACCACATATTTTATCGCTGAACGTCGAATTCATCGCCCGACTGCCATAGTTTTTTTTTTGCTTTGCTAAGAGAACTCGTTGCAGAACATCCGAATGACTCCTCGCTGATGGGAGATCTGTTTTATTTTTTTTTTGTTCTTGAACGACTAAAAGTAGAGATTTATTGAGGAAAAATATACATGCAGATGCTCGATGATTTAACGAGTGCAAAGACAAAGCTATGGGGCAACTCTCTTTTATTTATTTTTTCTTTGTTCTTCATCGACTAAAAGTAGAGATTTATTGAGGAAAAATATACATACAGATGCTCGATGATTTAACGAGTGCAAAGACAAAGCTATGGGGCAACTCTCTTTTATTTATTTTTTCTTTGTTCTTCATCGACTAAAAGTAGAGACTTATTTAGGAAAAATGTACATACAAATGCTTGATGATTTAACGAGTGCAAAGACAAAGCTATGGAGGAAATCTTTTGACTAATACGTTTAGATATGAGATCGTAAATATGCAAGCTCGCATAAAGTCCGCCTGTGGTGACTCGTGCGTGAATGTTTATGCAAATTCAGACCTTTCAAGACTGTTTTATGGACACAGGAGTGAAACGAAAATGTAGTTTTTATATTGGAGATTTTGAGTGGTCGTTTGAGTGGTTCAGTCAATTGTATTTTTATTAAGGATGTCGCACTATTAGGATGCAAAGATTAGTATGTGCTTCCAGTTTTTCAGCAACTACCGACTAAACGAATCTATGTGAAAATTATTAAATTAAAATTCATATAAACCCAGGCTTTTAGATTCGTTAAAAATAGAATCAATGTTACTTGAAAAAATTATTCTTCCTTGTTTCCCTGTTCGTACAAATTAAAACAATGATCAATATTTAATTCCTAGAAAAGTAGCTATCCCACTACTAGTATTTCATTTAATTTCAATTTTTTAAAATCAATTTCTCTCTATGCATCGTAGACAAGAAGTATAATCGTCAACTTTTATACTCTCGCAATTTGCATTTTGTATTATGCATTGCATTATGCATGGTGACATCTCACCATCTAGCAGCATAAAAAATCAGTCTGATTCTATGAATAATTCATCAACAACGTAAGAAAGGTCAATGTTTTCAAGTCAAAGAAAATTATATAGCATTCTTCAATAAAAGTGAGAATGAATACATCTGAGAATGAATATCTGTTTCCGCAAATTAAACTGTTGTGGGCTTTGAATTTTCCCGCAATATTTTTTTACGCTGCAGTAAACTTCATTACCAACACTGTCAATTCCGCAAAAATCTGCTAGATGGAGACAAGAGTACTGTCGAGTAAAATAATTATTTATTCTCGTTTGTTTCCTTCACTCTCTGAATACTCTATTTCTTGCAAAACTGATAGAAACATTTACAGGAAACTTTAAGAAAAATTTAAATTTTTCTACGTTTTCTATCGTACCACAGACAAGGACTATACCGGGTCTGCAATTATACATTTGTGCCACTAGAAATAACAATAAATAACGTAGTTACATAAACAAAAAGAACGAACTAGCATACGAAACATACTCGTGAGTATTACGAAACGAGACACGAGTACATTTCTCGAATTCGAAAGTGAAGCACAATTTAAGCAACAATAGCAATTTAAATTCCAGAGGGGTCAATTAACGTTCCAAAGCAGAACAGATACGTAGCTGTTTGATCACTTTCGGCAGATTATAAAGATTACCTTTCGTTACGTAATTTACTGCATAGGATTGTTTAATAAATAAACGTGACGCAATCGCTT
This sequence comes from Lasioglossum malachurum, assembly GCA_028455605.1. Classification (NCBI taxonomy): domain Eukaryota; kingdom Metazoa; phylum Arthropoda; class Insecta; order Hymenoptera; family Halictidae; genus Lasioglossum; species Lasioglossum malachurum. The sequence goes on along the minus strand of CM052319.1, from coordinate 5,285,814 downwards.
ACCCGTATCAGAGTTTCAAAAATATTTTTGTCCAGGGAATGGCGAAAGAATTCCAAGGATTCTTTCAAGGAAACTCGCACAATCTTTCATCTTTCGGTAAACTCTACATTATTTTGCTATTTTCGATTGTAAGAAACGTAAAAAATTGAGAAAATAAGGACTTTCTCCATTAAGCAAACAAAACAAGTGAACAATTTTTTTTTCTTTCCAAGTTTCCTTGTCCATAATCGTTGATTTATTTATGAATGGAAAAACATCAATGGAACATACAAGAGGAAATAATAAACAAGCAGATTGTGACTGGAATTCGTTCTTTTCGACAACGGTATTAATGTTTCATCATTCGATGGCGTTAAACTACTATATTTAGCATTCGAAGCTTATGTTAGATAGAATCGCCTCGTTTCCTCCCAAAACAATGTCCTGCCTCCTCCGTGACGCGCGCCACGTTATTCTCCTTGCCCCCTTTTATCGATAATTGCAACATGCTTTTGAAATTTTCCATTGGGACCGGTCAGTTAGTTTATCAGGACCCCCTGCGCACGACAACATGATCTTTAAACTTGTCGCAGTCACGCGATATTGCAAATCGCAACGAATGCAAGAATAGTTCGCTGGTGGTTGTCAATAATTCGCAGTTAGACCGCTGACAGCGATGATAGAAATTGACACGTGATCCCCACACAGCAATTTTATTTTAATAACTAATGGTAAGGGGTTTATGCAATTAGATTACGTGGTTACACAATATGTTTAACATTAGAACTTGTAGATTAATTAATATCAGACTCATTTTAGAATTATCAAAGTTATTTAAATCGTTCTGAGAAAAATCGTTACATTTTAACACTTATGTGATTTTCATTATAAAATCTTATATGTATATAACAACTGGAGTTGTCACACGCACATGTGTTCCATCAATTTTTAAACTGTTAAGCATCAAGTTACTAAATTGTACAAATATTTTAATGAGAAACTTATCAAAAAGAAAATACTTCACTATTTACTTTACTTACACCGTCTTTATGTGCAGCAACCCTTAAAATTTGAGATCGAAGTGCGAAAAATGATAAAAATCGTCACACAAAATAGTAAAAAGTGAATAAAAAGAACAAGATAATGCTTGGGTCACTTTAGTTTAAAATGTTGTCGAGGCTAGAAATCAGGCGGGAGCTTCTCGTGGCGAGATATTAAAGGAGAGGGTTCGCAGAGCATCGAAAAAGAAGAAAGGTTGTCCTCTGCGCAGTGTTTCCGATAAGACTTCGCAACAACAACCTAACTGTTACAGAAATTGCCCCCAGTATCTCGGGAGACTTTGAAGCGGCGCGGAAAGAATTGTGTAAACGCGTCCATTTGTTTAAAGGTCGCGATCGCCTCGTGCCGCTTCTTCCTTAATCAAAACGTAATTATTACTGTCGATTGCTGAGTTAATCGCGACACCAATATTCAGTCTGGCCGAATGGCATACACGACGTCTGAAACGACGCACTTTGGATCGTTGGGAATCTCGATCTTCGACGGGCGCGATCGAGAAGGGCAATCGGCCGGATGAATTTAGATCGTCGAACGACGACAATAAACTCAGCCGTTCACTGGCCAAATCGATTAGCTGGCTTTCCAGTTTCTCGACATTTTACTGCTATTTTATAATGACATTCTACTACATTTTAGTGCTCTGTAGATTCATTCTGAACATTTTACAATAACTTTACATTGTCAAAATATAAATTACCCAAGTTTGATTTTTTCTTAAGAAGTATTAGGTGTACAAATAAGTTCGGTGCCTTTCGAGCATACTTTTGATCTTTATTTATAAAAAGAAGTTTTTCACAAAAATGTAAAAATGGAAATGTGAAAAAGAGGAATTCGCTCTAATCTGAGTTGAAGAAAGTCAATCCAGAATTTGTTGTGTCGCGACATTTTTTTTTATTATTCCAGCTGATGTAACCTGCACTTTGTTCCAGTTTGAACAGTTTCGAAAATAATCATCGTGGCCCCATGTCCCATCAAAAACGTCGGCCGATACGAATTGTTTACTTTGCGAGTGGTGTGACTTTCGATAAAATTATAATTTCGTTGGAAAACAAAAAAAAATCGATTTAATGAGTGGCAGGACGTGTCCGATAATGTTGCAATTAAAGAGCGTTGACTTTCGCGAGGCAATAAAAATCAATTTACATTATTTGACAATTTGTTCTCTGTATAGGGAACGCGGATAAGCGACAAATTAGTATGCAATCAAATTCTAGTTAAGAGAAACGCTCTCTTCCCCGATGATAGGTGAATTTCTCATTTTAGAATATTACATTGCATACCAGGTGCATCGTATGCTAAAGAGTTTCTAATGTTTCCGCGAGGTGTGTCGTGCAATTTAAGCGTCGCGCTTATTGCCCAATTAGATCTTCGAAACTTGTCGATGCGCTTTTACTTCTCGCACTATTTCATTGCATTGATCGGAATTTCACCGAAGTTTCGACTTTTGACTTTCATCGCAGGCTAGCAATATGTTCCCGTATGAATCGCGTCGCGGAGGATCTACCGTCATGATTAAACAACTGATCGGTGGCGATCAATGACTTTTCTCGCGACTCACAATTTCTTATCTTCTTTTCCTCGCGTGCGTACTACTGACGTAAATAGCGTATTATTATTCATAATTAGCGAGGCATTCGCCTGATTGATAAAATTATACAGGGTGAATGTATACAGGGTGAACATTATAAAGCGTTACCGACTAATATCTCAAAAAATATTGATCATACGCAAAAATGTTTGAGATGAAAGTTGTTCAGTACCGAGGGGGACATCATGTGGTGGGATTTTTATTTTTCCCGATGGACACTCGTAGGCGAAGAGAAGGTCACCTTGATTTTTTAAAATGGAAAGACCTACTTTTTGTATCATGAATCGATAGACTATGGAATTCTGAGTAAAAATCTAATAGTTAACGAGATATTTTTATTATATCAATTTATATTTTTCATGAATGTAATGGAAATAATATGTTAATACTCTTAAAATTTTTTTAATCTGTTCACTGTTTTAAATTGCGTCTACTCATTTTTGTTATAAATGCATAAAATCCGGAGTCTAGTTATCACTCTTCTCGACACGTGGTTAGTAAAATTGTAAAAAAACAGCATTTTTTAAATAATGTGCCATAATACTTCGTAATGGAAGATCTTGTATATTAATTATTAGCAATTACGTCTAGTTTAAGACTTGTGTCCCCACTCTACCTTCCCCTTCTACGGGAGAGGGGAACTTTTTCCCTCAACTCGTGCTCCCTCCCCTCATCAGGCGACTCTGGTTACGTCCACAAAAAAAATTGAATATTCAAAACAGAGAAACTATACTTTCTAGCTGTCAATGGAATTAGCATTGTAAATGAAGCCAATGTAACGTCGCATGAAATTACATCGAGTTTTTGTTTCCTCTTTTCTTTATTAAAAAATATCTCCACGTGACGAATTTTTCAGCGGTCTTGTATTTACTTTGGAGTATGGTCATTATTTAATAGAAATCGTGTGCAACCAATTTCGTCGATCCGTGCCAGTTGTAGCCCCTTCTCTATTCAATTGAAATTAGCACGTAACAAGTATGTGAGAACGAGCCATTTCCTTAAACGAAGGAAGTGACCAAGTGCCTAACCTTCCCTCCATCGTGGGTCACAACCTGAATGGAGGCTCGTGAACGTACAATATATTCACGTGATCGACACGTGCTCCTTCTTTCAGCGAGATGTTTTTGGTTGAACCGAGTCGGTTCTTCAACCACGAATCACTATAATGTCTCATACATATGTATGTATATCATATACGGACACTATCTCTTGATCTCGTGAAACACGCTAACAGTACTGGTCCAATGACAAAACTCTCTTGTTTTTCATTATTTTCTTATGAAAGTTTCACTGATATTTTTTTTTACATTTGACTGATTCAAATGCGTCCAAACGTGACATCATTCGTAGCTTACACTCCGGGACGAAAAGATAGCACACTTTGAAATTAATATGTAATTTCTGTTTGTTAAACATTAGAAATTCAATTTTTTTTATACATAGTAGGAACCTTGAGTATCCGTACTACTCCCCTATTTCGCATACAAAATAATTTATTGGAAAAATTGGTTGAATCTGACACTGTAACTGTTTTTATTGTCTGAAAATGTTCGACTGGTCAGTTCGGATAATCGAGGCTCTACTGTATCGCGGATTATACCGCGTTTGGAGTCGTTTCAACTAGAAAAATGTCGCGAATATGTTTGCAAAAGATCATTTAACAAAATTGTGTAAATAATAAAGTAAGATCTCGTAAACAACCATCGCGTGGGTCTTGCATTACTCGAATGCACGTGCTCGACACTAGGTTTCGAAAGTAAAAATAAACGAACACAACACGATATTCGAAAAAAGCTTCCGTTCTTATTCGCGTGGTTTTTCGCTTGTATCGCCGACAAGAATGGAGAAAGAGAGGGAGAGAGAGAGAGAGAGAACGTTGTTTTTCGACTGAAAAAAGACGTAGTTTGAATGGTAGCAGATATTTTCGTCGGTTCATTCTGCAAACAGAATCGTTCTTCTCCGGCCATACATACATATAGCCATATAGCGTCGACGCTTTCTTATTTTTGCTTTTCAATGACCAACACGGTCCAGAGTCGTGATCCATTGTTGAACACGGTCGAATGATTCTGTGTGTACGAAACGTGGAAAATTTGGTAATTTCTAGAAAATGATTTCGGAATGGGTACCAATAATTTACCATCGGTAGACTGCGGATTTTATATGCAAGACAATAATTGTTTGCTATTAATTGATGAAAATATTCATTGAATAAGTAGGCTTTAACATCACTCGAGTTTATATAGCTATCCATTAATGCAGGTGTAATAATGATGAGAGACTGCAGATTTTACGCATTTATGAATGAACAAATAAAATAGGAAATGGTGAAGACACTACACACAACACACCAAAATTTCAGGATACTTTTACAGTAAATCCTCTATAGACGCGACGGCCTCGGGGGGATTTGGTCGCCTCTATCGTATAGGGTAGCTATCTTTTATCTCCAAAGGCTGAGCCGAACGTACAGCTTGTCAAATCTAGCTGTGCGGCTGAATGTCCCCCGCAAGGGGAAATCTTTGTATTTGTTTGCCCATTCCTATGTTTCGGTCAGCCGCACAGCTAGATTTGACAAGCTGTAGAGAAGGTCAGCGCGTGTAAATAGAGACCACGCGCGGGCTCCCCCTTGGCCGGTCGATCGCGCTACAAAGAAATTAAGGTGTGTATTAGGGTGTTTAAATTGGGGTTCTATGATACTTGATGTATCATTCTCAGATATGGAATAGCATTAGTACAATACAACAATTTCTCGCTTAGCACCGTTGCTTACCCTGTACTAAGTTGGGGGGATATTCTTGGTCGCATCTATCGTATAGAAATTGTTGCGCCTATAGAGGATTTACTGTATATACTGTTTTGAACCGATTAAAATGATAAAAAATGATCGATTGACTAGAAAAATGTCTATTTTCCATAAAGATCCTCGGTTTAATAATAACTACGACTCTCAAGGTGTTTTTCAATGTCTGAAAACACACACGAAACAGGAACCTTCGTCTGAATTGTTTCAACACTGGTTTCTATATCTGAAGTAGAGCATCGATGTACTCCCATACGCGGGGTTTAATAACACGCTAATAAATTAAACTTATATTTAGCCGGCAGGCGCTGCAGTCGCTGTTATAAATAGACACGAGACTCGGCTTAGTTCAGTTTGCCAAACTAATTACGTTTTCGCGAGGATTACCGTGTGAGACAGACTGTGGACTATTTTTCAGGTGACCTCTACAACCTCCATGTTTGGAGAGATCATCTTCCATTCTGCCAGCACTATCAGCTTCGCTTTATCACCCCCTAATCTCCAATACTGTTTCTATGATGGAACTACTATTATTACCGGACACCGCCACGACCATTTCAAAGACATTTATCTAATCAGCTGTGTTAATAGGGTGGTTCTACTTTTCAAATATTTTCATCATAGAACACAGAGGTTTATTATTAAGTAAGTTGGCTGTTGCATTTCCATTAATTAAAAGTTTATACCAAGCACGTTGACAATAAGAAATCCGTCTGCGAAATACGCTCGTGGCACGTACAATACACACATACAAAGCCTTTCGCGCTACGAACGTTTATAGAGTAAACGACTTATTTTTGCAAAGCTTGGTCTCATATATTTTCATTGAAAAGACCGCGTTGATCGACCTCCCTCCCTCTCTCTCCCTCTCGCTCGCAACGAATACGATTAGCATCGTAAACAATCTCTGACGTCAGAGATTGTTGCCGCGTATAGTTCACTGAACTGGATTTTCATTGCGTCGCGATCCAGCTCGCGAATTTCATGGACAATTTATTAAGAGACCCGCGATAATAGCTATTACTTAGGCGCGCAGATAACAGAGTAGAGTGTCACACATCTTTTTACGAGTTCTTTCAATGAATATGCAGGGACACACGAATCTCTTCAGGTTCCAGGAAAAATATAGTATTCTTTAAAATTTTAAATCCTTTTCGAGACTGTAATCATTAGACTGCGGAACTTCGATGCAAAATAAAAATTGTTTGCGTCAGCTGCAGCAAACGAGGACCATATAAAAATTTCTTTCATTTTTTAATAATGTTCATGAGCTGCAACTATTGTTAATATAATTAATATAATATAAAATATAAAACATTTTTATCATAAATGCATAAGATCCGCAGTCTAGTAATCACCTCTTCACCTAAAACCTACAAGTGCGAACAAAATTATTGAAGAAAATACAATTATTTGTAAAAAAGACGTTTATTTGGTTGTCTGATTTTGAGACATCAGCCACGAGGAAGAGATCGATCTTTGCAACCGACAAAGCGGAGTACGTACTTATTGATACAGAATGGCGTCGCAATCCTCCAAGGCGACGGAATAGTGGTTTCCGCTTCCTGAAAATAGCGTGGCCCTGAAGGATTATCGTCGATCAACCTGAACTTTTTAGGTGCGTCTAGAAATCGCTATCCGGATACAGCGCTATTGTTCCCTAATGTTAAAGAGAGAGGTAGAGTATCGCACTTGAAAATCTTGTTTGGAATCGGTTCACGGTTCCAGGAACCGGTCGCTGAACGACGCGACGCCGCCGGCGGAAGCTTTTTACAACGTGTTTTTTACGTTTCGGAATTGAAAGGAGTCGAAGAACCAGCGAATTTCGGTTTAACGCAGCGGTTCCCGGGATGTTTTTTTTCCGTGGCCCCACGAGAAAATGTTTGGCTTGATTACAGTCTGACCAACGAACACACCGGTCAAGAACATTGCGGATTTTTATGAACATTAAAGATTGTGTGCTTCGATTGCGAGAAACTGGAACTGTACAGGGTGTCCCGAAAATGTTGTACTTCGCTGAGAGGGGGATGATTCCTGAGATTATTTGAAGTCACTTTTTCTTTGTGAAAATATTCTCCAGCTGCAGTAATTCTAAGGATTCTTACATCTTTCAATGCCTGTCGTTTTTCCCGCATCAACCGATTTCTATGAAACTTTCACAGTGCATACAATTGACATAGATCTACAAAACGTATTTTTTTTTAAAATTCCAATATAGGCCCGCATAAAAAAGTTGTAAAATGCAACTTATAGTATTTTCTCTACAATTCCGACGAAATGCAATTTTTTGAAATAATTCATAGTCCTTATATAATAATTCATAACGCATAGTCCAATATTAAAAAGGTTATGGTGTTTTTAAGAGTGTCCGAATATTAGTGGGAATCACCGTATGTAAAATTTTGAAAAATGAAATGAAAAATGAAAAAATAGATGTTTAAATATTTCAACAATGTTGAGCAGTCACTTTTTTTTAAAAAAAACGATTAATATTGTGGTCCACTAATCGCAGTTGTGTCCAAACAGGAAAATGTTTAACATTCCATCTTCTTGATAAGATGAGAAGGTGTGATCATCCGATAATGCCAACTTAGTAATGTCAACAGCGATCATTATTGATCGATCATCGATCCAAACGGGTACGCAGATGGTCGTATTGCGATGTTCACGGCGTGGAATTTGCACCGTTAATTACATCACTGGAATAATCGGGATATTAACAACAATGCTCCGAATGTGCAACTTTATCCTACATAAGGAAGTTTATAGTTCCCAATCGGATGCAATAAAACTGTCAGACTATCGATAGTCTCCTTTGTTTGTTGGTGAATAAATAAAACAAGAGGATTTAAGTGGGGACGGAATTTAATTTTTAATTGAAACAACTAAATGTGTCCAGACGATAAGAAACAATAAGAATTATACAGTGCAATCCTGAAATGCAATCCAAAAATCGAGCAAAAACAGCTCGGCACGGAATGTGTTAATATTTATAATAATACAAAGGAAAAAGTAGTTTTCAGTACAGTCCGATCACAATATTAAAAACAAGTATAATAGCGACTTGTGAGAGACGAAAAAATATGAGTTCTACCAGATACCAATTAGCCTAATGAGTCTCATCAAATTCGATGAAACTTATTTTCACTTTATACGCTCTTACCTTGAAAGTGTCGATACATCTTCCCCCCAAAAAAAGCAGAACATCCAATTTTTGTTGTTGTTAACTCTCTACTGTTGGTTAACGTAATTTGTACCTTTCACCGGGCCGATAGCTTCGTAGAGTTGTTCTCTTTTTATCGACTTTCCGCGTCGCAATACGCTCCACGCCGACAGCAATTTATCTCCGGTCTTTTTTGTGAGTTTTGTCGGCCACGGTTTCGCGTTAATTAATGTAATTGCGGATGAACGCGGTAGACCGGTTTCATGCAGTTTCGTCTTAACCTCGGCACAAGAAATATTCCGATCGATTGGACGGTCGCGGAATGATAAAATGACCCCTTGTGACTGTGTGACTTACGTGATATTGTATTCTATTCTTTTTTTTAAAGAGTATTACAAGTGTGGGTGCCAAATATGGCACTAGGTGTCATATTGGGAACTCAAGGTGTACGCATAGACGTTCGACTCCAATCAATTTGATCAACAGAAATGATTGAGCGTAACACCATAGATCCTGAAGACCCCCTGACATAGGCTGCTGTTAATGATTCGAGCCAGAAATGATTCCTGGACTGCATAAGTACACATTCTGTGTAACAGTAATTAGGTGCTAACTTTCTAGCTACTAGTCCACTAGCCTACTAACCTTAAAAACTTGTCTTGATCTGGGTTTTATATTCCTCGAAGAGCTAAAGCTTGATTGGTCCCTGCTTCCTAAACTGGAGAAATGAATTCGGTAATTGATGGTATCAGTAAAGCTTAAGGCAGATTAGAATTTCATTTCTTATGTTAATAATTTAGATTTATCCAATTGTACAAGCCATGAATATTCGTAAGTGTTCACAACAAGCGAATACAAGAAAGCCTTCATCAAAGAAAACTGTAGGATCTATGAGAAACGAATATCCTTTCCACCAAAGAAATCGTAATAGAGTAGGGTTTCTTTAGATGAAGGCTTTACTGTAATTATGAAGTCGTCGAATTTGTTTTGAAACAAAGTTTTCCTCGGGAAACCGAAAAGTACGCAAATTGCAGCATTGGCAGAACCATTATGCTAACTCATCTGCATATGCAATGGACGGTGACGCTGTAAAAGTAATAAATTATATTATCATATTCCAGCTCGATTGTTTGCCGTGTTGGTAAATCATCCTTTCGTCGAAGTTGTTCAATTATTGCTGTACGTGGAACATTATAGATATCATTCGAAACATATTAGATTATTCAATCGTTCACGATCGTGTATCGACGCTGAGGTATCACTGCTCACGTTCCCATGTGGTATCACTTTTGTTCGCTCGCAGTCACGACTGCTCATTTCAATGCATTTCGAATCGGGAAATACTGCAATTGCGATTATGCAATTAATTTATAGTTCACATATATATTTTGCGTTCATTGGCTACAATCTAGTTTTACTATATTTTTGTAAATTGTATGATTTTAACAATCAATCAGATCGTACAAATTTTACGTTTCTAATTGATTTCAATATTTATTCTATTTAGTACACGTATCGGATATAGACCTTAACAAAACCTTTAACAAAACGTAACAACGTCACTGCATTTGATGTCTAGCTGTAGATATTAGTGGCGTGACGTGGCGAAAGGCGTTAATTTACATTTTAATTGTATTTCGTACATGTGCCGGACCAACCTTGCTACATTGCGGAATACATTAACACAAAAACAAACCCTGAAAATTAGTTAAACAAAGTAGATACTAGATACTACAATGCGACAAGACAAGAAAAAATAAGGAAAGTCAAGAAGGAAAAGTCGGGCGATGTGTACACTTCACACGGTCATCTTCATGCGAATGGAATACATGAATGTACTTCATTAAATGGTATTTGAATTGATATTTAACTTCTTTGTGGAAAAATCGTCAGTCACGATAAGAATTCTTCGAATTTTTGTATTCTCCAGTTTAACATATGTGAAGCACTAGCGGTTGTGGTTTTTGTATTTCACTTTCTAAAAATACGGAGATCTCGTTACTAACGGGATGACACAATATATTTCCCATTAGTCATTCGGCGAGATAGTTTCGATCTTTTTTTAAATGTATGCACCAATTTAATAAGACAGTTATATCGGCAATGGCTGGCAATGAACTCGGAGAATAAAGGTTCCGTTGCACTCTCGCCTTATTTTTAGAAGCGACATATAAATATTCCATGCCGGTCGGGTCTCGGTGCATTATCTTTAATCGTCGTAATACTCCGTTGGTTGTACTGTTGGCTATCTGTAGAAATGAAAAGTCCCCGGCGTTTAAGAATCACGTGAGTCGACAGATTATTCCACGAACACGTCGCGATCACGCGGCTCATCCGAGAGAGATTCGCGACATCGTCCGAGAAATAAACGAATCTGCGCTCCTCTCGTCCACGATTTTATCGAAAGCACTGCCACTCGATTCTCTGCTGTGCAACCTCAGAAAGCTCGTTTTTAGAGTCTGGAGGAGACCAGAATATCGTCAAAATATTGGTCGAACAACTTTGTGCAAATGAAACCAGCATGTCTTTATCATCAACCTATTTTTGAGTCAAAAATGAAAAATTAAATGATGCCATTTTGAAGGAAAATTTTAAGTTCTGCAATAACAAGAACAAAGAATATTAAAAATATACAAAATCCAATCAATTGATTCAACAGGTTTTGCGTTCCATACTGAAAGGATGATATATTCGATCTAAGAAAACGGGAACTGTACGATCTAAGAAAAACGAATATCCCTTCCACTACGTGAACCACACGTATGCCGTTCCTTACACTCGAATACTAATAATATGGTTGTCATAAAAATAATTTGTCTGATGCAGCATGAACGGTTCTTCCAATATCTCGCGGGTCTCATAATTTATTCAAAACCCTCCGTTGCCAGTAAGTGCACTAGATCCACTCGCGTATTCGTGGCGAATGCTCTGGCCTGTTTTTCAATTATCTGAAGATATGTCTAATTATTGGAAACCATTCGTGCGCCACAAGGATTCCCTCTTTGTCCATATACATAAAGCCTTTGTTAGGCTTTATACTCGGTTTCTGCTGCCTTCGGATCCTTACCTTTTCAATTCAAATTGCACGATAAACGAAAGTCTCCGAGCGAAAGAATGTCAACTGGATATTCGATGGAGACGACTCCCTTTTAAAACTTTTTACCTTCAACCCCTTTGACTTTGATATCAACAGTATTCGATCATTTTTCTCTATTCTCCTATCCGGACGACTTTTACTTACTAAAAGGACGGCAGTTATTCGAGTACCTAATATATTTGTCGGGGTGCAAATAGTTTTGGTATTCGGCGCGCGCATGTTTCGTGATAAGAAACGCTATCCAGCGGCATGATGAAATTTCGCGGAGATGCGCGCACTCCGCTTCATGTGCCACGATATACGAGGGATATTTCAGCGCGGAGATAGGTCAGAGGATGGCGGCAGACGAACATGGAAACTTCCATCTGTCTGCGAATCGATCACGCCAGTGCCTCTCGGACCTCCTAACCTTCGTGTGCATGACCTCGCCGTAAAGCGATTTCAGTCACGAGGAACACTATAGCGGTTTCCGGTGCGACCCCGCTGCTTCTTCTTCTTCTTCTGTTTACTTCCGTTCTCGCTCGACGACTCTCTCCCCCACCGCATGCATTGTCCTTTCGTTGATTGCTCGATCTGCATGCTCTCGCCACTTCACTGAACTTTGCTCTTCTCCTTTGTTAACGGGACACGGTAACGTCTCGATATAGTACACGTGAAAACTGCGGCTCCGAAATGTCACTTATATCTAGACTGCGGGTCTTCGTGCTAAATCAAAGGCTACTTATATCGTGTACAGACGCTATTTCTGGATCCCTTGTTGCTGGCGTCGAATCTATAAAAGACCGGCAAGTAATGATTTATTTCTGAAACTTTCGGAAACGTATTCGTGACATTTTTACGATTGAAACGAATCCAAACTCGACACCGATTGGATTAGATTTACTTGTTTAATCCACGATATAGCAGGACCTCGATTATCCGAACTGATCTGTGGAACATGCATGTTCAGATATGATCGAACCTAGTCAATTTGTACGGTGAATCGTGACACACACTGATCGCTGTAGATTCAATTCTTTAAAAAGAGACAATGCAGATGTCGGTTCGGATAATCGAGGCTCTGCGTATTTGCTACGAATTATGCCGTGTTCGGACTCGTTTTAATCGGAAAAGCATCACGAATATGTTGGTGAAAGATTCATAAAAGAATCATGTTAAAATATTAAATGAGATAACGAAATTCTCACTGGTTCAAGATAATAATTTAGAGCAACTATTCCAGCGGCTATAGCGTTGATGCTTTCGGTTGCAGAGCACATAATCGATACTCGTTGATGGCTTCCAACGAGCGGATGCTGCTTCGCGGTAGTGCAGACTTTGTGCCACCATGTTAAATGCTACGCAAACCTCTCTCGTAAGTGATTAGCGGTTTTAGCTGCGACATCTGATTACTAGCACGGCGTATCAACGTTTTAGTTCTCCGGTGAGAGGATGAAGGAGTTGTGCAGTAATTGTGGAGTAATTCAATTGTAATTCTGCACAATTAGCGAGATTGTTAAGATTTTGTTGTGGACACTTACGGAATATGTCACACCATTTGTTTCGTTAATTTCTTTTTGACTGGAGTGCAGTTTTTCTCAGGAAATCAGGTATACACATGTGTTTTGTCGTGCAAGCTTTTCCTTTGTGCTGCAAAACGAAATGTAAACTTTGTTCCGCGTGACTTCTATTTTTATGCGTCTCTGTATAAGTTTAATAATAGGTTCGGGAAACGTAAACTGTACTGTGCCCCCGTGGTTTTTCGAACGTATACCTACTTGCGGGACTACAGACATAGTGATACGTCATAATGTAAAACGAAGGGTAGTAGGTGAAGTGAGTATCTACAGGTACAGGCACTCTCTCTTAACATATAATGACATTAGATAAAAAAGAACGACGCAACAGCGCTTACGTACAACGTGGTCTAGTTATGTCATAGGACGTGAATCAAATTCCGCAACACGCGAGGTCAGCGGAAAATTCATTGGATTAAGATCTCAAGGATCGATCGATGTTCCTCGGTCAGTTTGTTGCGGGTGGCGAACGTGTATGTGTACAGTGGCCCACAAAATGTTCGTACAATTATAAGAAAGTTATTCTGTTTTAAAGGGTGTACGAACACTTTAGTGGGCCACTGTACACGGTGTAACAAATTTTAGTGTCATGGTTCTGGCAGATGGTTGTACACCTTCGGATCGGTGGGTATTTGTTAAAAGAAATTGCCGCAAAATTGACTTTGGCCTTGAAATTCAAGTTCAAACTTTGGACTAAACTTGTCAAAGGAACCGTTAGGAACAGAATAGATCAAATACAACACTGAAAAGTCGCCAGAAACGATATTATTACAACATTGTGCAATGCATTGTGTAATAAAAACGTGGTAAAATAGTTAATGACTACTATAATAGGATGGAAATTTTCCTAGCAGCTATTATTTACATTTACATACATGCAAATATAAAAATTATTATGTATATTACTTCCACTGTGTTGCAGATCGATAATGTTAAGAACAAATGACTTTCGAGCTACATTAGACATTTTTAAAATAATATTCTCGGATGTCTGTAGTATTCATTTATACAAAAAGAATGTGTTTTAATTGCTATTGACGTAAAATGAATGCCACTGGATATCTATTCATTAATACTGAAATTAGCTAAATAGTGCAAGGTGGATACTTCATTATTAAGTGATTAAATCATTAACAACACTGATGAAATCTGTGACATCTGAAGGAAATAGGCGAAACGCGCACAAAGTTCATCAACACCGAAATTAATTAATTTATAGTGCAAGCTTAAAACTTCATTACCAAGTATTACCAAGGCGAAACTCGTTAACGAAAGTAGCTGGAATGACTAATGAACTGAAAAACCACTAAATATCAATTTGTCAATTCTGAAATTAACTGGATTATAGAACAAGATGTAAACTTCGTTATCAAGTAACTAGCACTCATCATTAGCAATCGTGACCGTTTCTATGAATGATATAGCTGAAACTCGCATGAAATACACAAAGTTCGCGAGTCATTCTGGACAAGACCGCGAGTAGGCGAGTTCTGGACAAGATCGCGGGTGTCTGGCGAGTTATGAACGACGGGCGAATTGAAATTCTAGTCGGACATTCGTCGTGAGGCCAACGGAGGACCTTGCACGTCGTGTGTCTAGCGCGAACGGCAAACAAATGTAAAAAGTCCATCGACACCGCGCGTGTCGCGTTTCTGCGACGTCTTCGTACATCTCATCGTCGCTTGTTAATTCAATAACCTTTAATCGAGTTAACCGAGTTCTGGATGGGCAGGAAAATCGTTTCAAGGCTCCGACGTATTGGTTAGATCGCAGACGGCCAGCCCAGCGTCGTCGGATTAAGACTTGTGTCCCCCACACTACCTTCCCCTTCTGCGACGATATCCCCCACCCTTCCGCCACGAACCGGTCACGTGACGCGCTCTGTTTCCAGTACTGGTAGAGAGGGGGTAAGTTTTCTCCGCAATTCGAGTAAATTCTGCGGTTTTCAGGCAGAACGCCGCATGCAACGTATTTCCACTTTCGATATATCTAGAAATAACTATTTCACATTATTTTATAAACGTAACAAGCAATGATACAACCCAAAGAAATAAATTTGGTAAATAATAACTCAGGGAAGCACCTCTGCAATCTTAATAATTGCAAATTAATGTGATTAAGATGGTGGGGGCACGCAGCGAGCTTATCTACTAGAAGTTAGAATATGAATCATTGAATCTTCCAAGAATTGTAGAGGACATCGAGTGGTGACAATAAATTATTTGCCAGCCCTAAAGAGGCGAATCAATCCTTGAAATGATTGTAGTTTGTAAAATTCTGGTTTCTTCAGAAATAACGATTGCTTCTCTTGCATATACAAGAATACTTGCCGATAAGCAGAAGTATTGCGTGATACTTGGTTTTTAAATGTATATTATATACATACAGTCAAGCAAAATCCGAGTTCAACTATAGACCCGGACGCAAAAATCATCACTGTCGCGACGAATGCAAAGTCCATCGATAACCGGTGTACAAATGCAAATTTGTCATCACCGTTGCTGGAACGTCGGCGATTTCGCTTTGCAGACTTCAAGTTCAAGGACGACAGGAACTTAAGATGCGCGATGGAGACCTCGTGCTCGCTGGAAGAAAGATTGCATCATCGGTTAGCACTTATACAGAAAAACTGTTAGAACATTTGTTATCCTCGTGGATAAATAGTGCTAACGGGGCTTTCCAAATAGAACTATACCATACACTATAGAATATGAATAATTTTTCCATTTCAAGTGCCAATAGACTGCGAATAGAAGCACACAAAGAATTTTGGAATTCATGAAAAATTGATCTTATTATTTCCATCGGAGAAAAGATTTTGAGACATTTCCAACGATGCGATATTGCTGGTTGTACCACAAGGTCAGCAAAAGTACTGGCTTCTGCAGTGAAAGGATGAATAGTAATTGATGAAATGATTGGGTGTTGGATTTTAAAACGTATGTTGAAAGCAAATTGCACGACTGAAGTTGTTACAGTGTAACAACAGTTGAATAATTGCATTTAATAGCGGAGGTTGCAGGCAACCTAATGCAAGGTCAATGATGTAAAGGCACTGGCCGAGAGTGAAACTGTTTCAACACTAAACCTACCGACCATCAAAAGTAACCGATGTGTGTGTGTGTATATAGTATTATAAAAATAATAAGATTTTTATCATATACAGTTAGGAGAGAGCAAAAAATTGATCACACACACTTTAAATCAGAACAACATTTTTATGAATGGACCAAACGGCTTGAATTTCTCTGTAAGGCTAGAAGAATTAGTTTAGTAAATCACGTCTAAAAAATATATTGAAACAATGCATTTCGGAATTGTAAAAACAATAGTAAAAATTAATTTTTTCGACCTTTTAGCTGGGCCAATAACGAAAATTTATAAGATATTTATAAGATACAGAATTGTTAGGAACAAAATGGAAAAATTGCAATTTAGAGTGCAGAGGGCTGCGAAAAAAGTGGTCTCGTGTATCCAGGGAAGTTTATCCCTGGGATCGCAGTGATCCTGGACGATTAAATGCGTGTCACGTGCACGCTAGGAAATTAATGGCCCGTCCTTGAATCCTCGATCCCCTTCTTCGTCGCTCCCTCCGGAAGGAGGTGCGCAAAGGGAGTAGTTTGAACCTGGTGAACGACCTTCGGGAGTGGGGAACGCCATTACTGAACGAGAGTCCGTGGCTTCTCCAAGTTCCTCCAACTTTTGCTTCCTTATAGTATGGTCATTCTTTTTTTTCATTCCACTTGTTGATTCATATCGGCTTTACAAGCAGTAATATTTGCTCTAACGATACGCTTCCTGCTGTGTGTACCAATCTGTATAGTTTACGATTTCGTTGACGTATATTTGCTTCATCATATTCACCACATCTATATTACGTATCATGTTTTAAGTTTACGAGTAGACACACACGCGAGTAAAGCAGGTCAGACGTACATAATTCTCCTACGTCCGATTTTGCGTATACATATGCGTGAGTCCAAGGTCCAATGGTCACCTAGTGAACAGGTTAATTCCGAAATGCCGTATGTATTTTCTGCTCGGACGTAGAAAACAAACGCACGTCGCGACCGCGTGACGTTTCCACGTATCCAGAGTCCGCTATAAAACTGCGGATCAAGACGCTACGAAATTTTCACGGAAACGTCAATTGTCTGGCTTCCGCGGAAACATGCAAAGTGCAAGCGGCGATGTCTTCCTTGATCTTTATCCGTGTAAACTCCGGGAAACGCGACTCATCGCGGCCTTGCAGTTTCAACAAACCAAACGAAAGTTCAAAAAACTGCAGCCTCCTGTCAGATGCGCTTCAATGTTTGTTTAATATAGGCAAACAACTCTGCCATCGTTTAACATTTCGTTCTGAGAAAAATGGAAAAATTTTCTGTTATTACAGATTTTTTATTTTACGATTATTAATATAACAAAAATAATCTCATAAGAAATGATTGTATAGATATCTTTTTAGTGCAACACATATTACAATAGGAGCTTCACAATTTTTTCACGCATTTTTATAAGGGAACGTGTGCCAGTTATGTACTTTTTTTTTTACTTTTTTACCACGCCAGTCAAAATAATTGGTTTTACAATTTCATTCCGAAATTCCTTACTTCATGTTACATTTTTTTTTTTCGCAATGATGTGATGACTTTTACAGCGATAACTAGACGAGAGTAAAATATAATATGAATTTTATTTTTGTTTTACTTTTACAGAATCAAAATAATTTTGCATCATGGCTACTTGTACCAACACATTAACGACCGTGATAACGTGATTACTGCAAAATTTTGGAAAATCTATGATTCATGTCTAAACACTTTTTAATCGAGCCTTCAACAGTGACAGCAATTTTCATTGTGATCTAACAAGTCACCCCCAATAACGTCATCTAATACTTCCATTTAAGAGTATAATGTGAAAGAAACACACATTCTATGCTTTCCTTTGGTACAGCACTATTATTGAAAATCCTATTAATAGGCTTTCGGTAGGTAAAGTGTTAATTGCCGGTAGATCTAGTGTTAACGAACGCGTCAAAAACTTCCAAAGCTGTTTCGATTGTCTGAAAGAGATTCGCGCGAGCATCGGTTTAGTGTCGAGCAGATCACCCCTTATAAAACGGCAGAGAACGTGTTCCCAGTACTACTTTGTACACATTCTGCGTATAAATTTCAGGGAACACGTTAGTCGCGTGTTCGCTCGATTTCCATTGCGCTCGTTTCCCGCGAGCAAAGAACAGGTTCTAATCTTTGGAACCTTTCCAAGAACCACCTCCTTCCTTTCGCGTTTTCTGTTTCCTTTTCATCTCGTCTCCTCCAGTTTCGCGGGCCGGGCTCCTACGTCTAGTCTACTCTTTGTTCGTTGCCACATACGTTACCCCTATTTATTTATGTGCTTTTTGTTTCCTCGCTCCCGGGATGCCTCTGCGCCGTATACAGCCTCGTCGTCGATGGATCCTTTCTTCCTCGATCGTGATCTTCCCCTCGATCCATCGTCCTGAGGCTGTTCCACTCTTTTGCGAAGCCGCTTTTAGATCCAGCAACGCTATATTTAGACACGCGTCTCTTAATTTCCTTAAGATAACTGGACGCGGTCAAGCATTGCGGTCTACGCTCGTCAGATTGTTATCAGCATTATCGTTAGCGAGCATGAAAAGCGACTAATAAGTTTAATAAGAGTAATCGGTAGACTTTATGCGTTTATAGCAAAATTGAGTAGATGAAATTCAAAGTTGTTGGGAAAGATTAAAAATTGAAGATTAACAACGTTAATCTCCCCAGTTATCCGCGTGTTATTCACGAAAAAAAAGGAAAGCCGAGAGAGCGAGAGCAGGTTGGCAATGAAGATCTGTTTGCAACAGCTCTTTTGCGTCATTGGCCAGTGGCCGGAACACGTTTTCCGTCGTATGTATCTGTACATCTCCGCGAAAACATAACACAGCACAGGGTCCGTAGCTCACGAATTCTCGTCGGAAGCGCAAGAAAGCACGTCCGCTTGTACAAAATGTGTCCTTCTTTTTTCGGCTCGAGTCGTCTCGCCAGTGTCTTGCCCTCTTCCTTTCCTCTCCGCCAGAAGTCCCCCGCGCAAATGCACTTCTGAGGTTGTTGGCTGCACCGTGGAATGCAGACGGAGGGGCTCGCGAAACCGCCATCCTCTTATGTCCTTCCGTCCTTCCTTTCGTCCCTTCTCAAGCAGGATCACCTGTTTTGCTCGTTTTCCCCTAGCTCCCGGGCTCTATGAACATCTACGCGCGCGTATTCGGCGCCACTCTTCGCCGATTCCGGAGCAGGAATTCTTTTCGCGAACATTCTATCGGTGTTCTGCGTTCTGGGTACTGATTTCTTGCGCTAGATGCTTCTGGTTATCCGTGTCGCGACGTCCTTTCCACCAGGCCCGAAATCTAGTTCGAACAATAATCGATCAGGAAATGTTTCATCGTGTCAGAAATGTAAAAATCGAAAGAACCAAATTCTTATTTTGCATAAAGGTCTGCAGTCTATTTACAAATAAAATTGCAAATCAATTTTTAAGATCCACAATGTTTTCTACATAAACAATTTTTGTTTCTCATTATCTCTTGCTAACACATTGGCGACATTCTCCTGGTTGAAACGCCACCAAACACGACGCTAATCCGCGATACGGTGGAGCCTCCATTATCCGAACGAATCAGTGAAACACGAGTGTTCGATGTTGCGTATTATTATAGAAAAATAGTGAACCATAATATGAAATCTTGACGCAGTGAACCAGGAACAAAGGTAAAACGGAGTTCCTTAATATTCGATCGTACCGTACCGATTGATAAGAGATTGATAGTGTTTTACGTCGCTATGACATAAATCCTTTCTTTCCGATATAATTTATTGAGCTGTTCCCCCGACAAGAGCTCCTTATCGATCTCTATCCAACAGTATCTCGATACCGCGATAACAAGAGTGGAAATTTTTCGACCGTGTCTGAAACGTGACTCCGCGCCTCGACTCCGTGCTTGTAATGTTTCTTTTCTTTTTATCGTTCGGGACCGGGTAACGGCAGTCGACGGTTTAATACGTCACCGGGTACGTCAAGAACCGGTCGAATCGTTTATGCACACACGCGAATCAAGTGTACGGAGCCTAGGACTGTCTATCGGGCTCGAGCAGTCGCGACACCGTTCGATGCGAGCGCGTATATCGCGCCGGAAACGTTATTTTTAAAAGGCGCACCTCTCTCGCTCGTCCCTGAGAGTTCGGGCTTCGTTGCGGGTATAAAATGGAATTAAGATTGATGCCATTAGAGCTTTAGCGGATATGCTGGAACAACGGTAATCCGAGGGGACGCTCACGGATTTGTGGAAACTGAAAGGACTATGGAAGCATTAGCGAGATACTTTGTCACAATTATTTCGTTATTTGAATTTCAAATGAAATTCTATACATTTCGTGAACGCTACAATATCAGGTTTGTGTCGAAATTAGTAACACATTTGTGAGACAAATTGGATACACACGCGAGCCTCGAGATCTGCAGTTACGCCCGTCTCCATTAACTGACATTAATGACATCTTGTCCGCGTCGCTTGTTACAAAAACTGAAAATCCGTAAGATTTTTCTGCGAAACAGCGGAATAACAGTTAATAACAGTAGGCTATTACATCGAGGATTTCCCCGTTAGCGTAATTGCAAGATGCCAGTATGAATCCTTATCAATAGACTGCGGATCCGTATGCAAAATAAAAAAAAAACCTTTTTAAAAACCACGCTTATATTAAAATGCACTAAAAAGGAGAAAATAATATTTTTCCTGGTTCTCCCCTAAAAATTTAATATAAATTTAAATAAAAATCATGACTTTTAAATCGCGCAGCGATCAGTTCTGAGCTATGTTTAAAGTTCCAAGTGTCTAGCCCATCGGGAAGTGGTTTAAAATTCGAACACAAGATTTGACGCATACGACAACAACAACAACTCGGCAAGCTAATATAAGCGTGGTAAAATTGTCTGCATCAATTATAAGACACAGAAGCCGCGTATAAAACTTTCTTTCTATTTTCAACAATTTTAATAAACCGAGAATAACATATGGGTTAACGTTTTTACTGTTTTAAATTACATCCACCGGTTTTGTCATAAATGCATCAAATCCGCAGTCTACTTATCAACCATGAATTTCATCGACAATGAACTCTCCTGAGTTATCTCTGCCTCTGGGTTAAAATAGACCTCCGCCGTTCAAGGGTTACTAACAATCACAACGGTATAAGCAACAATAAATAATTTCATGAAATGTTTCAATATAAGAGAAGCAATGTTTGCAGCTTCGGTCTCCAATTAGTACAGTCCCCAAATTAGTCGATCTAGGGTTAGTCGCGTCGCCATCGAAAGTTCCGAAATCAATTTCAGACTGGTTTCGCGCATTAACCTGTCGTAAGCAATCGTTGACCTTGCTGGAGCGGCAAGTGCAAGCGCACGAGATCGAATCCTCGTTGCACAACCTTGGCGAATCGTAATGCCGTGACAGTACGACCTGTGGAACGCGTCGGAAAATAGGTTGATTAAAACCGCTAATATTTTCTGAGATATCGGCGTTCGTATCAGGGAGCAGGTGACACCGTGTGCTACGCGAGCTGTGTTTGCCGTGCTTTCGAGGGACAACCTTCTCTTTAATTGCTATCGTTTGGAGACGATTTTATCGCGTCGTCTGGACGACTAAAGTGTATCACACGGTGTACCTTAAATCGCGGATTTTTTTCATATTCTTGGAAGCGATCGTGCAACAAGATAGTAAAAGGTGTATTTACAAATTACAGTAAACTTGTCCGATCTGAGAAAAACTATTTCTTTGCGACCTCGCCGACCGCGCCGGAGCGGAAGGGATATTCGCTTCTCTTAGATCGAATATTTACTGTAATTCGTAGCCCCTTCTACGTGAATTTATTGATTATGTAACTACAAACAACTATACTTTTATATTTATTGATTGATAACTATTCACTTCTATTAACACGTTCGCGTCAACAAAATTAAATTCGTTGTGCACGCCGTTATTTAAAATTACGACTCAAAGCATGATATGCCAGTAATCGTCGTGACATAACAAAAATCATCAAATAACACATTGCAACTTTATCGCGAGCGCTCGCCAATGTAACGCTGTAACCCGAGAAAATCGATGGGGTTGCGGGAAGAATTAATCACGCGTCGCGCGCCATTGTCGCAGCGACATGCTGACGTCACGGAAGCCATCGGTTTTTGAATTTCATGGTGTTTCGAGCAAGGGTACCAAGCGCCGGCAACCTCCTTCGTAATTAATTTACCCTGCGTCACGGTGCATCGAGGGCTCTCGTCATCAATGTTGAAAAAAAAGGCGTCATTTATACCGTACTACCCTTTCACTCCGTCAAGGTCCTTCTCCCCTGAACGAGCTTTCGAGAGGTTTTATTTTTTCCTCCATTCACTGACGAGCTTCGGAATGAAGTTTTATTTTTATGGAAAGTGGGTGCGGCATTGCGCTTCCCTGACAGGGTCGAACAATTGTTTTAATAACGCGCCGATACAATAATAAACGATGATCAAATAATGTGTATTTAGCATTGGAATTACCAAAAGAGTCAAACTTGTTTCGAATTTTTTGTTCTTTGATAATTTACATTTATAGATAAATAATTTTTATACATTATACTGTATAGAGTACAGTAGATAGATAAATAATTTAGCTATAGGATTAGTAGATGAATAATATATTTACCACTGAAAATCAAGAGAAAAGTAATTCAGCGAGGAAAATGAAAAATACATTCTTTTATTCTCTGCAGGACGTTATTTAAAGAAGCTTTGAGAAACATTTTTCCCTGCAACGATAGAAAGAATGGAATATCAAGTTACGGTATCTGCGAGCACGTGTATCAGAATATTCGATAAAATTCATCTTTTTACTCGTGTCACAATCTACACGTGCCACCTAGTTTTCTCTCTTTCTCTCCAAAATCGCTAATTTTAAGCTAGTCTACATGGCACTACCATGGAAGGGACATGAAACAGTCCGTTTCAATTGTTTTCGTTTCTGCGCCGAAAGTGGAGCATCGATATGTATTTGCACGCGCGGGACACAATTTAGCTCCCTAATAAAAAGCAATATGGGAACAGACGTGCCAGGACATCAATACTTTAATTAAGTCTAAAAATATGTGACAGAGTGTTCCCTTTGACGAGAGAGAATTGGTCACGCTGTGCAACCTCAGACCCTATTCCTGACCTTTCATTTTTTTAAATGCCGAACGGCATTGAGGAATGTCAATCATATATCAATATGACGTAAGATTACAACCATTATAATGAATGGTTACCATTATATTGGCATGAAACGAACGTTTGTAGCGTTTTCAAATTAAAACTCAAAGATAAAAATTAAGATATTTGTGCATAGATTTATATTACAATATGAACCGCACAAAGTTCAAATTTTACTCTTTATCGGTACATTTAGTGTTAAAAACTCTACGAACTTTCCTTCCAACTCAATACATGAGTGTTTCCATAGTAACGGCGCCTACTGGAAGGCGTGACAGTGACCGCTACGGTGGGAACGATTTTGTCTCAATTTAAGCAAATGTGCCCAGCTCTCTTTCGAGTGTTTTTAAACGTGAAATTTTGAGTACTGACACAAGGGTTGGAAGATAACCTTGGCCATTTTTACCACGCTTTTATCAATCTTTGTTCCCTGGCTTCGGACGGAAGAGGCAACAATGTCGATCGTATTTTTTGTTTGAGCTCAGATGAGCCATCGGTTATCTTTACAACGGTGGACTTACAGTCATAAACCTCGCGGACTTTATTTGACGGATTCTCTAGAAATTGGGACCTTGGTGTACTCGCTCCACCTGCGTCGAAAAACGCGTCCGTGACGTGCGCGCATGCCTCAGGACGTAATTTCTTAAACCAGATTAATTAACGTCTCACCGCCGCTCTCTGCGATCCTTCACAACAAATTATGTTTCGTTGCACAATCATTCGAGGAAGCATTAATAGACGCATTAATCTCTATTCACTCGACATTGTAGTAAAAACATTAGCTGTCTCTTGATAATCCTGGTAGTTTGGAACGATTATGATTACGAGCGGATTTCATTCATTTATGGCAAACATGAGGAGTAATTTAAAACAGTGAAATATTAGAAGACTTTAAAAATACTGTTATATCGTTTTCAACCTGTTAAACATATTAACGAAGAAAATTTTCCACCTCACTCCAGTTTGTTGCAATTCAGGCATAAAATTTTTATTTTGCATAAAGTTCAACCCGTCGGATTTTAACGGGACTTCTTTTAATCACTTTGTTTACATATACAATAGAAAAAATAAGAGAAAAACAAATTTTAATATTTCATTGCTCGCGCACTGACCGCACTTCATTTCTTTGTCTTCTTTATTTCGTCGTTGACCGAAACAAAAACATTAATGTAAGTGGCGAGTAATTAATTAGACTCTGTGACGTGTATGCTCGTCATACACAAATGACAGGTTAAGAATTATCACCGAAACAGTAAAAACTTTTGCCGTAACAATTAGCATGTCTGCGATATAAAAATATCAAAATGAATATTAATCATGTAGTCTAGAAGATACGATGCTTACCCACGTTCAGCACAGTAGCTTATAAATTACGTTCTCTGAAGTATAAACCTTACATCGATTAAATTAATTAGGGCTGCTCTTTACTTTACCGGACTCAAAATTTGTGCCTTTCTCCCATAAATTATGATGTATTTGGTATGTAATCTAGTAGATTTGTACCCGGGGCGACTGCAGATCGAAGTTTCAATCCTGTAGGATCAATGGTTCAGAAGTTATGCTTGCTTAAAGTTGAGCAATCTGCAGTGTTTTTGACAGGTAAGCGCGTCGCAAAATAATTAATGGTTGGTTGATGATTAGTTCGGGGGGGAGGGAGGCGGCAAGGTAAGCGGCTCGCAGTCGTCACTACGAACCAATATAGCGGCGCCCTTATCTGTCAAAAACACTGCAGATTGCTCAACTTTAAGCAAGCATAACTCCTGAACCATTGATCCTACAGGATCGAAACTTCGATCTGCAGCCTTAGATTACCCTTAATTAATTATATAAATTCAATTCGTACATCAGAAAGTTATTATATTGAATTTATCCTTGTGTCTGGTGAATAATTTGAGGAAATCTTAGCGACGACATGGACGTTTCATTAATTTTGCTGGAGCTTTTTGTTTCGTCGTCATCATACACGATTGACGTCAAGTCGGCGCGTCGCGTCTACTGAAGCGGAGGATGTTTATGCAGATTTACATTTGAAGAAGAAAAGTTCCGCGAACAAGCGGGGACCGATTATTCTTGTCAAACGAGGCGGAGAACTCAAAGGGACTCTTGAGATTCTACGAAATTTTATTGAAATACATTCATTGTACGTATTGTTGAACTTGGATCCTTGAGAACGTTAGACGGAAGTTGTCTAAATGAATTTTTTTTTCTCTCACGACGGAACGTGTTTCTTTGCGCACTAGCACGTACAATACGTATACGGAATTTCACCTTTATGTCTGACCATGATCCGCTACTTAATGCAATGCCTCTTTAATATTAATTAACAACAGTATAAAGCCAGTGTTCCCTTTTTGCTATTTTTCCGACCTCGAATTCGGTGCAGCTCAAGGAACAATCACGCTACAGTTCCGTATACCTAAATGATGATGCTTATCAAAATGAATTTTCGAGATTAGTTCCTCTTTGTTTACTGATTTTAACAAAAGAACGGGTTCATGTGTTACTTCTATAAATATTTAAACGCATCGTTCCATATACATATGCACTTTAAATATTTCTTTTTATAGAAGGTGCATAAATTGTGACCCGTATGCTATTCTTGTTACAAGGTGATGACATTCGAAATTTATTATTTTTAATTATTGGTGTATAAAACGAAAGATGTTACAATACTTCTTTTTTATCTAATAATAATTTAAGGCACGATGTGTTGTCTTCAGTGTCATCAGTGGGTTAGCATCCGATTAGGTTAATCGATAGAACCCCTTGTTATTCCAAAATATTTACCATGGTTCTAGCGTCCTTGTCCCGAATAAATGCGTCAGTATAAATTACCACTTTTTAACATGCTGGACAAGGAAACGTTAATTCTTCATTAAAGCACGGTCATCAGTCGACTCCGGATCGTTACGCAAAATAAAAAGTTCGTGCATGAAGACATCGGAGATGTGATATTTCTCACTAATTGTTTCAATGTAGTGAATACAATTTACACTGGGTGTACAAAGTATTCGTACACCTTTTAAAAACTAATAACTTTTTTATAATTGTACCAAACGACCTGATGTTTTGTAAGAAACTTCATCATACGATTTTTTATCAGTTCCTGCTTAAAATCCACAAAATCCTGCATCTTCCGATGCGTATCTTTTTTCCTGCGTCAACCGATTTCCATGAAATTTTCAGCATGTGTATAACTAACATATGTAGATCTACAAGACATATATTTTAAATTTTCATTTTGAGAGCCCAAATAAAAAAGTTTTAAAAAATCGCTTTTTCATTTTTGCATGTAACCTTGTAAATTATAATTTCCGGAAAATCTTTTTTGCATATCATTTCGTAAACCAATGCTTCTAATTGAGTATAAAAGATCCGCGCGATCGTTTGGGATACAGTTATAAAAAAATTATTAGTTTTTAAAAGGTCTACGAATACTATGTACATATCCACTGTATGTGTGCGACGGATCGTCCAGTCGTCGGGGTTTGTCGGCTTGTGGAAATTAACGAGAAACCTTCACGGATCGCAATATCCCGCGACTTCCTCGTTGCTTGGATTACCGTCGTCGTCGTCACAGATCCTCGCCGCTGTGGCTGAGGGATTCCGTCGCGGCCGAGCGTTATTCTTCCGACCTCAGGAAGTTCCACTCGTTAATATTCAACGCTCGATTTACGCGAATATCTCACTCGTCTTTCCGTATTTTTATTCCTCGTTACGGCCCGCGACGCCACAGACCTCGATCTGCACGCGCGACGAGATAGCAAAGTAGACGACAATTTTTGCAGAATTTTTCCAAACTTCCCCATTCGAAATCAACCCCTCGCACTACGGTTTATTTTATGATTGCAGTGAGAAGAATTTTGCATCGTTCATTTTTCCTAGAAAAAAAAAAAGGAAACTCATGCATTGTATACCTGTGTATTCTCTAAATATTTACAACAATATGGAATTTGATTCCGGCTTGAAGGAAATTCATAATGTACAATACAGTTCACTGTTTTGTTGTGACCTCGCCGACCGCGCCGGAATGGAAGGGATATTCGTTTTTCTTAGATCGTACAGTTCTGGATATGGATCTTCTTGGATTCTGTTCGAAACGTTCTATTGGTTTTACAGATTCAGATTCTTTCAACTCAAGGATTACTTCGTCAACACTTTGTCATTTTTCCAATGTCTTTAATGTCGTTCCTACTTTTTTTAATTCACCAAACTAATTCATTATACTACTCGAAATTTGTGTGTGTGTGTGTGTGTGTGAATTGATTGAATTATGAGACAGATTGACGTAGATACCCACGATGCAACATCGATGCCCGGTTACATCAGAAACAATGTCTTCGCTTCACTTTGTTATTAATAGAACTATGTGCCTCACACATAATTTGTTGTTGCTATTATCTTTTAATAATGCGGCGCATTGACTATTCGAATAGATCGGTTGAGTAAGGTCAAGTTGTTTACTCCTAACTGTTTTTACGTCCACGCACGTAAATCGATCGGAATAAGTTACGGGAAAGGTGAATATTTCCCGGATTATTTAACATCGAATTATTGATGTAATGGAGTCGAAAGCACGTAAAGTGTACAGGAAACTCTCGAAAGTCTGCATAAAATGTAATTGACGTCTATATTTACGTTGTAAATACTTTAAGTAAATAATCATTAGTATCATAACTATTCCCTGTAAACTTGCATTTCATTTTTTCTAACGAATAGCGTTCGAACATACGCGGATAAATATAACTGACCCTGCACAAGATATGTATATTCCAAGAGCAGTTAAAAAAAGCTTGTTCACGAGCAGTTGGTCTGTCGAAAACAAGATGAAATTATGCGGCAAAATCAACTCGTTGCACTAACGTACAATACAATGAATAGACGACAGATCTTTATCCAAAATAAAAGGTGTCTACCTGTATTGCAACTTGCAACAATCTGGAGTGAAATAAAAATTTATCTTTTTTCTCGATATGTTTAGTAGGTATATATTTAGATTCTACTGATTTGTTTACGGTTCCAAATTACACCTATTTCTAAATTACTCATTTTTATTATAAATGCATCAAATCCGCTGTCTAATAATCGACGAATTATTCGATAGTCAATGGCCATTAATAATTCTGTTTAATAATTCAGTTCAGTCAATTATGCTGGAAGCAACGACCTCGTAGATTTCCCGGAAAACATATTAAAATTCAAAGTGTCAGAACATATATATTTTTTATTTACAACTGAAACTTCGTGGTCAACGATATCTTCCTTCTCCATCGTGTTTATTATGCAGTCGAGTCCCGTCGAACGCGACCATAAAAGTACTGTACGTACATGAACCGTTTAATGCAAATAAATTGTGTAAGTCGACTGTAATTTCACCGCGTCAAAGACGACATTACTCGAAAACCTTGAGATCAACGGCATCATCCCTTGAGCGTAACGAGTGCCAATCATTCGCAAGGTATTCCGTCGTGTTTGAACCATTATCCTTGGAACTCGCTACCAATAAATTGATACACTGCCATTCCTTGATAGCGTTTCCGTCGTGATAGAGGAAGAGTTCCAGCCAATTATTCAGAATTCCAATCTTGGTCACCCTGAAAACTTTTTCGCGCTGCTGGTGCATTTGTTTGGAACTATTATTGTTATTTGTTCCGCGTAGAACAGTTTCTCGGATATTGCAATGGACGCGTTGTTGGAAAAGTTTAACGGTCTTTCGCGTTATTAAGGATTTTTCAAAAATATCAACTTTCATTTATACGTAGAATACTTTAAATTCATGTTTATCAATTCTAAATTGATATTTTCATTATCATTGTTAAATGTTACTCCTTACTTCCTCGTCTTTTCAATTAGGCACAAGTAAATTGTGCATATGATTAGAAATTTTAATTTTAAGTTATGCATAGAGAAAATCTTTAATTGATTTTGATCTTTTGTTAGTTTAGTTATCACTGTTAAATGATATTTTATTACTTCTACTAAACTAAAATTGTATTTAATATGTAAATTGTGTGGGGAATATTGGGTGTCTTTCGAATATCGTTCTAGAAAGACAATAAAATTTCATCGAGTCGCACAATTGGATTGTAGTTCGTTAGCAAGCGATTTTCGAGGCAACCCGCCCACTTAGGCGAAACGATCCAGGCCGATCGTACTCTCGAAGAGATCAACATCAGCCGATCGCCTCGTAACCTGGCTTGATCGATTAACGTCACCGCGAGACGCGATTCGACTCCTTACGACTGGCTCGAACTGGTTTTACTTAAAGTCGCTTTCAAGGGCAAGTGGCAACGAATCTCGATCGAACGAAATTTACTCTTTCGAAGGAAGTTTCGAATTTTCTCGAAACCATGTCACATCCCCGTAAACTGGTCACTGTCAGTGCACGCTTTTAGTATTAAAACACTTGCATCGGGTCATTATTGACGCAGATGTGCGAATTCGTGAAACTTCGCAAAGTTATGTTCGAAGACCTACTACTACATATACATATATAAAAGCTGACATATCGAACTCTCAACATTTTATTTCTTTTTATGCATTTATAACAAAATTATACAGGGTGTCCCACGTAACACTTT
The DNA here is from genome assembly GCA_028455605.1 of Lasioglossum malachurum. Lineage (NCBI taxonomy): Eukaryota > Metazoa > Arthropoda > Insecta > Hymenoptera > Halictidae > Lasioglossum > Lasioglossum malachurum. The sequence continues at coordinate 5,255,713 of CM052319.1, read as the reverse complement.
TCACGATATCTCAAGTACTTGCGATAATCTGACAAAAAAATATTTTAAACAAAAGTCGATCAGTTTTCGATTGGCTATACATTGCAATAAAAAAAGTTCGAAATTTTTTTATTGTCAAGGCCACCTTCATTTTTTAAAATGGCACTTAAAAAATGAAAATGGCCTTGGCGATTATTAATAAGAAAATTTTCGAACTTTTTTTATTGCAATGTATAGCCAATCGAAAACTGATCGACTTTTGTTCAAAATAGTTTTTGTCAGATTATCGCAAGCACTTCATTGAAAAATCGTGAAAAGTGTGGGACACCCTGTATACTTGTACATACGTTAGAAGAATCCAAGAGCATCGTTACACTATTCTCAACGTATCAAAATTATTTTCTTAACACGTTGACTGGCAAAATAAAAAAAAATATCTTATTTGATATATAACACAAAAATAAAACTGCGAAACAGTGAGAACATTTTAGAAAATCATAAAATACCGAAATTAATGCAGACAATTTTTATTTCACATAAAAATTCAATTTCAAGTTTGTTCTGCAATACAATAGCATTGTATCAGCATGAAGGGGGCATCGTAAAAAGAATTTTCATTGTTACGGAGAAACATTTCAGAACTTGAACCAACAATCTCTTTGAGAGCCGATATCGACAGTCCACTCGATATATCGTTCCCGGTGACACGCGCTCGTTCGCCGCAGACAATTGTTTGCTATACTGTTTAGAGAAGTAACGATCCTTGATAGCACCTTTTACCTACTATCCGCGGCAACGCGATCGTTTCTTGCGAAGATTGGACCGTAACCGCTTCGTATTTACGACACGATTACTCAGTTAATGTACAATAGCATGTTTATATCCGTGTCCAGAGTCTGGCTAGATACAGTGAACGATAGCTTTTTGTGGCACGTCTCGATACTAAATAAATATATTGGATATCTATGGATTCGAGAGCCACGTGTAACTGCCAAGTTGTTTCTCTTGTTTCGAAACGGGTCGCGAAATTCGATGTGTTGTCGATTTCACTGTTTTCGCTAGCCGACGGAAATGTTCGTTTCGGTGAAACTAGTAAATACCGACCTACCGATATTGGCAAGTGGGCACTCGTAAATTGATGTAGCACCGGAATCAAATTACATTAGTTCCTTTATGTGAATTAAACTGTCATGCCTTTTAACTGAATTCGAAGGCGGGCTTGTCACGCGATTATTTGTCCAGACTTCAGAATTCATTTTTGTATTGGAAGGTCGAAATGACGTTTTCATATTTCAAAGTTTTCCTACAATTTCGAATTTCATCTACTCAATTTTCCTATAAATGCATAAGGATCCGCAGTCTAATAATTAGTATTTCTTTGTCAATAATTTCTCGAAAAGAATTTTCTTCTAACTGAAAAGAAAGACATTATTTTCTTACTGGGCAGATATTAATCGCACGAATAAGCGAGCAACTGTGAAACGAACCCTATTCACAAACAATCAAATAAACCTTGGACAAGGGGAGTAAACCGTTGCGCACGTCACAAGTCACGAGATCTCATCCACGTGTGATGTTATCGTATGCTAATACTAGTTCCGAATAATTACATCATGTTATCGCTCTTTCAGATATCACGAGCACGAAATTTATTTGCTCCCCGCATTGTGTGAATAACAAGCATGTGACGATTGCGTAGACGGTGTGCATTTCGCGATGCATAATGACGCGTGCTGTGTCGCAGATCTACAATGTAATCTAAAAAGTTCTGCGAAAAATCTATCACGTGAACATCACTTTTGAATAACCGAAAGTTATTAAAACGTGTTCGACTGAATTAAACCCAATGAGAAGAACTGGCAAATGTTCGTCGAGTATATTAAGAATTGTAAACAACTAAATTGTAAACAATGTTATGAACTATCTATTGGGTTGGCAAAAAAGAAAGTAATTTCGATATTTTAAGGTGAAATAAAACCGAATTTCTTCATTCAAACGATGAACTTTAATAAATAAGATATTGTCCCTTTTGTTTGATGATCTTCTGCAAAAAAGGATAAATGAGAAAACATTTCATTGATTAATTCAATTCTTGCCAACCCAATATATTACTTTATTTTTAAAATGGTAAATCATAAAAAAACAGTGTTACAAATATCAAAGTTGTGTCCGGATTGTTTCAACCATCGTAATCGAATAGTTGCATAGACAGGACCACAACATTAAACGTACCCAACCAATGCGCCTTTCCTCGTTCCCGAAATCTCCACCGAAAATTGTTGTCCAATCCAAGGACAACAATTTGTCGAAGGGAGATAACGCATCGTCGGTAACAAAACATTGACGAATAAATTTTACGTAATCCGCGTGCTCATTACTGCCCGGGGGGGATTACCATGCGCTAGATAAGCCAGACTCTGTACGCAAACATAAATGCGCACCGCTTGTCGTCATGATTTCTCGATTTTACGTGTGATCTCTGCGTGACGTGCGTAACTCGCGTGTGTTAAGTTATTGAAAATAATGCGAGACTGACGTCAACGCCGGGAACACGCGAAACATCTCGGTTGGAACGCGGTTGAAGGAACTGTGTTGTTTAAACAAACGCTCGCCGACAGTGGCAACGGTTTTAATCAGCGAGAACCGGTCGAACCGCTGCGGTGCTGGCTGGTAAAATGAGGGAATAATGTATCGGTCAGTCAACGACAATAGCATTATTTTACCCGTTGTATTTCCCTGAGTTAAGAATAGCCTCGCGTTAAATGGACAACAGACCGCAAAAGATTATTATCGACCGAAAATGTTCGGGGATATTTGAGGAACGAGAATAGAACTGTTAGAGGCTTTTAGCACGGATCAATCTAATCTCGTGGTTAAACTTCGCTTGTAGAACGTCTTCTATCTATGGAAACTGTTTTTCTTGATAGGTAGTGCCTCCGGAGTTGGCCAAATTATTCATTAGTCAAACTAGCCGACGAATTAACCGCTTAGTAGCACAGTGTTTAACCAGATTACGACATAGGTATCATAGTTAGGACCAGCGTTACCATATTTTTATCCCTCTATCCCTGCCGGCCCCTTACCCTTCCGCCTCTCGCCCATTTTCGCAGCGTAGCTCGTCTTTGCACTCTTCCCACTAACGCTGGCGACAGTGGCGACACGTTGGCGTACGGTACGCGTGAGACGAGCTACGCTGCGAAACTGGGCGAGAGGCGGAAGGGTAAGGGGCCGAGAGGGATAGAGGGATAAAAATATGGTAACGCTGGTTAGGACCCGAGTCGCCAGATTGGGGGACGAAGTTACCCCCTCTCGGTCAGTACCGAATTAGTCACGTGATGTGAGGGAATAGCGTCGTAGAAGGGGAAGGTAGGGGAAACTAAATTTCTGTTTCACTCCAGTTTGCTGTAATTTAGGTAGGGAATTTTTATTTTGCATAGAAGTCCGTTTATTGATAAAAAAGAAATATAGGGTTTTCTAACTTATTTCGGTTAACATTTCTAGAACATGTAAACCGATTAATTGTTTCCAAAAATTAGTCCATCAAATTATGAATCTTTGCGGGCATCCTACATAATACTATGCTGCCGCCATTGTCTGCGCGTTCGTGCAGTACTATAATAAATCTCCGAACTTTGACACGAAGGCTATTAAAGCACAAAGAAGTGAGTAATTCTAGATAATCGTTCGGGAATGTTCTGAAAGGTTTGATATTATTAAAGACTCACGACTATTCTCGTGACAACGCAGCCTCGTGCAACGAAAGTTCTACGGTATCGATCCGAGTCGATAAAATTTTCTTAATCATTTCCGCTGAAACTAATTCTACGATGACTAACCTATTAATAGACTACGAAAAATCTGCACCGATCGTCTCCACGACCCAGTAATCATACGTTTCCGATACGTTTTACGAGGCGCCATCGAAATCGCAACTCGTGACCAGATAAGCAATACAACGCGTACATATGTATACGTATAGACTCGACGCTTGTTCACGCGACATTTGTTCTGGAACAAAGTCAATAAATGTTGTGTGTACATCACGCGGTGCGATTAAAATTGACAATCAACCTCGTACTGTGTTTCCACATTCAGGCGAGGGAGACAACTGACGAAAATGCGGAAAACAATGTGCTGTGATCAAATTATGAACACCTCGAAACTATTAAGTAGACGTATGACGCGTTGTGAAAAAGTTGTTTAAACCTTCTGTGACAGCACAGTCTTTTTAAACTATCGGATTAGCAAGAAAGAGAAAAATTGATTATTACAACTTTTTTAGTTGGGCCAATAACGAAAATTTAAAAGATGTGTTTGGTCAACTCGTATAAATTATATACGCTCCGAAAATGTCATTGAAATTGGTTAATTGGTTTACGAGTTATAAACGATCAAAAATAAAAAGGCCGAAAATCTTGAAACAATTGCAATTTTCACCACTTTTGATCGTTTATAACTCGTAAACCAATTGACCAATTCCGATGAAATTTTCAGAACGTATCTAAACTAATTCCTCTAGCCTTACAGACAAATGGAAGTCCTAAGATCCATTCATAAAAAAGTTATTCTGATTTAAAGTGTACGTGATCAGTCTTGCTCCTAACTGTATAAAGTGATCTTAAACATTTTCTGAGGAATATGTTATATATTTTACACTCGTATAATAATCACGAAGACAGGAGCTATCTATGTGCAATTTTTCCATCTGTTCATAATCATTCGAACCGAGTCTGGAAGAATCCTAATTGCATCATCTCCCGTCACGAAACCGGCGCAGATACGCTCGGTTTAGACGCCACTCCGCGCGTTTTGCGTTTCCAGATAATATGTTAGTATTATTCTTAGCATTTACATGTGTCAGTAACCTGACAGTGACGCAACCATCGCCGGGACAATTATCAATTAATTGCTCAGCGGTTTCAGTCGGTCGGACAAATTCGGATTATGAAAGAGCTCTCGTTTATCTTACCAGGTCGCGCGACAGTGTCAAGCCGAATGTTCCGGAGTTAACTAGCGCGATTTGCTAATTACTTTGCTCGACGAATTGCCTGCCACGGGACCCAATGTTTGTAAACTGCGTCTGAATCTCGATCCGAACCCGCTATCTACAGATTCGTCTGCTTCAACCACTTGATTTTTCCCGCGCGACTCGGACATCTAGACCAAAGAAAATTTCTGTCTCGCTTTTAATGAAAGCATTAAAAAAAATGAATGACATTTATATGTCACAGATCACGAATCTGTCCAGTCGTTAGAAGGAAAGGGGGTTAACTATCACGGAGCTCCTCAAAGTTGATCTTCTAACCTTTCCCGAGGAAAAACGACTCGAGTGTAATAACGTGTCAGATATGGTCAGCGAAGAAGCTATAATTTTATACTACCTTGTACGCTGCAAACTGGGTGCGAGCGAGAGAAAAATCAATGTTTCCCAGACTAGAATTATCAAAATTATTCAAAGAAAATATGTATTTCTATGTACCTAAATCTCGTGACTTAGAGAATATACCTGTTTCGCTTACAGAGATCCTCAATCTGATAGTGGCGTTCTCGCTAAGCGGTTAAAAAAAGAAAAACGTAATTAACGCCCCAGATAGCTGCATCGTTAAGTGCAGCGCGCGTCACATTTTCGAGAGATTGATTTTTTACGAGAGTACGTAACCCCTTAAGTGAAAATCTAATTCGGAATAAGCGTCACGTAAACGACGCAGCGCCGGTATCGGAAACTGAGCTTGCACGGGCACAATTAAGCTTGGTTGAACGCGTGGGCGTGATGTCCATCGCCGGCATTGTAAAACGGGGCATTATTATATCAAAGTAGCGGTCGAGGAAGCCGGAGCTCTTTTCTTCCCTTTTTCTTTTTTATACGCTTTGTTAATCTCAATCACGTCGATCCGCGCGTGTAGAAAGCGCGCCACGTGTTAAGTCGTCCATGGAATCGCTCGATTCCACGTGCGCTCGATTTTCTCCGCGACCTTCCCGAGCCCTACAGCCGCCGAATTGTGTGCACGCTGCAAATTACCTCTGCACGTGCACGGTTCGTTCTCTCCTCTCGTTCTCCCGATTTAACCACCCACATGTGACTGATTCAGGACGGCCAGCCGGCGTGTATACCCACCTAGGAAAACCCGTGGGCAGCGTCATGAAACTCTCGCAAACTAGACGGAAAAATCGCGGGGACCCCTGCAGCGATTCTACACGCGCGCGTCGCGTCGTCAGAAGTTATGCTTTTTAGACGACAAGACGCGTCATCGAGTGTACGATGATAACGGTACACGCACGCTCTGATTGGTCAAAGTACTGTAACGCCTCGATACATACGCCTCCCGTTCGCCAGATCGATCAACTCCGCAAAATGAAAGCTACAGAAAATCGATGAAATAGTGTTCATTTGTTTTCAAAAGCTAATTCAATTTTTGTCACTCAATGTAAAAAGTACTGTAATACCTCGATGCACGAGCCTCTTATTTGCCGAATCAATTAACTCCACAAAACGAAGAATGCACATTTATTTTTAACAGCTCTTATATTTTTTGTCACCCGATGTAAAAAGTACTGTGACGCCCCGATGCACGAGCCTCTCATTTGCCACATCAATTAACCCCGCGAAATGAAGAATGCACATTTTTTTTTAAAAAGCTCTTATATTTTTTGTCACTCGACGTAAAAAGTACTGTAACGCCCCGATGCGCGAGCCTCTCATTTGCCACATCAATTAACTCCGCAAAAAATGAAGAACGCACGTTTATTTTTAAAAGTTCTTATATTTTTTGTCATTTAATGTGAAAAGTGCTGTAACGCCTCCTGTTTGCCAGATCGATCAACTCCGCAAAACGAAAGCTAGAGAAAATCTCGATGGAATAGTGTACATTTATTTTTAGAAGTTAATTCAATTATTGTCACTCAATGGAAAAAGTACTGAACCGCCTCGATCCGCAAGGCTCTCATTTGCCAAAACAATCAACTCCGCAAAATGAAGCTAACGAGAAAGTTACTTCAAATGCCCTAAGGAACCACCCTGTAGAATAATACAACTTGTCAGAATAAAATGAAACCCAGAAGAGAATAGAATGGATCAGTTCCATCAAGTTTCATCAAGTTTTAACTCATACAGCAACAATGAAAATGTGGTGATCGATGAGAAAAGGAAACCCTGTTCTCTCAAACATTAATTCTCTATTGACTTTACCTATGATCGATCAATATTAACTTCGACACGTGGAACTGGCGTCGCACAAGACTCGTGTAGGTGAAAAAGTGGGAATTCTGACAACAATAATGGGGATGTCATAACGCTCTATTTTTGTGGAGTTGCCTCGCGCAACAGGAGATTTCATCTCGTTCGAAACTGGATCATAATTTAAAGGGGAATCTAAATCGAGACATGCATTTGCAATTCAAAACTGTTCAAGCTGGAAATGTCTTGAATTACTGACCGCGGCGGTTTCATTGAATTTTTCGCAAAGTATTCCAACGATTTTGGGGGCACGTGGATGGAAAATTCATTTATTTCCAGAGTTATGCTTTCCCGAGTTGAACCTATATCGCGGACGTGAATTCATCCTTCGACGTGTACATATATGTAACTACGACTGCCACAGTTGTGTCTTCGAGGTATTTTCAAATCATTGAATCATTTCGTGGATTTTGGTCCGTGACTAATGTAAGATATTGGAATTTGGAAAGCAGTGTCGTGTGAATATATCGAATAATATTCAAATCCTACACAATAAGCGATTATTGACTTACATAGTCCCATAAAATAAACAAATGGAATCTGGAAAATGAGTAGATCGAATGGAAAATGTAAAAAGCATTTAAAGAATTTGAAAATCAATTATTAGAAATACATGTGTTTATTTTGCATAAATATTCGCAGTCTACTAATGACTTCTGATGAAGTGGATAATTTTCATAAATATTCCAGAATATCCTATTAACTTTTAAATAACTTAATAACCACCTTCCTCGTCGTTTAAAATATGTTACACTTAATTGTGTCAATTTAATACGTCTTGAAATTTTCCAGTTATTTCTACAGTAGTTCCCATGTTGTACACAATTGAACAAGGTTCTCACCAGTTGCATAATTATTGCATACAGTGTTATCGTTAGTAACTGTACTGAATAATTGATAACGATGGCCATGAACTTCTGATGGAAAATTACGGTTTTCATACTGATTGAAAATCATTTGAGGCAAAAAGCTGTTATTCTATCAGTAGAAATGCGAAATAAGCTGGTTTCCCGTTTGCTGTGCAGCATTTATTGCACAACAGTGTCATAATACGCTTATTTTCGTGCATTCAATTCAGACAATATGTTTTCATTTGTATTCTGTGCTGGTCCGGTGCTATAGTCGATTGAGGACACCCACGATTCCGCAGGTTTTGTCCGCTGTTTGGTTCAATACCTATCACGGACGTGTCACCGGATTGTGAATCAGGCAGAATCAATTGACGTTTGTTAGGCTCGCACACCTCCCAGCTTGTGCGTTTTATATCTCTGCGATTGGGAGCGTGTGATGTTTCCATTAAATCGCTGTTCGAGCACAACATCCACTTCACGTGATCTGCAATGGAAATCACACT
>CM052319.1:5230987-5247046 GCA_028455605.1 Lasioglossum malachurum | reverse complement strand
CCGAATATTAATGGGAGTCACTGTACATATATCATCGATGGAAATAACTTGTCAAATACTAAAGAAATACTAGAATTTATTTGCAAATTACAGTAAATTCTCTATAAACGCAGAAAGACCGTACACGATAAACGCAAAAAAGATATCCCCTCTACTGTAGTATTCTGATCTCGGCTCGGTGTGACCCACTACTAATGCGACGCGGAGAGTCGCAGTCGCCGGCACAGTTCAAAGTCCCGTGCGTCCTCACAATGTAATACCAATATAAACATTTTTTTATTATTACTTACTTTTTTTATAAAACTTTCTCTCACCAATATATTTGTGGAACTTTTCTGATTAAAATAACACCAAACTCGATATAATTTCAACTGTATTTAGTGATTTAATTGACGGTGAACATTTCGGGCGCAAGGAAGGACAGCGTATAGGAAAGAAAGAGACGAGGAGAGTCGCAGTCGTTACGGCCGGTCTCTCTTTACACGCGCTTTCCTTCTCTACCTACATTCGGCTCGGCCTTCGAAGCTCAAAAAGTAGCTACATCTACGAACTCCTACGAAACCCATCTAAAGAGGATTTACTGTATTATCCGAAATAAATTTCGCCCAGGCCTGCTCTGAAATAAGTATCAGCGTATGTCCGTAAGAGATGATTCGCTAATGAGTGATCCTCGGCGCACGAGAGCAACAGCCAGTGCATCACGGGTGGGTCGGAGCGACCTGAATGTGTTAATCAACCGTAGAACCTGACCTTTCAACGATCGGAACGTTGTCCGGTGAGACGACGAGGAAGACTGGAATTCGCAGACAGTACGGCCGTGTACTAGGACTCTGGAAACCATCCGTGATAACGTGCGTTATCACTCTGGCGACTCGTTATTTATTTATCAACATGTGCCAGTAACGTGTCGGCGCCACGCGCGGAGAATCCCTGCCTGCCTCTGTGTAAGTCGTCCGTACACACACACACGTGCACGTGCGGCCTTACACAAGCTCGCTGTAGCAGCGCACACGGTTGCGCAGATGGGGTTTTCTGCTTCGGGTCTCGTCGCCCCCCACCGTCGGCGCTCGCCGTCTTCGCGAAGCCCAACCCACACCGCAGTTATAAAAGGCACTCGTGCGACGACGGTTACCTTCAGTCAGACTAGAAACATCGCAGCCGTTATTTCGAAGTTTCTAAAGACCCTTAAACTAGCTTCTCTCGAAAGCATCGTTGTATTCACGAATTTTACGTTTCGACTGTATATCGAAGTTCGAAAACCAGTGAAAGTCAGTGCACCATTCTCGTGCTTCAACTGTCGTCCCGGTTCTCAAGGATTACTGCGAAACGTAAGTTTATAATACACACGCACACAGGTACTTGCTACGAAGCCATGCCCTCCCCCAGGTGAATCAGCGACGCGTTTGTTATACTCGTGCGGTATTGTACACCGATGCTCGAGAATTTCTAAACACAATGGACTTAGAGAAAACGCATTTGAACGACGATCGGAACCGTGGATCTCTGGCACTCGTTGCATTGAAATGTCGCTAGACCATGCTTTCACCATGCTTCCGAGAGCAGTTTTCCTCCGCGTCGGTATCGTGTGTACGTTCTACGTGTTTCTGCTACTGGAAGATAGAAAGTCTCGATCCCGATGGTGTAACGAGAGAGGCTTTTCCGTTTCGCAGAGAAACAGTGAGAGAATGCATGCATGTATACATCAAAGAAATGAACACAGCGTGAGAATCAATACTCCGGACGTCTAGTCGTGTAACTAACTTCAGATCGGTAACTTCGTTCCGACGCCCAACGGTCGAGCGTCGAACGAAATTCTTGGCGCTGAAAATTTTCTCGATCACTACGAAATATTGGAACGCAAGTTCGTAGGGTTTTTTAAATGAAAATTCAAAGATAAAATTAACCCACTCGGAACTATTTTCTCTTTCGAAATTAAATATTTTTTTCGACCTAGAATACTTCCATTCCCCATGATCTTGTAAATTTTATGAACATGGAATTGGTATAATACCTCGTACAATCCCTAAACACTATTTTGAGTAACGGTACAGCAATTTTTAGTGGCGCCTCAGAGATAAGTCACCAAAAAAATGGCAAAAAATAATAGAACAGAGAATGGGAAATATTTAACTATGTATAAATATCTTAATTTTATTTCCGAGTTTCATTTAAAAATATCGATCTATTTCATGATATATCTTGATCATCGAAGAGTAACGCGAAAATTGTTGAACCCAGTCGAGAGTTTCTCGATCCAAAATCGAGGGATTCGATCTGTTCCACGATGTATGTATCTCGATCGTGGAAGAGCGACGCGAAAATTTTGGAACCCGGTCGAGAGTTTCTCGATCGATAAACGACACGATGTACGGTTCGATTTTACGAGGAACGTCACCGACATGCAACGAGGTCATATCTCGGCGATGATTATGTTTGTTTGTGTGTCGAGCCTCGTTGGAAACCCGTTACGCCAGTCGCACGACGCGATGGCGAATTCCAGAGGCGGAATTTTAATTTCTCAATCCTATTAACGCTTCGCTGCATTCCTACCCGTTTCGCTCATGCATGACGCTCGGAAACATTTTCGTGTCGATCGAACGTTGTATCGCCACATGTATTGACCTCGCGTGTAGCGGTACATTTTTTTTCCTTCTTTTCGTTCATGCACGCGGCAAATATTTCCCGACAACAAAACCACGGCTGTGCGCCAGGGGAGCCAACTGTTGAAAATTTCAAGATCGACTCGCTGACCTGCCCGCCGAGTTTTCGGCGTGGTACGCTGCTGCTGCCGCCTTTGTTTACCTTTTCAAATGAATAGAAAATGAAACAGCAGACGTATTCTCTTTTTAATAATATATAACTGCGGATAAATGTATTTTATACAGTCGTGTGTATTTTAAAATTTTGAGGATAGGAATTTTTTGTTTTGAAAACGTAAGGGTGCTTATAAGTAGATTAGATAATTTTTGGTTTACATAAAGTTTGGTTAATTTATTCAGTGAATATTTAAGCACCAGGAAGGACATACAGGATTAATGAATTTCTAATTGATAGAAATGACAGTATATAAAAATGCATCAATTCTTCTTTAAATTCTCATTTCTAAATATAATAATAATAAATAACAAGCATATCAACAAGGATTTAAGAACAACGTTATATTATTCTCAATTTATTAAGATTATATTTGGAGAAGAAGTTTGGACTTATGGTCGGAGCATTTTCATGAAAGTGTCAAGACCATAGGCGGTTAAAAGCCTCCATGGCGTTACCGTATTTAGTGTTATCAACCTGAAAAGGAAACTCCGACCTGCCTTCGTACTTACACGCGTGTACTCCGTTGGTCGGACATTATGCAACCAAAGGTCCTTGCAATGTCGTTGCTTCAGGGCAATTTAAACATTGCAATTACATAAAGTCAGCCGAACATACCGTGCATTTTCTCGTCACGTGAGTGGCGTTCACGCAGGCTGATTACATGTAACAGTTGTTTATTTACTGTTCGACTATCTTCATTGTTCGCCGTGGTCACGACCAAAAAATATTGTACAATCAAAATTGCCTTTATTCCATTCTCACAAATAATATATTCTTTTTTATAGTTCGAAGATTAAATTCTTATATTTCTGATTCGAAAAGTGCATATGTACATAATCTTATCCAAAGAATGTTTCATCTTGCTTTCATAATACACATAATAACGCGCAAAAATAGGGAAACTCGACGGTATCTATGGCCGATCAGGGAAACGCGCAAATCCCGGCGAGGTAAATCCGATTTTCCGTATTTCCGTTCATGCCCCGTACGCGTAACGACCCGATTCCGCTTTCACCGCGGCCACGCATCGACGTGAGAGTGCCAGAACAGTCGACGAGGTCGATCGATATCGAATTCACCCCCGCGTCCCAGGAGAGACAGAGACCTGTGGGAGATAGAGAACGCCACGACCTCGAGGGTTGTTGGCCTCGTTTCAAGCCCTCCGGGAATCGGTAACATATACCCTACCATGGTTGACGACGGGGTTGAAGTGCTACTCACACGGGCTACGCATTTGGGTTAGCTCTGTGCGTACTCGAGACGAGTTGAAAGTGGCGCACGTACTATACTATCCTAGTAAAATACAAATTCTGTTTGACGAGTTGACGAGAACTTATACCCTGTTCGAACGCATTGGCTCCGAAATTTTACTTATATCGTGATTATTAACACACATTTTTTGTAAGCCAAGGGGTTATGGGAAGAAATAACATTCAATTTATTTTCCATTTCTTGCAATCGACGCAGACAATTTTTATTTTGCGCACAAAGATCCGCAGTCTAATGATTTATAATGGTTTAAGATAATTTTAAAAATACAGATACAGATAGACTTGATATAATTTTTCGATTTTTCAAGATGGATTTGAATAGATCGTGTTGAATATGCATAAAAAAAAGTCTGATTAGAATCACAATTGGCAAGATTGCACTCCTTTGTAAATATCACGTGTAAAATAATTTGTATCGAGAACCCAGCACGCTGGTTTCGCGTTCGTGTTCCACTTTCGAGTGCGAGCACGCATTGCGTGCACTTAAAATACATTGGAATTGGAGATGGTCGCGAATTAGGTCCGCTTAATATAAGTACTCTCTATTTTGTGCGCAAAGATTACACAAATATACATGAAACTGGCGTGGTTAACACTATTATTTCAAATATGGATTGCATTTATATTTGTCTACGTTGTTCCTTTTGCAACCTGGCAATGAATAAACAAGTATTGCTGCCTTTTTCTGGTTTGAAAATTCATAATAAGCGATAATGATGAGGGTAGGTTCTGCAGATTCACCAGAAAATTTCATTTCATCCGATTTGTTAGTGTTCGAACAGATACCATTACAACCCGTGTTAACGTAGAAAATTAAACGTGTAAATTATTTCGAGCTGTTCGATGTTAATAACGTGTTGAAAATCTGTATTGTTCTATTTTGGTGAATATGGGCAATTAACTGGTGCGGAAGCGAAAACAGATACGATAAGTGTTTGCACGAGCTGGTTTTATTGCTTACGCGTCTTATATTTTCGCGCGAAGTAATGCCTCTATAAAATTTTGAAACGTGATACAGCCAGACTGCCATAAATGGTTTTGATATATTATATACATATATTTTCTTTTCGGAAAGGGTTCGATTTGCACAGTCCTCGAGAATGTAGAGCTCGAGACAGTCTGTAGTCTGGCAGCAGTGGCGCGTTATACATAACTAGTTGGGGCCTTGGGCAAAGTAGAATTTTGGGCTCCTGACCCCAACTAAATAACTTTCACGTTGGAAGAAATAAAACAATTGTAAAAACTCTACATATTTATTATTGCATAAAAAGTAAATAAATTCTCCTTCATCCATGAAAATCTTTTGCATAAAAATACCAAATATTTGGTAAACAATTACACATATAGATATATGAAGTGCATTATAAATCCAATGCATACATGAGTGCATTATTTATTTAAGCATTTACTTCCCGGGCTTTTTTCCCGCAAAATTATTAATTAGTTCGTTTGAGTTTGAAATTTTTGAACGAGAAAAACGTAGAATTTGGATCTTGGTTTGTGTTTGGGGCTCCGGGCATTTGCCCAAGGTGCCCATAGGGCAGCGGTTTCCAACCTGGGAGGCGGAAAAATTTTTTTTGCGCCAGTATTTCTTTGCAATAAAGTTATTATTATTTAAAACGTGTCTATATTATTATATCTCTATTAAAAGATAGGGAGGCGCGGAAAAATATTTCTCTTTTTAGGGAGGCGTAGTAGCATAAAGGTTGGAAACCGCTGCCATAGGGTAACGCGCCATTGTCTGGCAGCACAGTTGCCCAAGTCTCTTCGCTATGTCGATGATTAATCACGGGACTGGCGATATGCGAACTATGTTTGCACCTCAATAATAACAAAAAGTATGTATGTATTGTTGATTCTAATGGTCAACGAATTTATGCGTCATCGATCTCGCGCCGTTTGACGCCTCGACCTCCGACTGTACTTTGGTGCATGGGCGCATAGTGTCCGCTGCTTACATACTCCTTTCTTAACGCTCTTCTATTCTCGTACGTGGTCGGAATAAAAATAAGGGATCACGTGGGGCCAGACTACCGTCTCGGGACAGTTGCCAGCAGTTCGCGAACCCCGTTCCCTCGTAAACTGACGCCCCGAAACAGGCGAAAGCATTTCGAGCTAATCTTAGAGGCTGGACACGTGAAAGGGAGTAAAAGGTGCAAAAGCGGCAGTCCGGTTTTTACTCGCGGCTTCACAGCCGTCTTGGATTAAGTTTTGGCGTCTACTGGAAGGCTGCCGCTTGCGGGATTTATGGCGCCAGCGTGCGCACGTGGCCTGTTTCCGAATTTTTTCGTGCGAAGATTCGCAAATCTCATTCCTGACCCCTCTGAACGGAATCGCGTTGTATTGTGTTTATTACAATTTTTATGCGAAGTAAAAACTTCTTTAATTAATAATTTTGATAAGTCGAATATTCGGAGTGACATAGAAATTTATTTTCTCTCTTGATATGTCCAATAGGTTGAAAATGATATAAAAGCATTTTGAAATTCGTCTAATGTTTTTAATATTTTATATCACACCTTCTCATTTTTGTCATAAATGCACAGAATCCGCTGTCTAATAATATTGTCATAGCAATTTCACAACTTGGACGTTTCAGTCACCGGAATATACGGGACGGAACACTCGAAATTCCGGAAACACCCAGTATGTACATTAATGAAAGTTAGCCTACTTCGGTAACTATGGTAACCTGAGCTACTTAAATGGTTGCCACCGATCGAAACAGTGGTCCAGAGAGTTGTTGAATGGCTGTTGACGGTATTGTTTAATGAGATAGCGCGAAATACGTCATCGATGTTGTACTATAAAAGATCCATCCACTGTACGTCATACCTTCGGTCTTGAGCGTAACTTGGCCACACGTGACCGCCTCCCATTCACGTTCTATTGAAAATTTCATTCACGATTGAACATTCTACATAAAACCGAGCAGGACTTCTGAACGAGCACACCTGCTACATCGGAAAAACTATTATCGTCTATAAAATAGATGAAATGTCGAACGTACAACTCTTCTAGTTTAAACTACATATTTTAAAACTAGCATGGTACAACATTTCTTTCGTATAAATATGTGCTTCAAAAATTGAAAAAGTTATTATATATTCATTTTTTTTTGTTTGAATAAATATATTATAATGTTGTGTGTGTGTTCTAGCCATTTCATTGAAATGTCATTTCGGGATCGATTGCGAGGTGGGCAATGCAGAATCGATGGTTTCGTTACAAAAATAAAATTCTATTTCGCAGTAAAAGTTTTTAAGGACAGTCTATAAAAAACTAGTATCGCCAAGTCGATGAAGACCCGCCTCTATGTATAGATTGAAATGTGTGTCACCCGCGAACTATAGACGAATATTCGTACAGTTTTGTGCACATTAAAAATAGCTCGGTCGCCTTTGGTCTCTACTATTTTTATAATTGCATTGCCAACGTCTTTAGAAGCGGAACAAAGAAGATTAGCCTTTATTACCGACCGTCTTGTTCTATTTTCCTTTCACTTCGATTCGACCGAGATCCATTAATGAGCTCGCAATCCCCGTTTAATTATTCAGATATCGCCTTCGAATTTCATTTCGTTAACATCTCCTCATCAATTTCAACATTTATACGCTGCGTTCTACTAATTCTGTTAATCAGCTTTTCCGTTGTCTTTGAAAGGATGGCTAAATGGAAAGTAATCTGCTTGAGATAAGCTGTTCTTTCTTCAAGCTGAACAGCTTCTGTGCACTGTTTCGTTTCACTCTTTAAAAAAATAAATGTCTGTTGCACCAGACTTGAATATTTAAAATCTGGGCAAATAGTTCCGTCGTCAATACAGTAAATATTCGATTAAAAAAACGGTAACTGCGCGATCTAAGACGAACGAATGTCCCTAAAAGAAATTTTTTAGTCACAACTTCTGTAACCTGTGAAACAATTTCACAGCTGAACAATATAATTACTAAACTGCGGACCTTTATGCATTTATAAAGGAGTTAATTGGGTGAAATATAAAACAGTAAGAGATTTAAAAAATTGAAGAATGTTGCTTTTAATGTAACAAAGTCGTTAAGGGATGACATCAATTTTTATGTTAATCCTGTTTCCCACAATGAATGCAAAGCATTTTTATATTACATAAAGAACCACAGTCTAATGATTACATTTTTACTTTCCTTAAGGAAAAAGTTCGTATTTTCGGATAGCAGATACTATACATAGAATGAGGAAAACCGCTTTATCGTCAACGTAGTATGTACCACGCGACGTTCAACTGACGCGCGTTGAAACGCGGAACGTCTGCGAGCGACGTTATCAATGTTTCGTAAATGCAAACGGCAGTGTTAGGTAATAACTGTCGGGGTCATCGATCGTGGAGTACTGCATACAAACGGTACTCGAGGTAATTAGGTCGTCGACGACTAATGGGAACCGCATTTATCTTCGGGCCGATGAAGTTCCGCGGGATTGCCCCCGCGGTTGTGAAAATTCGAATTGCACCCAATAGTTTCTCTCCCTTTTTATTACTGTCAATGCAGTTGCATTCGATTGCGAAAACGCTCCTCGTTGCGGTGCCTTGCCGCCAAGTTGACGAAATAATTACCTTTGTTCCACGTTCGCTTTCCTTCGTGCTTTAGAAACGGATTTCATTTACCTTCGCTCGATTAATTTCGCAACTCTGAAACGAAAGTTTCCACCGTGATGTTCGAGAACACCATTTTTATAACGAATTCGAAACACAATGATGAAACTTTTCGCGTCACTGTCTTCAACAAACACTAAATTTTCAATTCTCCGTTATTCGAATGTTTATGTCACGTGTAAACAGTTCGACCATAACACAGACGATTTATTATGCAAATCAGACTTAATCCCAAACTGTAGATTCCGTAACTGCTAAACTCTTTTAATCTTTTTCCTGTTTTGAATTACACCTAATCATTTTTCTCATAAATGCATAAAGTCCGCTGTCTATACACGACTCAAACTGTGTCGTGTTTGGTATCGTTTCAATCAGAAAAATGTCTTTTATAACCTTTAAAAAAAAGTTTTCAATGTATGTTGTATGATCTTGTGTCTCCTTTGGAAAACTGTATTTCGTTCGCAGCGAAGTAATTATACCTTAACTCAAGGTTCGAGAACGTTACATTTCTATAATGCTTAGAAAGTCTTGGTTTCATTGCGGTGTAACTGAAATCACCGGCTTCAAATAGAAATCCCCATTAACATTCCATCGTTGCGATTGCGCAAATCAATTTACAGAGACTAATACGCCACAGTTTGTCAGATACCGCTTCAAATCGCGTATCAGTTTTTCACCTTGATTTTCTTTTCTAAGAATACAATCAAGGCTTTCGCGTGGCTGCTTGATAATGAAATCAACTGCGCATTGCCAATGTGTCAATGATGAAATCCTTGACATTCTCTCACGACCTTCAGTGTCGACACACGGGGTTCTCTCGTTTTATAATAGTCGTCGTTGTGGCACCTCATTCGCATTCATAGTTGCTTTTTTTTCCCCATCAAAATAAACATTCGATGCGAGAAAAAAGCTTCGATTGTTTCGCGGTCAATGTTACCTTTCGTTTCTGTATACTGGGTGTTTCACAATTGCCCGCCACTCGTGAATGAGAATGAAAGAGTTCAAAATATATGGAATAATTGTTTCTCAATGTTAATGCACGCTTTCCATGTAATTTACGCGAACGAAGGTTCAGTTACAAGGAAGTGACATTAAAATATCGATGCTACTAAATCAATACTATTCGGACAGTGACAAAGTTTGTTTGATTGGTAACTGTCAGTCTGATATTTATTGCAGTGCTCTAGACCTTCAGCAATTTGACGAATGACCGGAAAAGTTCCTTGAGACATAATTTTCATTAAACAGTTGAACTCATTTCAATTGCATTGTAAAAATTCCATTGCTTCGTTAGTATTAAATTAAACCTACCCTCCCATCGAAAGTGACGTGTATTGTATTATAAAAATAACAGAATAAAAAAACCTGTAGATTTTCAATAATTGTCAAATAGAAAATGTAGAACCTGCGGTAATATGTTTAGCGTTGACCAATTCTCAAAATAATTTCCCACAATTCCTAATAATAGCCCGGTTTCTAAAACAGGCATCTGCGAATATATTTGGCATGTAATCAATCACAATATAATATATAGGCCGTTCGTGTTCCGCATATTTGATACATAACGAGGCCGCGACGTCTAATAATATTAGATAAGCTACAGTTATATCAGAATGGTCTATTTTGAAGTTCGTCCGTCCTAAGAATAGTGTACTCCGAATATTTGGTTACTTACGTCACGTGAGGATTCTTATATTGTGATCGAAACAGTGAGTACGTCTGCTTACAAGTCGAACTTGGTGCTCCAATGATTCCTGCCGCTAACAACAAAATGGCTTACGACTCTCGCGGCAAGAATCATTTAGGTCATGCGACTGCCGTGGTCTAAATAATCCGTGCCGCTCGGCTCGTAAATTACCCGGCCGACTAACGGCAGGAATTATTTAGGTCACTCGGCTCCTACCACTCAAATAATGCAATTAACCTCTTAACTGGTCTCTTGATAAGAATACTACTATACAATGAATTCATTGAACCTCCTGCCAGCGAGATCGGAACCGCATTTTTAATTTTACAGATATCGACAAGATTTCAGAAGCGCAGATTCTATGCAAATCTGTATTATATTTATACGTATTAACACTAAACCTACCGAGCCTTAAAAGTAACTGGTACATGTTCCCTTATCAAAATGACAAGATTGATTGTATATAGACTTCGTGCAGCTCCTATCGTAATATGTTCTCCACTAAAGATATCTATACAATCATATCTTATGAAATTATTTTTATTATATGGATAATCGTAAAATAAAATATCTGGAACCGTTATTATCCAATAATTACGTTCCTTAGAAATTAAATGAAATTTTTAAACAGAAAAATTTATCATCGACCCCCCCAATATAAACCCCAGGAACACTATAGACCCTTTTGAAACTTCTATCGACCACCTGGGCCCCGGTGGGAAACCCTGGTATAGACAGAAAACAGAATTTAGAATTTAAAAGGGGGTATAGGTTCTGTTCCATGCTAAACCTGGGTCTCCGTCTATTCTTCAAAGGATCGGTAAATCACCGGAGGAATGTAATCTTAATTGGAAAAAGAAACGAGAGTCTGACGACGCATTTACGAGGTGTCCAACTGATTAAGGAACTACCTGTGCAGACTCTCGCGATTGCACAATCGGTTACAACGACGGTCGCGCGGATTATTCGAAATAAAAGATTCAGAGCGTGTCCAGCGATCGTGTCGGGGCTTTCTTCCACGGGGAAAGTAAAAGTGTTCGTTTCGTGCCAAGGTGAGATCCACGGTGAAACTTATTGCGGGTGTCCTTCGCGGTTTGTCTACCCGACGCCGCGCCGCGCCGGTACGTCCTCGTCGCTGCACAATGGCCCGCATCGAACGAGTCGCCGACGTTTCGCCAATAAATCAACATTCTCTTGTCGTGTCCATTGAAACTCGCCTCGTAAACCTCGAACTTGGAAATATCGGCAAAAAAGACCGTAGCCGAGGCGAATACAGGACGTTTCAAATGCTGGAAGAACTTTAAAAAATGAATTTGCACTATAAATTTTCTCTTTTATTTTGTGGAGTTAAGGGGTAGACTCTTTCTTCCGAATGAAGAAGGCGAATACCGCACTATTGCAATCCTGGAAACGAGTCTACCGCCTTAATGAATTTGGCAACAGCTCGTATTTCCAGTTTTCAGAATCCGTGATTAACCACGGAATTCCCGGCGAGTATCTTGTTTACCTAGCAGATCCGTTCCGGGGATTCCTCTATCACCTGTCGCCGTTCGAATCGATTTGCGTCAGCGATAACTAACTAGCTGTTCCTCCTCTGTTTCAGTTGTAACCCATCAAAACAACAACATGTCTGTCACCACGTCCGTGCAGCCTGCCACCGAGAGCCTCTCTCGCCACGGGTAAGCACCACTTTCTTCGTTACGTGAGAAATAGGTGAAACGGCAGAACGTAATTCGACTCGAGAACATTCGACGTACCAAGTCGCTTAGAATTCGGGTCCGTTCGACTCCTACCGACAAACTTTCTCGACGTTATTTCCCCGATATGTTCTATAAGAAAAAAAGTTATCATTAGTAAGAGAGCGAGGTTTTTGTTAAACTAATAATTAACAAAAAAAATTTTTAATGGAGAATAAAAGAGCGTTTACTTCGTGGCTCCATTTGAAAAAGTTGACCTCAAATAAAGATTTATTTCAGCGCTTAATAATTTCGCTACATTGGAAACAATAGAACAGTCATACATGTTACTAATCTTTCACTGTTTCATGTTATGCAATTCACGAAGAAACTGGCGGGGCGAAATCATTAAAGCGTCATCATCACACGTCATTGAACTGTCGCGGGGTTTCCGAGGCTCCCAATCGACATTCGAGGATCACGGAAACAAAATTACGCGTCCTTCGTAAAGGACAGCAAAGTAACGTTCGTGTGACACATCCATGTTCGAAGTAGTATAAATATCGGAAAGGATCTGTAATTCGGTTTAAAAATAGAGGTGCAGTTGCACGGCCGAGCGAAACAGTATTTAATAAGAAAATTGGTATCCTGTTTCGTTACGCCATCCCAGAAACCGGCTCGTAACCAGTAGCGTGACTCATTTTCCGCTAGAATTTTCTTCGATAATCTTTGCTGCGCTCTCTGTGTGCCGGAGTCACCGACGCGTAACGCTTCATCGAAATCGATGAGCCCGACTATCGTCGATCTATTTTCATCGCGGCAACCAATTTACTCAGGAGAACCATAAAAGACCGCAATGGTGATTGCGACTCGCCGCTGCACGCGGTTTTATACGTGCAATATCCTCTATGTACATCGATAGATGTATGTACAGGAGCACATTCGAAACAGTTAGATCAGAGAGACACCGCGGACCATTCGCTCTCTCGCAGAATTATTCTTAGTGCTGGCATTATTCGTGGAAGTCGCGTCGCTTTTGCATAATACAGACACGTGGCTCTGTGGCGCCTCTGTGCTCGTTACGCCACTGCGCCTGAGAAAACACGAAGGACGACTTTGAAGGCGGATGCTTATGCATCTCCAATCCGATGCCAGATTTAATCCGATATTGTTCCGCGCCACGGCTCTAGTCGCGATGGTGCCCGCCATTCTCCCAATTTTTCTGATTTTTTTGCGAAAGAACTGTCGAACTTTCGCGGCACCAGGTTCTAGCGCACGCATTCACGGGTGTCTTAAATACGTCAGGAATTTTTATGAAGTAACAACAATCCAAATCACATGAATTATATGTACAGGGTGAGGCACCTCGAACAGGCCACCTGAATAACTCGGCTGCTATTGGTGTTAGGAAAAAATGCATCAGATGGAAATTGCTTGGTTTCGAGGGGGCATTAATCTGACGATAGTAGCTTTTTTGTAGATGGACGCGTAAAGGACATATGAAGGTCAACTTCATTTTGTTAAATGGAATGAGGTATTTTTTAATACGACGATCGATGCAGCTGACCATTCGTTATAAAAAAAAGTACTAACCTATGTATGTTGAAAAGTAAGTAGTTCAGGAGATATTTCAATTTAACTAATTCTAAAACACCATTAACTGTCGTACTAAGATTTTTTTTCTAACACCAACAGCAGCCGAGTTATACAGGTGGCCTGTTTGAGGTGCCTCACCCTGTATATAATTTTTGGAGAATATGTTTTATGACATTGACTGTTCCATCTCTTGATAATCTGAAATATTTCCAATGGACTTTCTAGACCCCGAAGGTCTGCCGATCTTAGATACCAGAAGAATCCTAGTTATTTCTACGATCTCCGAGTATATCCAATCATTTTTATGGTCTAGAAAGCCGAGCGAATGTTAAATGTTATTTATCAAGCACTTCCTCTCGGAGGCGCGCGTTCTCTTCCTCGTGCTTCGTGAAAAGTGCAACGTTAAAAAAACACCGTTACAGAAAACCCACGCATTAAATCTCTCTCATTCTTTCCTCTCTAAGAGGATCCCTCTGGGCGAATCGGCGACGACGAATCCGAACTTTCTAGTCCGCGATGTCCCTTCATTCGAAAGGATAGAATCGCTTTCCTCCTTTTAAGCCTTTTAAATCAAAACTCGATACTTTCTAATAGCCGACCCGTTTCCATATCTCTAATAACCGCTTTCATACCACCTGTCCAGTATCGCACGTTCAATTAGAACTCGATTGACTGGCTGAACGTAAATCTGGACGAATAAAGTGATCTTCGAGCTTCTATAATCGTCGATCACTATATATATATAATTATACGAGTCCATGAGATTTACAAAAAACGAAACATCTCATGTTAACCGTGTTACGATCATTCCTGCTAGTTTATATAAAATTATTTTACATCATAGTGATCCAACTTTTCCAGATCATCTGATTGTTGGTGATGTAACTATTGTTTTGCATCATGCAATTGCAGATCAATTTCTTATTTAGTAATTAATCGGCACAGTCTCTCAAGCTGACCTACGGATCACACCAGAGTCGCCAGATTAATTATAAGACTTTATGTCCCCACTCTAACTTCCCCTTCTACGACGCTGCTGGCCGGTAGTGGCAGAGAAAGGGTAACTTTATCCCCTCAATCAAAAGTTGTGTTGAATTACAATCGAATTACTTCACGAATTATAATCACTCATCTTCATTCTATTAAATTACAATGTAATTTGTAATTCTGGTCTCTTATTCAATTAAATCACAATGTAATTTGTTTTTGCGCAATTGAAATACAATTATGAAGTACAGTGCAATTATGAATTACATATAAGACGAATAGGAGGTGAAATTATATTGTATTTACATTAATCATCATCATTCACTTGTGTACTTATACGGGCAATTGCGGGGTCTTTCTTTCTCAATTAAATAATCGACGGAATGTTTTTTTAGCCACCGTCCTTGCTAAATTGCCTCCCTTTGTGCCCGAGCGTAAACTGATTCGGTCGGTCCCTTTGTCTCGGAGTAGCCTCGGTTGTTGTTCACACGCACGGAATTTCACGTGGTCACCGCGTGTCGTTAACTTGATCGCGGTTAATTAATAGTTAACGTAAGCCGGAAATTCTCGAAATTACTGTCGGACGGAGAGGCTCAGGCCGCCTCTCCGAGAGGAACGGAGGGAGAGTCAGGCTTCGAAGTCCTTCAGCCCCAACGTCACGTTTACACGTTAACATGTTTCGTCGAACGACGAGCGTGTGCTCGTCTCACGTGGAATCCGCGTAAAGGGCAGCCATGAGAACCATCCTTGTGCAATGCGGACTCTTGGAATACTATAAATTAGAAACGAGCCTCGCGAATGTCGCGTATAAACCGCAGGTGCCCATCGAGAGCAGTATACTTCTGATCGATAGGACACTTATTGTTGGAATTGAATAGACACTTATTACGTCGAATGATCTTGGATCAAGTCTTCGAGGACGACGCGTCTGAACGCCTTTTTCTGCAAACTAACATCATTTTGCTTATCAATGATGAGGGTCTACCAGAGACAAAATTCTTGCCTCAAAAGATTCGTTGTTTCATTATGGCCTTGGTAGCTTTTCTGCTAATACAAAACAGAATTTGCATTTTTTTTAAATTCGGGGACAAAATTGTCACCTTGGGAAAATATTTTGCTCCATTTTTTATTTTTGACCAGTAAGCAAAAAAATATATAACTCCTGTAATTTTGATTGTTTTTACTTTAAAAAAAATCGCCGTGTCCTTCGACTGCAGAAGGTCCAATAGTTTCTCCGAAAAAAAATTCCTGGAAACCTTGCCAGAATACATCCTCGAATAAGGGAAGAAAATTCTCAATCGTTGCTATCTCTCGAAGCAATCAGAGGACGTAAACAGAAACGCTGGGCGTTGTGTTTCGTGTATACGAAAGTAGGAGGAAACCGTTTAGCTGATCGAT
>CM052319.1:5188394-5230887 GCA_028455605.1 Lasioglossum malachurum | reverse complement strand
ACCTAAGGAATCACCCTGAGGAAGCACAATATTTTTGGGACACCCTTATTTGATAATTAATTATGCTGGTTTTTAAAGATATAGAAACACATTATATAAAAGAATTTTAAGAAACTCGAATCAAATAAAATCTTATTCCCCGTGGTAGTAGTTTATTTTCCCAAAATAAAAAATGTTCGCATTGATAGCAGGACACAGGAGCCAAATAAAAATTGTATTCTTCTCTTAATTATCCTATTAAGCTGAAACTAATACATTGGTGTTCCTAAATATTTTTAACATGTCCGCTATAAATTGTACGTACCCTTCTTCGTCATAAATGCATAAAATCCGCAGTCTACTTATCATTGCCCAGTGAATATGTTCCACTGGGAAATAGTGTTCGAAAGAAATCTCGACACGACGAAACAATTGCAATTGAAAGAAAATGTTCGATAGAAAATCGATAGCCTCTTTAGCAGTCGACGTTGCAATGGAAGGATCTAGTGCTCGTGAATCTAAATTGACGTCGTCGTTATACAACACCATGTACGTCATTAAAGTAGGCAACGTTTTAATATTTTTTATTCGTTGTTGGTACGCGCCGCGTGTTTGCGGAAAAGGGACGTACAAAAACGATGAACAGGATTATAAAAGATCACCTGATAAACAATAATATCACGTTTCCATCACGAGGAAAATGGCAAAGTGATTGTTGCAAATTATAACCTTTCCATGTACGGGCAAAAGAACAAACTTTTTAAAGCCATCTTGAAGCACCGTCGCGGATGAACTCAGGACATTTCCGTAACCTATCGGCTTCTCAATTACTTCCACATTCTGGTTTTATAATAATAGGATCGGGGTATTCAATGGCCAATCTTATCGTCCAGATGATCTGCGACGAGATAATATTTAGTTTGCATGTGTATATTATCAGATGGATTAAATCTTAATCGCGTAATCGTAAAACTAGATGAAAAAGATAGGGCTAAACATGTTGGAAATTTTATGAACTTTCGAGGAAAAATTATTAACATGAATGTATTACAGCAGGTTCTATAATGTGTCGAGAATGTCGATTTTGAAAAGCCCGCGTAATTCGACACATAATATTATTGATTTGATACAGAAATGTGTAGAACACTTGATCATGAAATTATAGTGTTAGCAATCTCAAAATATTCGAGGATCATAAAATGGACACTGACATAACATCTAATCTGCAACCTTTTATACTCTTACAGTTGGTTGCGAATATTAGTTGAATTGTAAAAATAGCAATTGAACAGAATTAAATTGCACGTTAAATAAATGTTCATACCAAGTGAAATGTTAATTTACCCTTATCCGTCCCTCATTTCAAGAATTAAATCTGTCCCTTGGTGTCAAAATGTTCTTTTATTCAAATCGATGGGTTATTTATATCTTACGTGTTTTTTGGTTATCTGTTTTGAATTAAAAAATAACAGAACAGTATAACTAGACCGCGGATCTTTATGCAAAATAAACATTTTCTATCCGAATTGCAATGTTTTTACTGTTTTAAATTGCACCTACTCACGTTTTTTACAAATGCATAAAATCTGCTAAGTGTAACTTATTTCGGGAAAACTGTGTCAAATTGGTACGAGGGACGGACGAGGGTTAATTTGAGACATAGAATTCTTCAACCCTCGGACGATGATGTTCGGGTCCACTTTGACCCTGGTCTTCGAAAAATTTTTATTTGAATAAAATTCTGGTGATAACAACTTAAATTTATTTTTGTTAAATCGAATGGAGGTGTGTTTACAATGGAAAATTTTTGATTTACAGATGTGGAGTTTCGTGGAGCGAAGACCATGTATCCCTCGACTGCAGTGAATGCGGTGGATATTCCCTTCAACGGCCGTGCCCACTTTGCGACGGACGTTGCCACACCGCGTGGAAACGCGACCTTACCATGGTAAACATCTATTTTTTGCTTTAACCACCATACTCTTCCCCTGTAAACATCGGGAAGAGAGCTATGATCGATCCAACGCCCACAGAGCAGAGCGCTTTAATAATAATTAATCGAACTTCACTTACTTACATTACACGTCTCGATAAAGCCAGTTTCATTCAGCTTACTTTTCAAGTCCTTTCAAACGGATCATCGCTCCATTCTAAACACGAGAGAACCTTCTACAATTTGCAAATACTCATTTCTGATAACACCGGGCCTCAGGGTACCACTCAACTACGGCCCTGGTACATTAAAAATAAATTTCAGAAAATACACTCAAGGAACTACAGTACACGTGTGTGCTCGTTGATATATATTCAAAACAGATAATTACAGTGACTCTCATTAATATTCGAACGCTCTAAAAAGAGCGATAACTTTTAATATAGTGGAATATACGATTTGAACTATTTTTAGAGGTTAGTGCAACTAGTTTACTACACTGGATGTGAAAAGGAATTTTTTCAAAAATTGCTATTGTGGTCGGAAGTGTAGAGAAAATACTAAAAGTTGCATTTTACAAATACGTTTTGTAGATCTGTGTCAATTATATAACAAGCAACTTGAAATTTTTTTGAAAATCAATTTTTTTAACTTCTCAGAAAAGTTCAAATTGTATGGTCCAATATTAAAGAAGTTAATCATCTTTTCAAGAGCGTCCGAATATTAGTGGGAGTCACTCTATCTGGAACACTCTAATTAATCGAAATCTTTCGAATTCGTTAGTTTTGAGATACATAGTTGCCGCTTATCGATTTCACGAATGCCATTCACGAGTATCCCCACATTATTACGAAGGTCGAATTAGCGATTGGTAATGATAAGGTTGGACAAAGTCGGTCGTGCGAATTAGCCGATAAAAGTGAAGTTAATGTCAGCGTTTTGTAATCATAAAAATGAAACTATGTGAATACAATAAATTCAGGCATGAATATAAAGTTTGAAACGTGGATTTCTTTATGTTACAGTCCCACGCGAGTGGCAAAGCAAGATGGATCGGCGAATGTGGACTGAGTTGTGGCCCCTCGCACGAGGAGTCGTTGGTTCCTGCGTTGGAAAAACTACGAGCCACTTCGTGAACGGTGCTCGGCGACGAACGCATAGAGAGACGTCGTGTACCGTCACCCAGCACAAGACTTAATCCATCATCACCATCCATATAGTGTCACCCACCACCATTGTGCGAGTCGGAAACGTGTGAATGTGGACTCTGGTTGCATATATGATACATTATGTTCCTGAGGAGGAGGAGGAGACCAGAACGGACGGGATAGTCCAGCAGTACAGTGAAATAGCCGTTCTTCTCCCATGGCTTCCTCCGTCACGGATGCATTAACCCGCTAGAAAAAAAGGCTGATTGGCAGATTCAACTATCAACAGCTGAAACACTGAACGTCGCCGTTTTCTTCATCATCATCCATCGTGGTCATCATTGCCGCCCGCCGCCTCGAAATCGAACGAACAGAGTTACTGCGCGGATTTATGGCTGCTGGCAATAAAACTTCTCGGTAGATTACATTCGAGGAACGTTGGTGCAATGCGTTTTGATGTCCTTGTGTATTTTCAATCTCTCCGGACCTTGAATTCTGTTTCGGACTGTACAAATCTCTGTAGCCCACTCACGCACGCGATCTCTGATTTTTCATAACGATTCCGTAGAAAGCGTTCTTCATTGCGAGACACGCGACTTTTGCGTTTTGAGGAACAACAGCAACAACATTCATCATTAGACAGCGGATTTTATGCATTTTTTGACCAAAATGAGTAGGTGTAATTTAAAATAGTAAAGAGTTTATAGGAATTTAACAGTACTGTTTTATATTATTTGTAACCAATTAAACGTGTTAAGAAAGAAAATAGATTTTTATTTCATTCCAGTTTGTCGCAATTGAGGTAGAAAATTTCCATTTTGCATAAAGATCCGCTGTCTATTATTCATCATCATTCGCTCTTCCGCATGTTCCTTTTCTTTTTTTTTGGAGAAATTCGATTTTGTAATCACGTTTCTCCGTTGACGCTAACCCACTGTCACGCGTTTTGCATGTTCAAGCGAATCGAAACATACGCTTTTTGTTGCTACGAATCGTTGCAATATTTTGACAAAAGTAATAAGCGAATACTTGCGCAAATGGTTGACTGTTGTTGAGTGTGGAAAGTAGCTTCAGAAATGTACGTCACTGCGTTGTACAGACCTGCAGACGAACGGTCACTTTCGTGTTTAGCTTGTAACGAGAGGTCATACCTTAGACTTCTTTTAGCGATGTAATTTTCGTCTCGAAGAAATGCACAACAATCGTTCAAAGTTATAAAAGTAATGTTCCACGCGATCTAGAAAGACAAATCATTGTTTGCAAAGCGGAGACACGAATTTCTGTTACATCAATTTGTTGTAGAATTGATATTTGCTTGTATGAGCTTGTTTGAAAAATCTGTAACAATCTGAAAGAAATATGTGATCATTGCTACTATGAAAACATGTACTGAATCA
The DNA here is from genome assembly GCA_028455605.1 of Lasioglossum malachurum. Taxonomy (NCBI): domain Eukaryota; kingdom Metazoa; phylum Arthropoda; class Insecta; order Hymenoptera; family Halictidae; genus Lasioglossum; species Lasioglossum malachurum. The sequence goes on along the minus strand of CM052319.1, from coordinate 5,226,430 downwards.
AAATCGGGAACGAAATTTTTACCGTGAAATCCGATGGAATATACGATTCGAGAATGGTATGCATTACATTCGAGTATTAGACTGATGATTAGGTAAAATTCGCAACAAAATGTTTTTCGTAGTTGTACAAGACGTATCGAGTTCAAGAGCAAATCTGTGCTAAATTGGATGATAGTTAATTGCGAGCTTTCTGAATGTATACGATCAGAAAATGCACGTGACGAAAAAAAAATAAATTGGAACATAATATCGAACGGGCGATGCGTCTTCGTCTACGATTGCATTTCGAAAAGTTGGTGCTAAGTGCCAAGAGACACGAAATTAGCCTAAGAAGCTGAACTGAAGGAAGAGATATCAGTTGAAGTAGAAGCTAGTAAATGTAATAAATCTTCTTTTTAGCAGTTAAATATTAATTGCGACTGCGAATGAAAAAGACGATTTTAAACGATCGTGTGCCGGCAGTAATTTTACTAAATGTAAATGCGATTTTAAATTTGAATCGTTATAGGATAGAACGCGGAAAAACCGCCAGTTTTAATTGATACAATTCTAACTCTCAAGTTCTATTCTGTACAATGTAATTTACACAAGAGACATGATTTCTAAACAAAAAGGAAGCATTTATGTTGGTGCCAATGATTTTTCGAATTTGTACTATAGCTCATTTCTTTTTAACTATCAAATGCTCGTACGAACTTTCCTAAACCATTGTAAATTCGTTCACGATTATTCATTTTGCGAACATATTTGTATTCTTTGATGGTGTAACGTTTTTGTATGTGAGAACATGTTCATCAAATTCACGCTCATTTAAATTAAAATGTAACTCGTAACGTTTTCTGAAGTATTAGCTCAGCGAACGAGCTTTAGTTTAATGCTTTAGAAAATACTTTTGGTAGCGATTTTTATTTAATCCGTGAAATTCTTATTTATGACCAGAACATTAAAACTATGGGTTTAATAAATGATATTCGCCAGAAATTCTGTTCTTCATTCTAATAGGACACCTTCCCTCTCCTTTATTTTGTCCATGAACGATAAATGCGATGCTTTCGTTATAAATATGTTTTTCTGAAATTTACCACACGATAGAGGTGGTCCTTTTACAATATGTATTCGAATTAAGAACAGATTCATTTATGAAAACAAGAGAGAGCCTAATTGTTCAGAACACAAACTATCTTTATACTTATTTATGAGAGAATATCTGATATTAATAGTTATAAGGAATCTGTGTGGTGTATTTATTAAATAAGAATATTATAGTTATTTCTTAATTAAGGTTTATTGACCTAAATATGCGACACATGAACAGTGTAGTACTCACTATTGACTGTTTTCAATTTCGGATGATTCTTTACGCGATTAGTCACCTAAGTTTTTATTTTTCATAGAAAATAAATTTTTCATATATCTGATTTTACTCTATATCAATTAACCTATCTCCATGTACTCTTTTTCACAAATTAAATTTTTACAAACGAAATCTTCGGTTTTATACTAGTAAATATAACTTAATTGTTAGAGAGAAAAATGTATATTCTTTTTTTATTAAAATTGAAACCAAAATGCAACAAAGAAATGCCAAAATTACCTATATACGGTACTCCAATAATGAAAACGAAATCTAGATAAAAATGGAAGAATAAACAATTGTATGTATATATAGACAATCTGACGTATATGAATTTGAAGAGATAGAAACAGGAAATGAGATGATATAACATACACAACTATATTGACTAATTGGAATTGCAGAATTTACAATGCCAATTTCTGCAATTTACACATTTGATATTGTAATTTTTTTGTTGCAAAATAAAGAATATTAGTCAAACAAAAATTAATATGTTCTTTTTTCCCCACTACTTCGAAAAATTATGAAATTAGACGAAAATTAAGTTTCGAAAATATTCAAAATTTTTTTGAATATTTTAAATCAGTAGTGTATAACTCAATGACAAGTTAGACGTTAGACGGACGAATATCAGTACATAAACATATGTATGTAGTATGATCAGTATCAGAGAGGATATGAGAGTGCTCACGCCCGGGTCTGAGTTGCCACCACTTTTTGGCACGCTCACGCTTAGCACGGAACAGCTCCTATGCGTACGGTAGAGCCCACTTTTACCACGAAACAGAGACCACACTGTTTTAGCATGAAACAGAACCTTTACTAGCCTGTGGCATAAATGAGAACTAGTTTCAACCGATGCTTCGTGCGATATAACCACGTATCGGAAATTGCTAAATGCTGGAGTAAGAAATAGAAGGCCATCGACGTGATCTCGTCGGTGCAGAAGGCCACTAAGGAGATTCTCGTCGAGTCGGTAAGAAGGAAAATCGTCACGGAACCATATTGATGTGAATTGTTACATTCTGCACCGAACGTATTGCAGATATGGGCAAAAAATTCATAATGTTAGGAAAACCAACAATTCCCACTTCAAATTTTGTATGAGATACCTCTATTTGTAATTTCAAAATATTTCGTAAACGAGAATTATTACCTTACACATTTTTATACATAAATGTTTCAAGAATCTGAGGGAACAGAAATATGTTGAAATTACAAATAGAGGTATCTCATACAAAATTTAAAGTGGGAATTGTTGATTTTCCTAAAATTATGCTTCATTACTTTCTTAATATATCTAGGAATTTTTTGCCCATATCTGCAATACGTTCGGTGCAGAATGTAACGATTCACATCAATATGGTTCCGTCATCGACGAGATAATAGTATCTCGTCGGTGCTGCCAGCCACTATGSTATTCGGCGATACCAATAACCGGGAGCGACTGGGCGCGGGGATAACGTGGAACTTACAGTGATCTGAAATACCACATCGCAAAAAGTTCAACCACCGACGAGATACTTGTCAAGTAGAAGRATGCAGAGAACCAGAAAATATATGASAGTGTTCACGCCYGGGGTGAACCAGCTTGAACAATACAAACATTTTGTTCTGAAGGAAGGTGAAATTGCAAAATGTTATGGAAGACAATAGGTACAGGAATAGAATTTATTGAAAATCAACATATTTATTAAATATGCAGCTATTAGCTCGATATTATCCTCTATTTGTAAGAACTACTAGTGTCTTATGAATAGAGGATAATATCGAGCTAATAGCTGCATATTTAATAAATATGTTGATTTTCAATAAATTCTATTCCTGTACCTATTGTCTTCCATAATATTTTGCAATTTCACCTTCCTGCAGAACAAAATGTATGTATTATTCAAGCTGGTTCACCCCGGGCGTGAACACTGTCATATATTCTCTGCCAGTATGACTCACACAGGCTCAGCAACTGCTAGCACCTTAGACCATATATATGCTTATGGTTAAATATTCAATGAAATTGTTATTCAAGGGCTAAAAAAATTGGTGGGTATATACTGGAGAACCCTCTGTGTCTGTATTGTACAATAAAGATAATTTATTCATGCAAAATGAAAAATATTGGATATTTATTACAGCAGCAAATGATTCGTGCCGCTTCTTCTATAAGACGGCACGAATTATTTGCTCTCCCTAAACGTCCGTACAGCGCCATTTCATGCAGCGGCAAAACGCTCATACTGTTAGCCAAATTTAGTTACAAATCTACCGCTAGATGGGCTATTACCGATTTGTACTCGGTCGGTAACATTTGTTAAATTCCATGCCTGGTTTACAGTCCAGAAATATACTTTCTAACAAAATAACTTTCCATGACTAAAAGGCTATACGAATGCTCGTTCTTTTATTGACAATTTTATGTACATTTCTTACGATGTTACGGAGCACGTCCACTCAGACTGAATGTACTCCAACGTACACGACATTTCATGCATGTACTTTCAATTTGAGATTATTCGCTTGCGCATATTGGGAAATACACGACACGGTACATCATCAATACACAAGTTTAACAGGCAATGCAGAAACAGGTCTTTTATCAGTCGAAGTATGAGAAAAATACGGTAGTGAATAACGGTTAACGAACTGAGTTCTTGAACTAGTACAAATAACTGTACTTCCACAATGATAACGGAGAAAAAAAATGAATTTCATCGAGACATAAAATACTGAACCGGCTGCTGTACAAAGTATATTAAAGTCTATTTATTGCTGTTCGTGAAAACTGTTTCATTATTGACCTGTTATTACGTTAAGTATTCAGCCGCAATAAACGTAGCGAACTGCACTTTTACACAACCTTTTAGGGAGTACTAGCTCGTAAATTCACAGTAGAAAATCCTTCGTTGAACAATTCTTACATATTATTGAGTACACTGTATTAATGAGTATACGTGTGATTGAGTTTACAAAGCCGACAAGCGAGAGATAGCTTCGTAGAGATTTATATAAACAGAAGTATTGAAATACGTTGTGTACAGGGATTATAGGGGAGAACGTTCCTCCTTAAAAGATCTGTGCGTGAGAATTTGCTGCCTGAATCACGCTAATATTTTACTATTAGTTACATAATAAAGGTAGCACTGATTTCGCTAAGAGATCGATCAAACTCTTCTCTTTGAGATAATGAAGACAATCTCAGCACCATTCATCCTACAAGGACAACTAATCTCGCTCGCAACGCGTGCAAGTATTTGACAAGAATTAAACCTTTGGTGCACGACGTGGTTCACGTGCATAATAAATAAGTTGCTGCATCATAATGATAGGATATCGGTAACTTTGCCTCGTCGTCCTTCCTCTGTAGAAATGAAAATGTCGTACGAACAACCAATTTAGTAAAACATCGGATGACCAAAAGAAATTTCATTAATGGAAAGTTAAAGGAAAGCTAAAGAAAATTGTACATATTTACTTTGAAAAAGAATCTAGTAGGAACGAATTGCGGGTGGGACCGTCGCACATTCATTTTTGTCTAGCGTGTTATCTATTACCGGCCTGTAATCAATCGTCACCTGAAAAGAATTTTCATTGGTTAGTAAAGGTATGCGGGAACACGGAAATGTCGAGTCGAATCGAGACGAGAATTTTTTCGAGATCAAGACGAGTTCTCGCAAATTTTGAATTCTCGATTATGTCGGGATTCTCGAAATTATCGAGATTCTCGAAAATTTCAGAGTTTTCAGTAGTACCGTTATAAGACTCACTTTAAAACCAATTTTTTTTCGAAAACCACATTTTGAAATTTATTCATTGAATCTTCTTTTCTTTATCCTGATACTTTCGAGAATCTCGAAATTTTCGAGAACCCGACCCGACTCGTCTCGATGTCTTCCCGGCCATCGAGATCCCTACATTTTTCGGGTTCTTGCGCACCCCTACTGATTAGGCTTAAACCGACATTATGAAACACTATAGATTATTACTACATACATTTCCTGTTCTCAGATCGATCTTCGTTAGCGTGTGCTTCCGCCAATGTTGGTCCTCCGGTTTTGCTTGTTGGTTTTCTAACGGCTTGCTATAATCGTATTCGTCCATTCTATCTTTGAAATCTTCGCGTGCATGCGCGCCACGACTTTCTTTTCTATTCTCGGCAGCCACTATCGTTTGCATTGCGTTCACCATTAGGTTTTGTAGTTCGAGGCTTTCCACGAGGTCGGAATTCCAGATCATTGATTTGTCGGATACCTTCAGATCATCCAGCTTCTTATAAAGACCAGACATTTTCTGGCATCCTAGTAACATTTTCAAATACATTAAAGTATTTTTAGCATCATTCAATATATTATCTTATATACAGACATACTAAAATTCAAATATATATACCTTCTTGCAATGTCTCGGCTGTCCTAAATACAGCCGCGTGGGTCTGCATAGTTTTCTGCATGCTTAATCTCAATTCTGCGGTGGAAATACTACCATTTGCGTTTCTGATCTTATCCAAATTGGCCACACTCTCCTCTCCGGCATTCTAAATGCGCAGTTTGTATTATTTTCTACGCTGCAACGTTTAAGTTTCAGTATAATTCAGTATAATAGTACTAACAGGTCTAAGAGGTCCAATAGCTTGTCCGGGCGTGTTCTCAGCTGCAATTGTCTTAGCGCATGCACGGCCAAATACAACTAAATCCAGTAATGAATTAGCACCGAGTCGATTAGCACCATGGACGGATGCACAAGCGGACTCTCCGCAAGCGTATAGTCCACGCACAACCGCGTCTTCGTTGTTCTTTCTTGTTATGACCTGTCCCTTATAGTTTGTTGGTATCCCTCCTTCATTTTCAATTGAAATCAAATTCTTTTATCATCTTATTGTTAATTCTTTACCAGCGGCAAGATGAATTACTCACCCATGTTATAATGTACCGTCGGAATTACAGGGATTGGTTCTCTCGTTACGTCGACTCCTGCGAATATCATTGCCGTTTCTGAAATACCCGGTAATCTCGCTGCTAGTTGTTCAGGCGGCAAATGATGAAGTTGCAAGAAGATGTGATCTTTCTCAGGACCGACACCTCTGAATAATTATCAGATTAATCATTGAATTTCTTCAATAGCTTCCCGACACCTTGTGCAAGGTGAATCTCATAACAAGACGATCTCAAATAACTCGTAAGTAAATATTTGAACAATATTTTCGTACGACAAATAACTTAGGAGTTATTCGAGATCGTCATGTTATCAGACTCACCCTATATATACCGCGTCCATGACTTACCTGCCTTCCCGGATTTCGATAGTCATAGACCTAGATACTACATCTCTAGAGGCTAGATCTTTCGCGACTGGTGCATACCGTTCCATAAACCTTTCACCTGCGCTATTTATGAGGTACCCTCCCTCACCACGGCTACCTTCTGTGATAAGGCATCCAGCGCCGTAAATTCCTAGAATTAATATAATTTTCAGTAAAAAGCTGTAGTTTTTTTAAAATAGCCGATCCTTTTCTCCTTCTCGTACCAGTTGGATGAAACTGTACAAACTCTAAATCCTGGTTTGGCAAATTCGCTCTGGATACCATTGCGGTACCATCTCCTGTACATGTGTGAGCAGACGTGCAGGAGAAGTACGCACGTCCGTAGCCTCCGGTAGCTAATACTGTGTTCTTAGCATGGAAACGATGGAGAGTACCATCTTCCAAAGAAAGAGCGAGCACGCCTCTACATTCTCCATCCTCCATAAGCAAATCCAGAGCGAAATATTCGACAAAGTAATTGCAGTCGTAGCTTAACGATTGACCGTACAAGGTGTGGAGCAGCGAATGACCTGTCCTATCAGCCACGCAACAACACCTGTGAGCTTGACCACCTTTTCCAAACTTTAGGGACTGACCACCGAAAGCACGTTGGTAAATTTTACCTAAAACAAAAAGTAACTTCTGTAATACAAATTTTATAAATGCAATTGTAAATTTGGTAGGGGATCTTAGTTTCACGAGTGCCGTTCTGAAGTTTAACTATTGTTATACCATCAATAGACCCCAGATATTTATGCAAAATAAAAAGTTTTTGCATCAATTGCAACACGCAAGAGCTAAATATAAATTTATAAAATAGTAAATGCATAAAATCCGGAGTCTAATCATCAGTGTTCATATGTGTCAATGTTCAGACACCTAGCAACCTGAAAATGACTTGTTATTTTTAAATGTCAGTACAAAATTTGTAGTATCCCTTTTTGGTACATTTGGTTTGAATATTAAGAAATCAGAAATTACATACTTCTCAATTATGGATGAAAATACAGGAGAAAACCCGAATTACGAGGATCTCGAGAATATAGAAAATGAGGAAGTCAAGATAAATGATAGGTACAGAACACAATATTAGAGAAGATTGAGATTATTAAAATAATTATCGTTCGTAATGTGAAATCTAGTGTTGCTTGTACATTTCCAGAGCAAGTATAAAATCACGCTCAACATCACAACTAAATTTGAAAGGACGTTCCCATTCTCGTTCTCGATCACCAATCAACACTAAACGTACAAGAAGATGGGTCAGCCCGAACGCTTTTATAAATTTCGTACAAGATTTCAGACAAGTTAGCACGTCGATTATAGATTTTTGTTACGATAACAACAAGAATTCGACACTTCCAGAGTCACATTGGTATGAGAAGTACAAAATTGTTTCAACTAGCCGGTGAGAAATGGAATCGATTGTCGCCTAGTGAGAAGCAACCATATGTAGATGCTGCTAAAAGCATTAAAAATAAAAAACAAGATCAACTGAAGAAAGAGGACGTAAATGTTGCTAATCCGACTACTGTCGAACCGAAGAAGGATGAAAAAAGTAGACAGGCAAAAACAACAAAGAAGTCGAAAAATACCAAGGTTTGTTTGCCTCCCAAACTAAGACGACCACACAAGTTCCTTTTATTTATTAAGAGATGTAATTATCTAAATTTCAGGAGAAAAAGCAAAAGCAAAAGAAAAAGAAAAAATATAATACAGAATCAGATACTGACTCAGCTGTTTCAGCTACATCAGCAACGTCGGTAACAAGCGAAGATATGTCTGATTGTAGTTCTTAAAGGGACAACAGCTACTTATTTCTATTTGTGATTAATTTATACTTTGATAATACTTCTGTTCATTGGTACATCATTACAGAAGTTGTGCGTTCATTGCATGTTGTAAAGTTTGTGTGCTCTCAGGATATTCATGACAAAACTGAATGTACGTTAATGGATTTTAGAAAAGCTTAATAAAGACAGATTTGTATTCATCTTTTATACAAAGCACGCTATAATAGCTACCATTTCATAACAATTTACCATCGGTAGTTCGACTGAAAGGCATGCCACAGTTCTCCAATTCAATGACTGCCTTTGGCGCCTCACGAGTCATGTAATGAATGGCATCCTGATCGCCGAGCCAGTCGGATCCCTTGACAGTATCGTACATGTGCCACTGCCAGTTATCTTGTTCCATGTTACCCAAAGCGGCATTGATACCACCTTGAGCAGCGACTGTATGCGATCTTGTCGGAAACAATTTGGTAACAACAGCTGTTTTGAAACCCTCCGCGACCAAACCATAGGCAGCACGCAATCCTGCTCCACCAGCACCCACGACAACAGCATCGTAGGTATGATCCACTAAAGGATATTGTTTGGAAACAGTGTCGGATACTTTCGCTTTGTCATCTGGTGTATAGTGGAATTTACGGTTTGTAAGAACTGGTAGGCCCAAATTATTCTGAAATAAAATTGATAGAATCACACACAGAGAAAGAGACTTTGTGGAGCGGAAATTAACAAATCATCTTTACACAATTTACTTCCTAGCTACGTAAATCACATCATTACTTTCAGATTCACTGGTATACTTGCCAATTCTAGTGTTATTTCTTTAGATAATAATTTACAAAAATTATATTCAACTTGTTAGAAATATTAAAGAGAGTTGATAAACGATATTTCAAAAATACTCCAAGAATTGCTTTACTTGAATTGTGTATACATTACTATGCAAAAGAAAGAAGCACCCGGCCACATTTAATAGAAAAGTGTAAAAAATCAAATAAGGACACAGTAAGTTTTGAAAACAGATTCCGCTGTTTAATTGAATGGTTCTGAGAATATAGTATGTGAATATACTTTAAATGCAATAAATCAATCATTGTACAATACAATTTCTACATAAAGACATTGTTAGTCATTATATCTTATAATTATGTTGGGTGCTTCTTTTTTTGCACAGTAGTGTATAAATAATCAGACAAGAAGATAATAAAACTATAATCAGATGCATTTTCATAGTATCCGTATCATCTGGAGCACATGATTAACATATGTATAGTTACTCGATTGCATTATTCATCTATTTATAAAACTTGAAGCAGGTTTAAAGACCAAGTTGAAAAAAGTCACATGCACACTGATGATACAGACTGCGTTAACAAATAATTTCGAAATGAACAATTACAAGTTTTCAACGTTTCATAAGATTTTAATTCTGTCATTTTCAATCGATACACACTGATTAACAAATATTCTTGTATAAATGTTAACGTTATCATGGTATAATTGTTAAAATTACAAATGACGTTCGAAGCTTAATTACACATTATATAAACACGATTTAAACGTATTAATAACATTTAAAACACAAGGGTTGTTATTAACGATAAACACATATGGCTGCAAACGGTAAAAAAGCGATCGTCAAAAGATAGGTTAATTGTGATTCGATACTAAATATCGGAAATCGAAAGGGGAAACACGAGAAAACGTGAATCGAATTATCCGTCGAACGTCTAATTAAAACATCTGAAAATTGATAACAAGTTGGAAAGTGATTACTTACACATTGTAACTAATACATAGTGCTCGCAACAAGAATATCACTTAACATTACATATGTACATACAGTTCGCCATATGGAGATAAGAAGGAAACGATAACGTGAGGTTGACGAAACGCTGTTGCATTAACATATATATTTCATTTTCAATCTTCCATTTTTTCTTATATACAATTTATTGGCAGAAAAAGAAAAAATTCAATACATTCTATACATAAATGTGTTTCGCAAAGGTTGCGTCAAATCTATAGAATAAATTAACGGTATCGCGGTTAACCGATTATTCAAAATACGCTTTCTATTTTCGTAATGGTTCTTGACAAAGATTAAGTCGAAAGAATGAACGAAAAACAAAACGTAAACGGTACTACCAAACTAAATCGCAGATAATTTAAAGAGTGTAATTTCCCGCTAACGCTAAGCTTCCCGTGCCGGTGGCTCATCCGCAATTATAATTAAACTGTAGCGTAATGCCGTTGGAAGGTTTCGGTATATACGGTGTGCTTAGGCCTGATATCGAGTCGGTAGTAAAACAAACTGTTTACGTGGATAAACCTGGCGGATATCGCAAATCAACATTGTTGCGTTCACGATAGAAAAGATAGACTTTGTGTGCAAAGCCGGCTGCCATGCGGGGTAGCGCGTACAAAATGAGGGGAAGTGTAGTAGCGAAAAAAAATTGATAAAAAGAGTCGACGTCAGAATCGTCTGCTAAACGCTCCGGTAGCGGTAGCCTCCCTCGAGCGAAGCCAGACGATCGTGACTGTCGATCGTTAGATAGCTACATATGTACTTTTTATTTAATTTAATATTATTTCTGTGAAATGCGAAATAATGTGGAATGCTTCTCGGTCAGAAGGAGAGAAATTGTTCCAGCCGAAATCGATGCGGGGAGTCCCGAGGTCCTCTTCGGGTGCATGTGTTTTGGCAAACTTACGTAATTCACTCGACGCCGAATATCGCACAGAGGAGGTGCATCGTTGCCAGGATAAAAATTATATAACTTAATGAAAAACATCTTACCAACGATGTCGCGCGAGTATTTCTCGCGAGCAAAGGCGACAGCTTCAGTAACCCGCTCATCTCGCCACAGAGTCACGTAACCGATATACAGGTTTCGCGAATATATTTTTTTTTCCCCGTTTATCTTTTCCGATGTTTCGCGCACCACCTGGCCGAATGCGCGTTTCTACAGTGCCGTGCGCGACTAACCCCAATTTTTCGCAACTTCACTCGCGCACTTCTCGCACGGCGACGTGAAACGTTCAAGTCGGTTGAGTACCGACTACTGGCGGAAGCTCTCAGACGAATAGCAGTGCTGCCAATTTCGACGCCGCTAGATAACCTCACCTATGAGACGGCCCGTGGTTTTCGGTTTCATTTATATCCACAATTGTTTCGTGCTACTCGCGAAACGAGTACGAACACCGATCGACACCGGTGTTCTAAAGCCGAACACAGACCCAGTTTACTTTCGGTGCATCGGAGGGGTTCAAGTGTCGCACAAGTAGATTATCGCGGGCGGGAAAATTGAACGATACCGCGAAGGAAATAAATCTTCAAGGGGTTCTCATTTCTCTTTACTTGTCGGATGGGGTGCTAACGGTATCGCGAATTTCGTGGTGGTTCTATTGGAACAATTCGAAGAGGAAAAGTGACTTACACGTTCCGTATACCGTACATATACTCGTGCCGATGCATTTTTAGCGAGGAATCCGAGCGGAAAGCGAGAGTACTCTCCAAGTCTGATCATCTAACTCGTAATTGTCCGAAACTACACATTGTTTAGTACCGATCGTTTTTTCGGAATTTGTTTGAATAATACTTTTGGATTATCGACATTCATGCAGATTCAACAAATGTTTTTGTGGACTCGGATTGTCCGTCAGAGCTGGGCGAAATTTCGGAGAGAAAATATTTTAAATAATCGTTGCTCTGCAATTTTTTTTTGGAAATAATGTAAAATATTTAAAATAAAAATTACATTATTTTAAGAAAATTCCTTGGAGACTTGTTCCTCGTTACGAGTACTATGCCTTGCAGTGAAACAAAAGTTCAACCTTGAAAATGAAGGTGTAGGCTACGACCGACTTTTCTTATACATCCTGTAAATTAATATTTACAGTAATCATATTCAATCGTTACGAACAAGAGGAAAAACAAATTAAAATATATAAAACATTTATTTTACACATTACACTTATTTTTCTGTGTACATTAATATTTTCAGAAATCATATTTGATCGTTACGTGGAGGATGAAAAATAATTTAAAATATAGAAGACATTTCAAATAAAATTCTCACTATTTCGATTTAGTATTTACTATTTTACCCAGCTCTGTTGTCGCTTCTCAGTTGTGTAGCCAAGGTTACAGGACGAAAATATTTATTTTCCTTTCAAGTTCAAATTCGATCGTTCGGTCATTCTTAGATTCTAGATAGAGCAGTGGTTCCGCTCCAGTCGGTTCTCGCAAGCGTCTAGATTACATCGCTGCAGGACAGAAACCTCGGGCGATACAATTGCCTGCTTACGCTTTTAAACCATACAACTTTCCGCCAGTGCAAAAACCACTAGTGTTTACAAGGCTGTTAGCACGCAGTTCGTAACGGTGATCGCGCTTAACTGAGTGAGCTTTATTTCCTACAACACGGGGAGAGAGAGCGGGAAAAAGAGAATTGAAACAGATTCGTCCCGTGTTTGCCGGGGTTGACGGCACGACGCGTGTCGCGATTACCTATTGGTCGATTCTCTGTAGGCTCGTCTCTCCTTTACATCGCAACAGCAAAACCTCGTCGCGCGTAGCCATACGGTGGGGAATCCAATACCACGCTGCTCTACCAGATGCTACTTACACGACGTTAATGCGAGTATTGGTAAGCGTAGGAGTATTCTGTGAAACAGGTTTACTCGCATCTACAGGGTGGCCCGTAAGTACTAAGAAAATTATCTATCCTCTTTTGCAGAAATGTCTTTATCGAGACATCATCGCAAAACATAAACATTTCTCTTGACCGTCTACCGTTAACCGTTACCATCTAGCAACACGTGTTTCGACCGGAAGTAGATTTCTCCTTGATAAGAATTAACGATTTATTACTACATTTAATCAGCAAAAGTATTGCTATTATGAATTCTTTTGTATAAATGGAATTACGACTGTTTTTATTTGTAAAAATTACTTAATAATTGTATACAGATGTTTCATATTCAAGTGAGATCTTTGTCGAGTCATTTAAAGTATATTCTAAAGAGGAACAATTTAGTTTATAAATCTTAAAAACATTAGCGACATCTATTTATTTGTCGTGGTCGGAAATTTACAGTTGAAATTGAAAGAATTTATTGAAGAACGTACTGAAACAAATGCCGAGAACGGCGGTTTCGAAATTGTTCTGACAACTTGATTTATTATAGACCTCCTTATACCTTTGTTCTTATTCCAAGCAGCCACGAAAGGAACATGCAGAGTATGTTCCGAATGTAGACTGAGAATTGACGTGAAAGTGAAGGGATCTCGTTTTTAACATTTTATAAAATAGAATCCAAATCTACGGTTCTGCCACGATAAGAACTCGTTGGCTCGCTTTAAAATATGTATAATAAGTTCAGTCGAGGTATACCATACTGTATCACAAAGCTATCCACGTATTAATGTATCCTAATTCATGCGTCGGTGTCGCTTCGCTATGCGCATATTTCAATTTGAACAACTGTAATTATGGTATAAATACCCTTAAATGACGACTGACTCATAGTCTTTTGTTAAGACTTGGAAGTTCCACTATGCGTCGTAAAATAATCCCATCACTATTCTTAAATAGCTTAGAATAGGTGTAATTTAAGACAGTAAAAATTTTGGAAGAATTTCATAATACCATTATATTATTTTCAACCTATTAAACCTATTAACACATTACCGACCGGCGATTATTACATAATTTTGAAAAATCTATGGTACTTGCAATTTTTATTGTGAACTAACAAGTCACCCTCAATAACGTCATCTAATAGTTTCACTGAAGATTGCAATGTAAAAGAAAATTTCGATGCTTTCTTTTGGTACAGCACAATTATTTAAAATCCTATTAATAGGCTTCCGGTAGGTAAAGTGTTAAAATAAATTTCTATTTCACTTCAGTTGTTGCAATTCAGGTAGAAAACTTTTATTTTGCATAAACGAATAAAGCTTGTCTCGGTAAAATGATTTCATTTATTTGATTTATTTGAACACAACGTTCCAGTTGTGTGTATGCTGCGAATAATCCACAAATTGTACAAACAATTTAAACAGTATTCCTCTTGCAGTATCGCAGAGTATTTATATCAAGAGAGAGTTTAGTTTCTGCAAAAGTCTACGAGTACAGGATTCATTACACAAATACGGATAATATTCGTATACAAATTTTTTAGTTGATTCGCTCAACGCGACGCTGAAAAAAGAAACGACGATCGGACGCGACGAGTATAAATTCCACACGTGCTAAATATGATATTTCGTCGCTGGAACATGTAAATGCGGTGTCACGCGGGTCCGCGTCTCCGGTGGGAATTAATTACCTATAGAAATATCGACGAGGAAACACGAGGGGACACGGGCGGAAATCTAGCTGCGTTCGCAATGACGCCGTCAAATGGCCACCCGCGGGTCTTGATTACGTCGACGAACTTTTTAATTGATAAGAATGATGCGAGTTTTGGTAGAGCTCGTATCAGTATGCTCGAATCGAGGGAGGGACATGCTGCGCTTCCGCCTCGTCTAATGTTGAATCGATGACGGGTCGATAGGAAATGCTGATCTGCAAAAGCACGTACTACTGATGTCTGTTGACTTTTATCTTACGGGTATCGCATACGTGCGCTGCGAAATATTGTATCGCGATGCGTTCAATGGTGTACTGTATATACGACTTTCCTGTCGGCCGCGATAACGCGACAAAACGGTGGCTAACAAAAATGTAATTGTGTTAACACACCGTAGAAATTTGTTTTTTAATCGATCAAGTTTATACCATGATTTTTTCAGAATTTGTTCGATTATTTAAAAATTTTTTTGTCGACGATTTTATTTGCAATTTTATGTGCAATGTCTTAATTAATATTTGGCTTTGTTATTCTTATTTAAGATCAATGATCACATGCACAAATTGCTTGGTCTTTCCAGAACCAATGACGCAATTCTACGAAAAATTGCGTCACTGAAATGTCTATGGACAGAAATATATGGTAGACTCGCTTAAAAAAAATTGACTTTCCTATTCATCCCACAAGAAAGTTGGAGTAAACGTTCTAACAGGTTTTGCAAGAGGAAAACCTGAAACTTGTTCGTCTTAAAAATGGCAATGGACAATATTTAAAGGATAACCAGGATGCCATTAATTTTTTTTCCAATGGAGCTATGTGATTTTTTAAATAGTATTAAAGAAATCATACGGTCTCATTCAAAATATTTAAGTGTTGCCTACTTTGTATAGAACAGTTTTTGTTAATGTGAATGATGGAATTCCGTGTGGAATTTTGCACTGTGGAATCAGTGATAAAAGTGCTGATAACTTACTGCTCCATCTTCGCGAGCCCACGTGATCGTATGTTTGCGCCAGTGTTCAGAATATGGACGTTTCGTTTGGTTCTCGATCGGTTTCGTGTAGTCGTACTCGTCGATTCTTGTCTAAAAACAATCGAGTAATTTTTCAATCATGAGATTATAATTAATTTTAGATTAGAGATTAATTGTATCTTAATGTAACGAATTATACTTTGTGGTAGACAAGAATTTTTTTCTACTTTTTTTCTATTTCTATTAAATAATTTTTAGAATTACAGAGTTACCGAAATGGTAAGCAGAATAAGTGTAGAATTGGAGTATTAAAATATTGTAACAGTATCAAGAAGAATTCGATGAATAGATTTTTGAACAGCATCGAACAATTCACCTCGTTGAGACTTCCATCATTCAATTCCTTTCAGTTTAGGAGGAATGAATATCATGTATTGTATTACGTAAATACCTTGAAGTCATCCCGGGCATGCGATCCCCTGGATTCTTTTCTGTTCTCGGCCGCGAAAATAATATGCATGCAGACTAACATCATGTTTTGTAATTCCAGAGCTTCCACGAGCTCTGTGTTCCAAATTAGCGATTGGTCCTGAACCTAAATCATTTTGCAAGTATCTTTAGATATAACCCAGGTCGCATGGACGTTGCATACAACATAGAATACTAAAATTTCGAAGAACAAAAATGAAAATCAAATATCCGAGATAAAGTTTGCAAAATTGATTATGAGTAGACTGCGGATATTTCTTCTTTAAATGATTCTAATAAATTGTAAATAATACAATAATGTTTTATTTATTGTGTCATGAATAGTAATGACTAATGTTTCGACTGCTAAATTGTTATCAAAATTGCTGATGTCTCCAACTATTCGATCAGAGTTCTAACAATTCTTGATATTTGATTGTTCCAGAAGCGGGCGTTATCTATGTGTCGACCGTGTTGATAAGACAATTAAAGCAACAAACGTTACATAACAGTGACTCGAGGAGATTGTAACGATCCGTGACGCGAGCTTACGTAAATGGGCAAAATATCGCTCGATTCACCTACACATATATCCGGCAGATCACAGGTGTAAAACCGCGTCATCTCACGGCATCCTCGTTGCAGTATATCGCAGGTGCGGAACACCGAGCAATATCGTTGCATAGTCTGTTGCATCTCCTCGCGCAGCTGCGCAACAGGAACGCAGCCTTTCGCGAAGCGGGTTGCGTCGAAACGGCAAACAGACTGTTCGCTAACTGCCTGCTCGCAAACACGTTGGAACGTGAGAAACATTTCCTAAAGTATATTGCCCAAAAGTATTTTGTACTTGAAAGTACCTAGAGAAGTTAGGAAAGCTATAGAAGACAGAGCAGACAGAGCAGCTATGGCATCCGGAGAAAGCATGGAATCTAAAATACATGAAGAAATGAGACGTCTGGAAGCAAAAGCACTCAGCGTAGCTATAGACGCTAGAAAAGTTAACATTGATATGGAAGCAGAAACACTTAATGTAGATATACATGCTAGAAAAACAATAATAACTATTGAAGCAGAAGCAGTTACAGCAGATATAAGTGCTAGAAAAGCAATAATTTCTATAGAAGCAGAACCAGCTAGCGCAGATACTGAAGCTAGAAAAGCTCGAATAGCTATGGAACTAAAAGCAGCTAGGGCAGATATAGAAGCTACAAAAGCTCGAATAGCTATGGAGTTAAAAGCCGTTAGGAAAGATATAGAAGATAGAAAAGCTGCAATAGATATGGAAGCAAAAGAAGCTATAAGAAACATAACGGCTAGAAAAGACGAACTACTTACGGAGGAACATAAACGTAAAATTTACTACTAAGAACTTAATGAAGCTGATTTTAGAGAAACTACCAGAGAAGGTGATCGAGCTAGTCAACGAGGATAAATTCTCACGGCGGACAAGTCCTCATGACGTTCACCAGGTCTCGTCATGCAATCGATCTGGTCGGCGATTGCCTTGCCGAAGACGACTAGCTCTAGAAGGCTGTTGGCGCCCAGTCGATTGGCGCCGTGGACAGAGGCGCACGCTGTTTCACCGGCAGCCCAGAGTCCTTCGACCGTCTTATCTTCCTCCTTCTCCCGCGTCAGGACCTTGCAAAAGCCGTGAAAATTGCCAGTCGGTGATTCATGCACCCGCGCGAGCCGTTACTCATACCGCTCGAGTAACCAGATCAGGTTTTCCTTGCACCTCACCTGTGCTTTCCAATTTGTCGGTATACCGCCCATGTTGTAGTGCATTGTCGGTATCACTGGGATCGGTTCTTTCTCAACATCCACACCGCCGAACACCCATGCCAAGTGCGAAATGCCTGGTAGCTTCGAGCGGATCGTCTCCACAGGTAGATGCTGCAGCTGCAGGAAGACGTGGTCCTTTTTGGGGCCGACGCCTCTAAATTTAAGCAATCGGATGATCAGAATTAGAGATTGGGATTCGATGATCCTTTTAAATCATGTTTCTGTCGAACATTTTCGAGGAATTTGTTTATAGACTACGTATACGTCACCTGCCCTCGAATATTTCCAGAGTTATCGCTCTCGAAACAATGTCACGGGACGCTAGATCCTTCGCGTTTGGCGCGTATCGTTCCATGAAGAATTCTCCCTCGGAGTTCAACAGTTTTCCGCCTTCTCCTCTGCTGCCTTCCGTTATCAGAATACCGCTGCCGTATATGCCTACCGGAAAATATCACTGGCAATGCTAGCCAAAGAATTTCTACAGGACATATTGTTCCTTTTATTGGGTTCGCATGAAATGTATACCGGTCGGATGAAATTGAATAAATTCGATATCCTGAAGAGGCAATCCCGCTCTCGAGGCCATCGCCATTCCGTCGCCGGTGCAAGCATGAGCCGCGGTGCAAGATAAATAACATCTTCCTGATCCTCCGGTTGCTATCACCTGGAGCAAAGTGGTAACTCGTGTCAGATGCCATTGGAATGTATTCTGCCTGTATTCTCCTCATTATATGTATACTGTGGTCGACTATTATACTTCCACGGCTCGCGTGTTCAATTTGTTTAGTTAAGTGATCGATATTTCAAACGTAAAACCTCCGCGAGCGGAATTCCAGATTAATGAAGACGATCCGATACGGTTCGCTATTCAGTTTGCGCGTGCACGATGTACCTGATTGAGATTAATAGGAGTTCTATGACTTATGTGTATAGTGTTACGTATTTTATATTCTTTATTGCTGATTGCGAAAGTTTGTTTGTAGTAAGGATTTATTAGAATAATTTTCGAATTTGAAAAAATATTTTTTTATGAATGTATATTGGCTGTGTGGCATTCCTGTGTATGTACAACACTCTAAAGTGTTGAAAATTGTATACAGTTTTTAGTTTATTTTCAATTCAGTAAAATCATCGATCGAAGAAATAAAGTATGTTCTATCTGAAAATTCTTTCTTTTTACAAATTCACATCTTACATATTCACTTGAATTGGTGCCGTCTAAGAGGGGATAAAATGGTTTACCGTATGATGAGCCCTAAAACGATGCAAGAGGCCGGTCTCCAGTTCCCATGCCAAGACGCCCTTACAGCATTGACCGTGCATAAGAAGATCAAGGGCGAAGTATTCGACGAAATAATGCACTTCGTAGCGGAGGGATTGTCCGTATAATGTGTGCAATAATGCGTGACCGGTTCTATCCGCAACGGCACATGTTCTGTGTGCTTGACCGCCTTTCCCGAACTTCAATGACTGGCCACCGAATGCTCGCTGATAAATCGTTCCATCGTCTTTACGACTGAACGGGCAGCCTGGATATCCGAAAAGTTTCAACAACAGAATTATTAACCCCTTGCCCTACGATTTATTTTACGGTTTTAGTGATTAGAACATTTTTGTAGTTCGTATAATTTCCTAAAAAAGGAGAAACTTTATATCTATTGTATGTTTATATATTCTTCATTAGCTGTACGTTAACAAACCGAAAGTAGAATTTTATTTCCGTTTAAAGGAAATTAGTGTAGTATAGATATATTTATTAGACTCTGTTCAGAGTCTTCGTCACGAGTCAGACACGATATTGTAGTGTAGGGGAAGAGGTTAATCCTCTGATTAAGGTAAAAGCACCAATAGTTGACCAGTTAAGAAAAATTCTCTGCGTGAACAATAGTAAATGCCTTTTAATCCTTCGTTAAATAGAGAGACTATCCGTGAAAATGCTATTCGAACTATACTTACATTGTGCAACAAAGCTAACTTTTTTAAAATAATCGTATTATTCCAATTGTATAGACCTGTAGGTATCGTTCGCGAGTTACAGATTTTATTTATTCGTAGAACTGGCTGAGAAACTTGACACGGTTTCGTTTTTCCTCCTTTCATGCAGCAGCATTTCAAGAATGTTGCGTACAAGGATAATTTTAATAGGTTATAATTGAAATGATTCTGGATTTACCATAATTTTCAAGTTCGTACACAGCACGCGGTGCCTCCCTTGTTAAAAAATGTATCGCGTCTTGATCCCCTAACCAATCGGATCCTTTGACAGTGTCGTACATGTGATACAACCAGTTGTCATCACTATCCGCGCTGCCAATTGCTGCATTTATGCCACCTTGCGCAGCTACTGTGTGAGATCTTGTGGGAAATAATTTTGTTACCACTGCTACACGATACCCTTTACTTCCTAATTAACGAAAAAAAATATATATAGTTTGTTTTTCCAAAAAAGATATATTTTAATTTCTATTTATGTAGATTTTTAAGAGTGAAAGGGTATAAGATACGTTATTTTGTGAACGAATAATATTGAAAATGGATTGGATTAAACGAACTAAGAATCATCTAAATAAACGTTACCTAAACCGAATGCAGCTCTTAAACCCGCGCCCCCGGCACCGACGATGACGACATCGTAACAGTGATCGATCATAGGGTAACTCTGCAAGAAACGTTTCCAATTTTCTACAACAATAAACTTGCAAATTAATACTAGAACTACGTCACAATGACAGGTTCCAAGTTTTTCAGAAAGATGCATTTATGTGAAGTACAGAAATTGTACTTCACATTCATACTTCACGTTGTGAAAATAAATGAAATGTAATATGAGAAAAGTGATCACTCTTGTGATCACAATTCCACAATTTGTGGAAAAATGTCGGGAACTTATTACGTTGTCACTGTTCTCCTTTCCACATTTCGCTTTCTCCCCCGGACTGACGTTTACATGAAAACCCCGCGAATCTTTCCTACTGATGCGTCGAGGTTGTGTCGCGAAACGCTGGAAAAATCGAACGGTATTATGCGACGCGGTGGACGATGGGGTTTACCAGTCGTTATTCCTTACAAGAAATCCTGATAACCGATTTATAGATCGTAACATCGCAGCCGTGTAGAAGTGTGTTCTTGACACGATCCCCGGTCTCCGGACGCACAGCACGCGAGAAACCTTGATTCTCGGTCGTTTGTCATTTGATAAAAGAAACAGCACAGCACGCTACTTTCAGGGAGCAAGGAGTAAACACAGTGTTATAGCGAGATAACAAGAAGGTCCGTGGCAAATTGCATGAAGTGTCATGAACCAATGATCATGAAAACGATCAGGCTCGAAGTAACCTCATTGTAAAAATTTTTGTCAAAAATGCATGAAACACACAGTCTTACTAGACTTACTATCTTACTTATAGTAGCTATATCTTATAGGTAGACTGAGGATCTTTATGCATTGCTTTTAGCGTAACAATAAGTCGTTCAGGGATGACATTAATTTTTATCTTATCGCTGCTTCTTACAATAAGTTGCAAAACATTTTTATTTTACATAAACATCCGCAGTCTACTTATAAGTATGGCAATTTGAATAGTTTTACGTAGATATACACAACGATGACCTCGGCTGCGAAATCAACGAGGACATCGGACGTCCGAACAAAAACTCTTTTTTACAAGCATAACTTTTATTGCACTTGCAAAAATACAGTTCGAAACATAGACGATTTATCGGTACATATAATTATTACAACGGTTAGTTTGACCGCGGGCTCTTCCTCTTTGGTATTGTTTGGACACCGAAGAGCCGGTGGTAACGACGAATCGCTCTTTTAGTATTAATAATTACGATAATGCTATTCGGACGAATTAGTTCTACCCTCGCTGACAGTTATTGATTGTTAAGATTCATTAAAAACGTCGGTCACGCTCTGTTTACCCTTCTAATTTCTGTCTCGGCGATTAGACCCTAATTAATCAGGCGGTACCACCTTTCACGAAAATCGTTCAGCTTACGTTACGGTTACTTTATTTGCCACACGTGACACGTTTACATTGCGTGATCGATTGATTCGCCTCGTTGTGCTCACTCACGTATAAAAAGCTTACAAAAACGTTATGGTCGGAGTATTGTGCAGAACGTTTAATAATGAACGGTACCATCGAGAAGGCAGTGAATCTAGAGAAAATAATGAGCAAAGAAACGTCAATGAAATTGTCTCGGAAGAAACGTTCTTCTCAAAAAATTCTTCATGCTCAGAGTTGAAAGTTAAACAATGCTTTCGATCGTTACAAGCGGACTGCGGTTTTTATGGATTTATATGACAAAAATAAGTTGACGTAATTGGGAATAGTTCAGAGATGATAAAGATTTGAAAATCTTCCGGAGTAGGGAGCTGTTCTACACTCTGCATGGCTGCTGTAGCTTGCAATTGGTGTAGACACTTGTTACATTTTGCATAAAAAACCGCAGTCCAGTTATAAGCTAGCGAAATAGAATTGTTGTGTTATCATAAACTTACTAATTGCGCCCTTATAGATTACTCTGTAGAAAAGAAGACTGTTTCACGAAGACCAGCACGAAATCAAGGCAGTGAGGAGATACAAAAAATGCAATTAACGGTACCAACAATCAACGAACAGAACTGGAAACGATGCTAAGGGTTAACATTTCTACGATGCACGTATAGTTTCGACGATGTGTACATTTATCATATGGAATTCATTCGATCTACATCCGTCCATTATATTTCTTCCGTTATATACTTCTTGGTTGAACAATTAACGCAATAATGCAAAACCTAAACCACTTTTTAAAACGGTACTCCTGTGCTAACTAATGGCAAACCCTCTAGACTGGCTTTACTCCGAAGAATAAATACATTTACTATTGATTATACGATCATTTTGTTGGTTCTATCATCTGCAATTGACGTCTGTTTCATTCGTGTTCCCTAATACTGAGAATTTGATCTTTTCATTAAAACCCTCGGATGACCGGGATAAATGACTAGAATTACGTAAGTAGCGGTTTGAACTTTAATTACTCTTAGCTCTACACTGCAAGAATAAATTCTTCTTCGCTAACGATTAGAGTCGTCAGGTTAACACTTGTGTCCCCACTCTACCTTCCCCTTCTACTCTCTGTCGTGCATGCGTCACACTGTCACGTGACTAATCCGGTACAATTTGTACTCCCTCCCCTCATTGGCGACTCTGCTAACAACTACGATCGTTTACGAATATATTTAAAATAACTTTCTTTTCTCAATTCCATCGTGCTGATATTTGTCTATTGATTTCACAAGGATGATTCAAATATAAACGAGGCTTCCCTTTAAAATTTTGGAACTTTTACAAATTATTACCTTCACGGAAACTGGGATTAAAGAAAGATTGCTTCGTTCATGCCTCTGACAAGTTCCACACGAAATAAAAATCTACAACATCCTATACATGTAAAGAACTGTCTCCCTAAAACTACTATTAATTAAATCACCAGTTGCACATTGCATTAACAACTTAATTAAGCAACGAGTGGCACTCGATTCATTCGCCAATACTACAAACACTGTATCTGGTACAAATCATGTCTTAATTCTTGCTCAGTGTGGCTCGTTTTTATAAAAAAAACTGTTCACAACTTTCATGAACTGCATTTACTTCCGAACACTCTGTACATTTGAACCATCCTGTCTGCAATCGAACCACACGAAAAATCTACGATTATATGCTAGATTCTGGTTATCTTGTCAGTATATTTCGTAACCGTGTTCCAGAAAAATCTGTTTATGCAATGTCATCTCTTCTAATTACATTCAGGGTTTAGTCGTAAGACGTTTCTTTGAACTTCCGGTTTGTTTCGGGCGAAACCCTCAAAGAACCAGTCTCCTGATGCCGCATTCGCAGCAGAACTTCGCAGTTTCCGGGAACTTGGAGCCGCACTCATGGCAGAATTTCGACATTTTGCATTTTGACGATGATAGGATACCTTCGCCGTCGCTTCTGCCTCGGTTTTGTCTGGTGTAGTCCTCGTCGAGACGGCCGGCCATGTCGTTGGTGCTGCGTCCATGGTGCGAATATTTGCGATTTAAACTAGGACGGAGAAATTGAACGGTGTTTTAGGCATGCAGGAGATAAATAGAACAGTGCCGGGAAGTGCAACATTTACGGACACGACTGTGCAATTTGTGAATTTGAGACACCTCTGCCATTAGCTCTTCCGTTTCTGTGTTACAATCAGTTTCTAACGAAAAGAGTTTAATCAGATATAAGTAGATTCCGGATTTATGACAAAAATGAGTAAGTGTAATTTAAAACAGCAAAAATATTTGAAAAATTTCAACATACTCACTTTTGTTATAAATGCATCGAATCCGCAGTCTAGTTATAACAAAATGTCGGGATAGTGGACTCAGACGTGGTTTAGATGATCATTTTGGATGAATCACGGATCATCAAAACAATCTTTACCGAGGTGTTTAAGCCTTTAAAACAACTGTAAATAATATATTAACCTGCTATAAGCGGAATCCCCGCTGAACTTGCCACGATCCTGCCTCTTGTAGCTCTCGGGCGAAGATAGCTCCTCGTCGCTATTCTGATCGTTCTGTTGTCTTCCATGGACGGGGCTAGACATGGACAAGGAATCGCTCTTTAGGAGGGATTTCAGGGACGTGAAGGAACTGTTTTCATCGTCGAACGAGGTCATCAACTCGTCGAACACGGAGTTCGATCGTTTGATGTCCACGTCCGAGGACACAATGGAGCTCAGACTAAGATTGCTAGTCGAAAGGTTCACGTAATTGTTATTTCTATTATTTAAGCTGGCATTGGAGGACTTCTGCGGATCGTTGTTCTTGCCGGACGATTTCTTAATATCGTTAGAACTGTTTTTCTTGTCAAGGCTGGTTTTAGGAGCGGATGAAGCTCGAACGGAGAAAGAACGATTCACCGTTGGTCGAATTACTTTGGGCGAGACTTTATCAAGGATTTTGCGAGCTCTATCAGAGTTGCCAACGAAGCTTCTGCTACCGCGATCATTGTCCTGGGTGACATCTCCGCCGAGAGCTTTCGATTTGTCGATGATCACTCGTCTACCCAGTTCTCGAGCCGGCGACTTCTTCTCGAAGTTCGATTTTGATTCTTTATCGTCTTTCAAGTAGACTTCTCGACATAGCGAGTTGGTTTCTGTTGAATCGCTGGAGAATTCGGATGCGAGGTCATCGAACTCTGTGGGCGGAGCTATCAAGGACGATCGTTTTCCGAGATTGGAGGGGGATGTTTGATATGGATATTTCACGAACGCTGAGGAATGGGAGAGAGGGAACGAGGTTTCGCGGTTTTGATCGAGCAGAGGGTTGTCCGTCACGGATTGCTCGCTGGCATCCGATAGCAGGTCGTTCATCTGCTGCTCTGCTAAGAGGAAAGGATTGTAATCCTTACCGCTGAAACCAGGAAGAAATGAAGATAATCGATTTTTCACAGAAACTTCGATTCCTTTCTCGTCAGACTGCTAATCAAATCATTTTTAAGTAAAGGTCCGATCTAAGAAAAACCCTTGGGTCCGCGCTGTTCCTTAGATTCTGTGGTTCTACTATTTTGCTTCTGGAAGGGATCTCGTTTTTCTTAGATTGAATTTTTACTGTAAATACAATTTCCCAATGAACGTTTGCTTAATAGTAGAAAGAGGTATAGAGGGTCAAAGAGAAACGTCTTCAACCATGAAACATTCGTGCTATGCACAGCCCATAATTTGATTTGAACGTCTCTCTCATCGAACAAAGTGCCTGGTTCGAGCATCTCGTGCCGTGGAAAACGAAAAGTGACGACGGCGGTCAAAGAAAATCGAAAAACTTTCATCTTTCCATGCTATGAAGAACTTCGGCGAACTGAATATTTTCTGCGCCGACAAGCGCTA
Organism: Lasioglossum malachurum; assembly: GCA_028455605.1. NCBI lineage: Eukaryota > Metazoa > Arthropoda > Insecta > Hymenoptera > Halictidae > Lasioglossum > Lasioglossum malachurum. The sequence goes on along the minus strand of CM052319.1, from coordinate 5,200,493 downwards.
GACTAATGGCGCTATCTGTTCTATCAATCGAACGTTGAGTGTCTCGTGTTATCCCGAAGGAAATAATGATGTGTACACGGAAGATTCATGTCAAGCCTCTCAGCCTTAGGCAAACACAAGCATGTTCCTTGATCAAGATTCCAAAGCGTATCTCTAAGTGATGAGTAAATGCACGGGTATGGCTTGGTTATGAGCGTGCGACACAATGTACTATACATTAATAAACGTGCTGGAACTCGGTAACCACGTAACAATTTTCATGAACTATGCGGGACTTAAAGATCTGCAGCAATTTTCCAACGAGTTTCGAAATTCATTTCTGCGAAACTACAAATTACAGGTTGCTTTTTCCCCTTGTTTTTATTTGATGTTACGTTGAAAATATGGCTGCTTGCCTTTGGCGTTCCGTACAATAATGCCTTGATGTATGTGGAAACTTTTATACTCGTGACATTTTTCTGATGAAAATGATATCAAACACAATACGAAAATTTGGATCATGTTTAGCTGTGTAGTAGCGGAGAGTGAAGATCAATTTTTCACAAATATTCGCTTTTTCGCACGTATCGTGACATTATTGTACATTCTATAAGCCACGCCTGGCAAATTGGTGCTCCGAGAGTCGACGAGGCAGAATCGGCTACCCCCACCCGGCCAGCCAACGCGATAGTGGGGGTAGTCGATTCTGCGTCATCTACTCTAGCAACACTAATTAGCCAGGCGCGCTATAAAATTGAAGATGAGATGATTGTGTAGTTGATGCTTCGATTACACCCTGTTTCAAGCTTCTGCCGTTCTAGCAACAAGTGAAACGATCCGAAAATGTGATTGCACGGGGAACCAGAAATCTGCCATGGCGATTTGATCAACCACCTGGAACTTACGTTCTACTGCTAAGTACAAGATTAAAATCCGGTCGTCTGCGCACGTAATTGCTCCATACGGGACGTAATGGCAGTGCTAAGTTCCTACAATATTCGACTGCGTTAGGAACTCTACTTCAAGTGAGGAGTCACTGTGTAATTAATTGGACGACAAGATTGAATCCGGAACTGTGTACTTAAATCCACACATAGCCTCTCACTTATTTCTGCATAGATAGCTCGAACATAGTTTCCAATAATTATCAAATAAGAAAATACATGCGAATCATTTTTCAACCCGTTCCTACCTGCGTTTCGCCAAGAAAGAGCTACTGGAAACGGGAGGGAGGGCCAGCACTTTTGGATTTCTCTTAAGAAGTCTGCTCGACTCATGATAAGGCAGATCGAGATTGATCAATCGATTCTTCGAAGTGTTCGGGGCTTTCTCCCAGTAAGTCTCCGTAGTGATCGTCTCCGATTTATTACGATCTTTCTTCACCACTATCGTGGTTCTTTTGATATCCGGCAACATGCCGAATCTAACGTTTCTGCTCCCAGTGCCGATCTCTTCGATCGTTTCCACCTCGACAGTCTCCATCTGCTTAACACCTGTTAGATCCACGCCATCGATCATCGACAGACTGTCGTTCGAATCGTTCGTCTCATTCACATGCTCGAGGATCCTGTTTTCTATGCCGATCACTTTCGAATACCGCGACTTGAAAGCTGCGTTCGCCGATTTTTTCACTGTCACGCGAGACTCCGATAAGATCATCGATCTTAGGTTCCGCACGTCGATCAAATCGTTTTTCACGGATCTCTCGTAACCGGATCCAGGCTCGGGCATCTCGTCGATCGAATCGTCGCTCGGACAGTCGAAATCTTTCGACGAGAAATTGTTGTAGATCTCGTGCACCTCTTCGTCCGCGATTTTGATGGTTTCGAGGATAGGATTCGGGAATGTCGATATGTCATCTGGGTCGAGATCGTCTTCTTTGTAGTCGTAATCGATTCCTGGCGAACTTGGATTTCCTTCCTCGATCTTTTCGGGTATTTCAATGCCGTCATCTCTTGGAGAATGATCGTCATCAATAGATCTCTCGTCAGTCTCGACAGTAACATGTGGCGAACATTTGCAGATAGTTGCCTGGCTGGCAATGTCTTTCCTATTGACTATTGGAACTTTTATCTCTTCCTCTTCTGCAGCTATCGGTTTGTTATCTACACAACGAGTGGTTGTCAAACAATCCGAATTACTAATGGTGTTCGTCCCTGATTCGTCGATATTATTACGACCAGAGAGACTCTCTTCTTTCACTTCAACACGGTACAGCAACTCCGACCCTGTCTCCTCATTCACTGCCATTTCCCATTTGTTCGGAGGTGGAGTCATCGGTTGTTCCCGCTCCGTCCAATTAGTCGACTTATCGAACGGTGTACTCGATCTACTCGGACGCAGCACATCTTTCATGAGAACCGGCTCGGGCTCCATCTCGATCAGGCTCGCTTCAATGTAGCAGAACTTCGTGATATCGTCATTATACGTCGCCGGAGGATCTAACTCATCAGTTGCAAAATTTGCATCAGTGTCTTCCCTTACTTTCAGGATATCTGTGGTCTTTGGTCGATATTTATCTCTCGACAGTCTTCCAGATAATGAACCATCCTTCCTACGTTCCCCTAACTCATGGAACTCCTCGGGAACCTTAAATTGCTCACCAACAATCGGCGAAGGCAATTCTTCAGGAAAGCTTTCGTCTTTCAATGCAAGTCCAATAACATCGCTCAGAGTATTATTCTTTGGATATACAATTTTAGAGCTATCAGGTCGCCTTTCTTCGTCCTGGTTTGCAAGTTGATCGCAGGAAAGGTTCAACCGTCTCCTCTCTAATATCTTGCTCCTCGGTGACCTTCTGGGGCTCTTCCAATCCTTCTCGCAACTTAAATCCTCCAGGCTGTCCTTAGGAGCCCTCGAAGCTCCCTTCTCGTCTTCAACGTTCCTCTGGCAATGTGACTGGCGCAGCCTTTCCAGCTTCTCCAGGTCCCCAAAACAGAATTCTATTCGAGGACTGTTCTTCACCCGTTTCCGTCGCTGATTCCGCGAGAGTACATCGTTGATGTCTTCGGAAGAGTCCTTGAACGAGTAGGTTCTGTTCAATCTCGGCGTGACCGACTGCCAGTCCACGTGACTTCCGCTGCTTGAATTCGGCTTGCTCGCGATAAAACTGTCAGCGGTCGGTTCTTTTTCTTGGGAATTTTGGTCGAGGAAGTGTCCAGCTTTCCTGTTCGATTTACAAGAAGAAATTCTTTCTGTATCATCTCCCGACTGAACCTTTGCCTGACTGATCTTCTTCCAAGTGGTCAGACTGTTCTTCGGATGTAGGTCGCACGGCTTCACAGTCATGCCTATCACATGGACATTCATGGACAGGTCATTCAGTTTCGGGTGACCTTCGCTCCTAGTGGAGACGATACTCGATCTCATAGACCTTCCGGAGAGCTGACTACTATCTTCCGGTTTAGCTCGATAGTGCGGCAGCTGCTTAGCCATCATCCGTGTCTGCAGCTTGCGTTTCGGCGACGAAACGATATTATACTCTTCGAGACTTTGTTTCTTATACTTTAGGGGCGGGACAGGAAGGAGGGTTCTTTTATTAAGGGGCGCAGGTGGAAAGGTAACCGGTCCGGACCCGTCTTCTGGTAGCCTGAGGATGAGGAAACAGGATCAAGGATGTATGGACTGTCATCAGGGTCGTCGGACGGTTGCGAATGATTTTGAAAGTATAGCGTTTAGAGGCGAGCATTCTGGGTTTCGCGGTTTTAAACAGTTTTCCCGAGTGGAAACAACCTTGTCCCTTTTCTTTCTCCTCATGCACGCAGTTGAACTAAGTACTACATGTTATGGTAATTATAACCTGATCGTTGGGAGCGGTGATCTCACCTGTTTAAACGATCGATCGGTCTAGACTTCATCGGCCCTATCGGACTGGATCCACCTTTCGATTGTCCTGCGCGTCTTCTGCAACAAGCAACATTTTTTAGAAATTAATCCCTGGCTTTTACACTTTTACTTATCTACACAAACATTTATTTATCTGCACGAAATAGTGCAGCAGTGTATCGTCCATCAGGTGATGGCAGTTCTCTGTTCTAGTCACACTAATGCGTTCGGCCAATTGCGGAAGACGTGTAGCGCAGAGTGGGGACACCACGTGATCCCTACTAGTTTCTCACTGCCATCTCCTCGTGGACGATCAGTATCCGCGGACTATTAATGAAATTGCGGTAGCTTACACAGCAGCAGCTTTCTGTTTAACGGGACTATCGTTGCCTTTGTTGCAATTCGGCGCCGAGGCGCTCCCCTTGGCTCTGCTGGTGTGCGGTGTGGGTGACGTTTTACTACTGGAATGAAGATTCGTCGCGGAAGTCGGCGAATATTTCTCGCGTGTGATTTGTCTGCGGTTCTTCAGGGATGGAGCTCGATACTTCATCCGTGCTTCGAGACGTTCCTTCGCGATATTTGTTGCCGGGCTAATTTGCACCCTCGCGATTCTATCTTTGCACCAGGCCACGTGTCTGTCGTACGCCTTGACGCCGAAGTGACGATTGCAGGTGGGACAGACACCCTGCTCGTTCGCACGCATCGGCGCACTTGATGACAGGAGTGTTGTGCCTGGTTTCTGCATCGTATCGTCCACCTGAAGTTGTTTTTCGCAATGTTAGATTTGATTCAGTCTTGAATTATAGTCATGTCCTAGCCAGGAAACTGTGAGTGCTCCGGATTTAATATAGACAATGTTATTATCAATTAGTAAACGAACTGCAACTGACCGATAAAAAGTGAACCTTAATGAATTTGCTAAGAAAAACTAAAAATTATAAACATGGATCCGTTTCGCAAAATTTTTTGATTACCTCTACGGAAATAACGAATTGGTTTATTGCGAGTTACTATTCTCTAACTGAAACCACGATATGTGAAACACTTTCCACACTAGAGATTTCTTTTTTAGGTAGCTAGGTTAATGAAGACGTTCGTTTAAAATACCTCGTGAACTAAACATTTTTCGATCACTCCGCCTCGATACTGCCTTCCTTTTTGTAGAATGAGATTTTATATATTCCATATAAAAAATCGTCCATATAAAAAAAAATCATTAAACTGTTTAAATGTTCAAAAGTCTTCGCATTTGTAAAAAATATACAGTCATGTGAACGTAGTACTTTTTCAGCGGTATATACGCGATGCTTCTCTGGCGTTTTTGTTTTTTAATGCACTGTGGAAAGAGACTATACCACGTAACAGTTGCATCTATCCTATATTGTGTAACTCGGTGTCATTATTGAATATCTGTTTTTCTTGTTAACACTTGAACCGCTAACTCGCTTAAGCTGACACGTGAAAACACGAGGAGTTGTCAGTATTCGTAGTGTAATGTTTGGCAAAGTATACTCCTAATTTTGTGGGAGTTTGTCATTTGTTATAATATACTGAATTAACTTTTCTCGCGTAGTTATCGAGAAATGAGAAGGCAATGGAAACGAGTCTACTACCTTAACGAAGTGATTCTCCCCTGTCTTTAAATCAACGATTCGAAGCGGCCCAATTTGTGCATCGAAAACCATGTGGTTACGGTCAGAAAAAAGTTAATCGCTTATCTCGAATCATCAGGTTGTACGTGTACCGTGACCGTAAACATCATATTATAGATGTGCGTGGTCGAGACCATTCATCTCACGCGCGAACGCACTTGCATCATTCGCGATGCATCTAGGTTAATCTACGTTCTACCTGCAATTCACACCACGGTGTTGCACTCTGCCAGTTTTCCGTTTCAATTTGACTCTCTCACGTTATATCTTCCAATTATTCTAATTGTATACTTCTGCCGCGTCCGGCGTAAATAATTACAATCCTTATTAATCACCGTAATAATACGTCCAACACAATACAGAATTACAGTGAAGCTTTAACCGAGGAAAACGGGAACTGCACGATCTAAGAGAAACGACTATCCCCTCCATTTCTCCTTATATTGTACGGATAAATGAACAATTGTAATAAATATATAAAAGGTATCTTCAAATAAATATTTCACCCCATATTCTCATTCTATTATAATCATTGCTTAAATCAGGGAGCACCAACATGTGTTCCTTCCCCACTAAGGTACTTCCCCCACTCTTACCCATAGTACGTGAAAACTCCGAACCGTAATATGGTGAAATCGTACGTTTATATTCATTATAAAGTAAATTGTGTCAGAGCAATAAATAAAAATCTTCAAGCTTCTATGCACGAGTGCGATAATACTTTATCTTTAAAAAATTAAATGTAATTCAAATGTTTTCTTCAAGCAATTTTTTGCGACCAAAAATACCACAAACTTGAAGATTGAGACCTCCGCTTTACAATTAGCCGAATGTGATGTGTAGGATTTTTTTTTCACGTTGATTGGGTGAAGGTGGGAGGCTTGCTGTTCTCAGAGGAGAACAAGTTGGAACTCCCTGACTTCAATCACCGCTATTACTCCTTACCTCGCTACTCAAATGGTCGAAAGACCCGTACGAGACGCAAAGAAGAAGTATTAGGTCTCCTTGTGAGTTAGGATCTTACGATTTCGCTCCGAGCAGCCCGGATCTGTCGCAGGAAGTCATCGTGAGTCTGCTTCCAAGATGATTTGTGTCCTCCGCTCCTGTCGTCTTGTGTGTATCGTCTTTTATCCTGCCTGGGCAGGAATTCCGCCAGCTCGGTGCCCTGGATCCTCTGTTTCGCTGAGTCGAAAGGCTTCCTCTTCTTGCAGGCGGTCTGCTCGCATATCTTCGTGTGCTTCTCCAACGACTGCGGCTTAAAAGTCCGTGCGCAGATCGCGCACGGCTGAAGGATGGGCGGCACATCTGTGTCCATTTACCGAGAATTAGTCTCCGATCGCTGTCGATGATCCTGCTTAAGGAGACGGGTTCGTGGATCGAGCAGAATGAGTCAAACCAATTCGAACGAGCGCTCGTCACGGTACATCAGCGAATCGATATCAACATGCTCTTCAACGATCTCCCCAACCCCCTTCCAGGAGTCGTGCTATACATCCTAAACAAAGGACTTCGACAATGACGCGATCGATTGTTTTCATCTGACTCAGCCTGCGATTGCTATAGCGACTCGAGCGCCGTCTAAACACGTCGAGAGACTTGCACTGGTAAACACCCACGATGGAATTAGGGTACTGTTAGGCTTTGAAGGCGAAGGTTGTTAGACACTGCACTTGGTTTCGGTAACACGACTCGGAGGGATCGTCCATTTTTAGGATCAGGTAAGAGCAACTTGGGCACCTTAGAAGCTATACTTCGAGCTGAACACTCCTAACAGAATTCAGGGGAATCGTTAATTTTTAAGATCGAACGAGATTTCAGCGGTTCAGGTTCTTAGACACTGCACTTGGTTCAGTTTTAGGATCAAACGTGACTTCAACTCGGCGCGATTCAGAAGGAGGTTCTGTATCCGTAAATGAGCAACTTGGACACATTGGGAGCTAGAGTTCAAGCTGAACACTCCTAACAGAATTCAGGGGGATCGTTAATTTTTAGGATCGAACGAGATTTCAGCGGTTCAGGTTTTCTATCCGTAAATGCGCACTTAGCCACCTTCTTGGAAGCTATACGTCGAGCTAAACATTCCTATGATTCATTAATCGATCGCCTGTCCATCTCTGGCGGAATTTTCATCGTCGAGAGCCACTTTGTAACAGATTCGAACGCACCGAGGTTTTATTAAACTTGAGTATCCCAACGAAGAGGACAATGGAGTCGGACTACCGATAGGGATCAACGATCAATGAGATCGGCGTACGCAAACAGACTCGATCGAGCTGCAACAGATATCGACGAGGCGATAATTAATCGTTGTTACGAGCTCACGTATCGCGGACACCTGCGTACCTCTCCTGTGAAACGACTTCCACGGAGAGGAGGACGAAGACGAGGTGTCGCCCCCGCGAGCGCGACTCGCCTACGGAGGAGCAACCTTCCATTTTTGGAGTTATGTGTGACCGTTCGAGCATTGTAACTGTTGCACGCGTGGAAGAGATCCCGCCGATTCCTTCCGTCCTCGGTTTCCCGCGAATGGTATGCCCACGACATCGTGTAACGCCTTTTCGAAGTGTCACCTTCACGGCTCGATTCGTAATCCAGACGCCGCGATCAGGGGAGGGAGCACGAATTCAGTGGAAAAGTTACCCCCTCTCTGCCAGTGCCGCGCACATAATTTTTTCGTGAAAATTTGATCCTGAAATCTCTTGCGGTTCGTTTCACTTTTTGATAGTCTAGCTGGAAGCCTGGAACAGGATGTCATCGAATCAGATACACAAACTGAATTTTGTTAAATATTATAAGATCTACACTAGTGTCTCTATGTGTGTGAGAAAGATGTACACGATATTTGGGAAACATTGATCTGTACTCTCCTTTGTTACTTCCTTGCGAAATTTTTACCAACAATAATTATAATCATTTTGTTGAATGAAAATGGTATCTATTAACAAATTACAATTTGTCTATATTTTGTAATAGTCGAACATAAAGTTCTTTTTATGCGTATAGTACTTTTTTAGGCTTTGTTGAAATCCTCGTCACGAGTCTGACTCGTTAAAATACGGCAAGTGGTTAAGAAAATTATATATAATCTTTTAATCCGATAAGAAATTCGCGCAACTTTGAGTTCGAGATTGAAATTCAATTTGACAATAGTTTTTACAGATGTCAAACGTTCCGTGAGATTGAGAAGATCGAGGAGATTTCTTCATCCAATGTTTACACCGGCTTCTTTTCCTCATCAACATGCAATGGAAAAAGCGTGTCGATGTAAAACGAGTTTTTCCTTCGGCGAGCTATTAATGTTTTGTAAGATCTAAGGTCGGGAAGTCTGTGTGTACCTGGTAACGCAATTGGTATGAAAGTATGAGGCAAATGAGCGCGCAACGAAGGCTGCGAGATAGAAAATAACAACTCCGGGATTTATTTGCTTTACCAAATGAAGAAGTCGATACGAAACCATCGCAACACGTGAACTAACACATTTCGATCGTGCTTAAATCGTTCGAAGATCAATGAACAATTTAAGTATCATAAAACTTGATACTCCGTTATAAGCGAAATCTATCTTGATTTAATGCAAACTATTTTACGTCCACAAGGTCAAGATGTCCAAGGTGAAACCTGACAAAAACACAAGTTTCGAAGTAACTTTCGAAACAAGCTGCCAAGAAGAAATTTTGTACATCGAAAAATCTCTTCCGAAATGTATAGTTTCCAAAAACTCTCGTACACTCGATAGATTACAAGAATTTCAAGATAAAACATGTTCTAACAGGAAATATTTTAATTTAGGAGTGAAGCTGTTAAGTATAACAGTAAAGAAATATTTAGATCGATGTTAACAACACGTTAATTATTAATAAGGAAGGTATTATTCAAGATGAAAGAAGAAAATGCGAGCAGGTTTTCGATTACTAGTTCGAAGGTAGAGATCTCACCTGGTTCAGGACCTTTCTCGAGCTCTACTACTTTTCCCGATTCGACAGGTTGCACTCTCGTTAGATAGTGATCGTAGAGCGACCCTTGGTCCGCCCCAGACACGGTTCTCCTCGAAACGCAGCACAACATCGAACGAACAGCATGGAAAGACACTGACTGAGCTGCACCATAATCACGACGCCGCTCTTGTACGCAACGTCTACGCAGCCTCTTTCTCCTCTTATAAAAGAGACTTATTTTAGGTGTCACCGCGAGACCATCGGAGACGTACCTTAGCTCCTTCCAGCGTCTAGCAATGGCGCTGAGTGCACGTCCAATACTCGAGTGGAGTACTCATATCAAAATATTGAAAAGGTGCTAATGAACCGATTTGTTAAACGGTAAAAATTGTAAATGTGATTGTTGGAGGAATTATTTAGAGAATTCCTGACCTATAAAATGAATAAAAACGATTTTGTATGCTCGTTAAAAAATGTGATAAATAATTTCATTTAAGTACGTAATGATTCGATGAATTAAAAGTCTTTCTTCGAATTATAATTCCAAGAGAATCTATTAGACTACTCCGGGTGACTTGTTGATTGAAATTGTTGTTGCTATTGACGAAAGAAAATCCGTAATTATGAATCTCTAACAAAGCTTCGACGAATGCAAGAAGTGCAAGAAACAGTTCAGTTGCAGCGAAATATCGATTCCAGTCAAGCTCATGTCCCTGTTTCTTTTAAGAGTTCCGCTTCCGGTACATGCTGCGGTCACCGGTCAGCCACGCAAAGTGGTTCACGATTGAATATAAGGATTTGATCGATAGTTGAATGTACACGAAATAAAGCATTCTATATCTCGGATACTTTGACCGTTTCTCTGCTTCCAAAGAAAGTAAATAATATACCATTCATTATAAATATATCAATTATATAAAGATATTGTCCCAGATCTAACATCTAAATAATTCAATATATATAAAATAAAGAAGATATCTATCTGATAAAACTATAATTTTAAAATACGCGATTGCTCGTGTTTTATTTTCAAATTGGATACGAACTTTTGCAACCGTGTAATATTAAATTGTTTTTCCATGGAAAGAAGCACGTGACGATTCGACTCGTATTTCCGGCGAGTTGTCATGTCGATAATCGATTCACCGATTCGAAAGTCTTCGTCGATATCCGGCACGGTTAAGAGAAATCAACCCTTACCTCCTGTCACCTGTTCGATCTCAGTTTCGAGGACTGTTGAACAACGATGGATCGGACAGATTAGCTCGGACCCATCGCTAGCTGGTTTCTGTTGCACTCGAACGGCCGAATACACTCGTGTGTCCGCGTGGTTCTTGGGGTATTATATTTTTAGAAGACGGTCCCGGCCGCGAAACTGGAACCGGACGGAAGTGCAGTACGGGAAAATGCTCTCGCCGCGATTGCTATCTCTCGATGCGTTATTTATGGCAAACAAACGACCGCGGCCAAACGAATGTAAGCCGAGAGATATTTTCTGTAGGCGAACTTACCCTCGATCTCCGCCATGTTAGTTGTTAGGGGAAACAATGATCGTCATGGTAACCCCGGTGACAGGTAATACGACTATTAGAGCACAGGTTTCATCAAAATGATCGAAAACCGAGCCACGTGATCAGTATAGACTCCGGATCTTCATGCAAAATCAACATCTTCACTGGAAATGACCAGTTTACTCGTCATTCGTGTTCGCTATCACCTGCTACAAATATGTTTCGCTATAATTCGTCGAATAATTGTTTCACTTTGTTGTGTTATAATTCCATGTTAGTATAGACTACTTGTCACACAATTTTGTAATGTCAATTTCATTTGTTTTTACTGTTTCAATGTACAACCCCTGGCTGGAAATGTTTGATTAAAGTCTGATCGAAACTTGAGGCACGTCATCGGAAAACAATTAGGATTTGATTTGCTTCAAATTGTACGATTCTTTCCAATTTCAATGGTGTTATTCCCAGTCAGCAAATTTGCAACAGACGATCACTGCCAAATATTCGTTACACCATCTAGCGACGATTTTAGTGACTGCAACTTCTGCATTTCCTATTTCAACGGTAGAGGGCGGTTATATACAATTATACGAATTTTTCACTATTTTTTAGACAAAAACAGAAATGTATTTATTATACATAAACATAATTCGGTTTAAAACCAGAGCACCGACGAGATACTATTAAAGACTGCCAGCCCCTGTGCTAATCAGCGAGACCAGTAACCGGGCGCGACTGGGCGCGGGGATAACGTGGAACTTACAGTGATCTGATATACCACACCGCTAAAAGTTCCACCACCGACCAGATTCTTGTCGTCAAGTAGAAGAAGTAGTATATAGTAGAATGCTGACATTACCCATTCTGTAATTGCCTTATAACACCATCGCCAACGAGATACTACTTCGTCGGTGTCAGTGGTTCCGCACTTTTTACCTAAATATAACCAGAGAATATATGACAGTGTTCACGCCCGGGGTGAACCAGCTTGAATAATACGTACATTTTGTTCTGAAGGAAGGTGAAATTGCAAAATGTTATGGAAGACAATAGGTACAGGAATAGAATTTATAGAAAATCAACATATTTATTAAATATGCAGCTATTAGCTCGATATTATCCTCTATTCATAAGACACTAGTAGTTCTTACAAATAGAGGATAATACCGATTGCCCGGGTCTCTTGTGCAGCAACCT
>CM052319.1:5062309-5188294 GCA_028455605.1 Lasioglossum malachurum | reverse complement strand
GCTGCTCTTCGAAACCTGTACTGGTTCGTGTTTTTCTAAACTCTATCATCGTTGAGGATGCTCTGGTTCTACGTAATATTAAACTTTAAATGCCTTTATGTCGTCATCTTTATAGTCGAGGGACAAGAAAATCATTACGTCACAAACATTCGCGTTAGTCTATGAGCTCCATTGTTTCTCGTGCCTTCATTCTGTATTCATTCATTCCTCCTCTTTCTCTCTTCATCTTCATCTAGCGTTTTCCTTTTCCTTTCTGGAATTGATATCTTTCCCCTCCAACTTAGTTTCTTAATCTAAGTGTAACTGCCCCAATTCCTCCTTCATGTGGCCTTCCATTATTTCTTATTAGATTTTGTCGTATCTCCAGCGTTCATTCTTCATATCGAAAAATCTTTCAGCTTGAATCTCTTTTTACTTTATTGCATTTACTTCTTCGATACTTCTATAATTATATAATTTTGAGAAAATTTGTAAGTTTAGGATGTTCTGTTGCAGGCTGTAAAAAGATGGCCGCTATACCGCAAGGTGCGTTCACAGCGTGCAAAGTTCGCTGTAATCTTGAACGGAACACTATGATAAGCCACACTATGGGCCAGAAAGAGAAAGCGGGCAAAGAAACCTTGTTCAATGCGAGACTCTCCGAAGAAGGTATATTATAATTATCGCAGTTGCATAAGATGCATTTTTATTTTTGGAGTTGATAAATGTGTTGATAAGATCCATGCTTATCAATTTACTATAAATAGACTCTTCATGTTTTATACTAAGATATACTGTGCTAAAATCGTATAAAAATGAAAAAAAATATGCGCGATTGTAGATGTATTTATTTATACATTAACCCTCCGAAATATCTTCGAATCTTACCTCATTTTATCACCATCATTTAACATAAAATTTTATTGCTCAGCTAACTCCTTGCAACCAAAAAGTTTTTTAAATATGATAACTGATTTTTAAATACACAGGTAGGGAGCCAACGCCGATGAAGTACAACAGTAAACTAATGAACAGCATCTGGGGACTCTACAATCGTTATTCTGTGCATAATTTTAAGAAGAACACCGATGCCTACGATGGGGTGTTTCAATCGTTCGTGGCGGGTTTGGGAGCAGCTTTTGACAGCCACGCACCCGCCGCGAACAAAATGGCTGCAGCTGCAGTCGCCAAGAGTAATTCTTAAAGTAGAGAAACCACAAAGATCGATTTACAATTAAGTTTTCTTCTGTTTTATCCATTTATCAATTATTTTGGACTAACTAACTGTTAATCAGAATATATAGAATGATCAATGGTACGGAGGCTTGAAGATTTTTATTAAAAAAGTATTGTTGGCAATACTCATTGCTAGACTGCGATGTTTCTGCGCATGATAAATCTTAACAAAGATGAGTACAGACTCTATTTTAACAAGCTGCATACTATAGCAGATAAGAGTCTGTTACTTTGTTTCAAGTCTCTGCAACATAGTGAGACGTTGAATTTGCGTAAACATTCGCGGTCTACTCGTTAAGTTTACTATCTTTCCGGCATTTTTTCGCCACGATGATAACGAGGAGAATATTATTTTAACATAAAATGACTGAAACGATATTCCTTAATTAAATGAACTGTTAAAGATAATTCCAAAATCGTCTTTCACGAAGCAGAAAGTATATTTTTTATATTCTACGATACTGTCCAACGAACTTGGAAATAAAACTGGCATAATAAAATGCCTTCGATAGGTAATCATGTGTTTTCATTTTAAACAAGTACCAACCAAACATATTCCGAATTATTGTACACGTTGGAGGATTTTTTAGAAAAATATTGAACGTCTTTTGTCATATTGTGGGTAAAAACAATAGACTCAAAGATACTGAGACATTAGTACATGATTTAGGGGGCTAGAGGATGATAGAGGGCTAATTTGACAAACTGTGCGAGGACAAAGTTAAATCAGAAGTCGGATCCACGTAAGCTATTCTTTCATAGCGACTGTTTTGATTATGTTTCTGGGACGGTTTTCTTATCGTGTAAGTTCTCGGTTTCCTCTGATGTTTTTCGACTTTACTGAAACTATCGGAAACGTCTACTTCTAAATCCAAGCAAATGGAAGTCGAGGACGTTACTTCCGATTCTTCTTCAGTGGTGGAATTCTCTGCTACATTGTTCTCGCACAGAGGCAACTTATTACTCAACCTTTGAACGTCGTTATTTAAAAAGAAACTATGTTCATCACTAATCGCTTCGATATTATCATTTCTCTTCGTTCTGAATGAGTCCTCGTAATTTTTTTTGTTCGAATAAGGATCATTTTCGCGAATAATTCTTCCACAGACCGTGAACGTACTTTCACTTGGGTTTCCAATAATTTTCTTTGTAATCACAGCGTTCTTAATCTTCGAGAAGTAAAAGTTTGGATGTTTCGAATAGAAATTGAAACTCCTGCGTTTTCTTCTTGGTATTTGCGAGCTGGTCTGTGTGCACACGGTTGTTAAAGATTTGTCATCGTCTAATAAACACAGTTCTTTGCCTCGTGCGCTGTTTTTCGTTCGACTGGCATAAACGTCTAATGTAGAATCTATCACGTGCGAACCTAATTCGCAACTGATTTCGGAAAAATTTCGATAATCGTTTAGCTGCTTTTGGGGGGATGTTGTCTTATCGAGTCTACGCGAGGAATTATTTTTATTGAATAATTGATCTGTTTGACTGCTCCCGTCTTTTAAATATGGAATTTGTAAAGTTTTTTTCTTTTTTCCAAAGTGGAACATGTATTTCAGAGAGGAAAATAATGATGCATCCTGGATTGAATGATGACAGCAAATCTGTTGATAAAATATTAATGTTGATATCTTACTCACGTTACATTCATAATTAAAAACATTTATAATTAATCCAGCTATGGTCATTAAGACGATAAACGTTTATAAAAAATTAGGATTGTAATAAATAATGTACAGTAAAGTCTTGATCTAAAAAAAACCACCAGGTCCGTGCTGTTTCTTAGATCGGGCAGTTCTGTTTTTTCTTTTTTTATCAAGACTTTACTGTATGTATAAATACCTCTGGTTCCTTTGCGGGTTTTCCTATTTTCTTGCTTGTTAAAGTCTTCTCATCGTTCGCAAGATAATTGTTTCGTAACGCGCCGATTTCCTCTCGTAAATCATCCAAATTGTTGGCAAGCACTTTGATCTGATCGATCACTTGCATCATTTTCCGTTGATCGCGTTCACACGTTTGAATCGCCATACTGATTCATCCGATTTGCCAACTTTTTTTATCAGATATTACTCATTTGCGATTACTAATCGATCCATATATGTAATGAATTTTACATTGTAGCACAATTGTGTTACAGTTGATTACACTACAACGGTAAAGAGGGTAAAATAACAATCGATTTTTTTATTGCAGTTTTATGCGCGAAGTTGTTTCAGATTGATTCTAGATGACGATACATGACATTGCAAATATCGATTATTATTTGATATAGTAACAGATTTGTTATTGAAATGTCCCGTTATAATTTTAATGCAAAAATGAGCGTACAAATTTGATTAT
Source organism: Lasioglossum malachurum (assembly GCA_028455605.1). Classification (NCBI taxonomy): domain Eukaryota; kingdom Metazoa; phylum Arthropoda; class Insecta; order Hymenoptera; family Halictidae; genus Lasioglossum; species Lasioglossum malachurum. The sequence goes on along the minus strand of CM052319.1, from coordinate 5,184,745 downwards.
AGTGATCTGCAAAAATGTGTGTTTTAAACTCTGCGATATGGTTAGCCCGAGTATATTTGTGTCTTGGATCATGTAGCTGATCAGAAATACTTGCATAGAAAATCCTGGGATAATACTTCGCCCATTTTTGCTTGACACTTTAAATCAACAAATAACGTTCCGTTTTACAGAGATACATTTGAATCGTTCGCAGGATGATTACATAACCAAAAACAAGAATTTACGTATTAAAAAAACTGGATTCAAACTGAATTTCCATTAGTAGAAAATTTCAAGGCGATAAGACTGGAAAAGAGCACCACCAATTTTGCAGGTGTGCAATATCGAAATTAAAAAACCGCGATTTAAAAATGTTTCTGAATAAGTATAAATATGCGCAAAATAATTATCTGTACTTGCAATTAAATAACATCATTATATTTATCTCACGTAGAGACTGGACACGTCAGTGAAATTCTGCGAAACATAACACTTTTAGAAAACACATTCATTGGCTTTCTGATAAACGTGTTGACTTTTCGAGACTGCGATAGTTACCGGCCAAATCGATTCAATTTTGCTAATGTAGCAGCATTCATTTCAAAGATAAAATAAAATAATAACTAACATGGATTATTTTCGCCAAGGATTAAAGTCGATAAATAATACTTTCAGGAAGCAATTGAACAATACTCAACAGTAAAAAACTGTTTTTCTTATTTGAATCATAGATACATCCAGCATAAACGATATTTTTAATATTTTCCGATTAAAGAATTATCTTTCGTGCTAAATTTACAAATCACACGAGCTAACCAATTAAAAATAAAAGAAACAGCCGCACAACAATTTGTTTACTCGAGGTCGAAGGATGTCGGGGAATCACATGGAGATTGTATTAAATATCATTTATTTCGTCAGTCGGTGTCGCGTATCATAGCAGATTGGCTATATCAGCGTGTGAAGTTTGGTAATACAAAAAGAAGTCCTTCCCTCCAAGCTCGTACATCGACACATAATACTATACTCGTATTTGATTTGTATGTACACATTACAACATTGGTTTCCGTTTTTTACAATAATAATCATCCTCACGAGGGACATTCGCGGACATCGGCATGCCGGTCCCTCCGGTGAAAGCGTTTTTCTATCACAACTAAACAAATTTTTCGTCGATGATGATGCAAAAATGTGACCGTGAAAACAAATTACAATTGAAACAACACGCCGCGCCGGCGCGCGTACTACACACCGATACAGAACATTTTCCCCGGTTTCTCGCGTGCGATCGCGCGTAGTGACAAACTATCTATTCGTTGTTCGATCATCAAATTTCGTTTCTTACAAAACCCGAGCTGTAAAATGGCATCGTTCATCGCACTTGAATAAATTACTCATACAAAAAAAAAGAGGGGCGATATCGTAACGTTTCACGACGAACCGTCGCAGAATCGTACTTCCGGTTTTCGCAGACAAGCGTTTTCTGGAATGCTGTTGTCGGTCGCGTGTGCATGTGCATGTGTGTATGTGTGTGCACCGGCCCTAAAACGTTAGGGCGGGCCACGTACTTTTGATCTAGTAAGTTCTTCTAAAATCGAGGTAATCGGGTTGTATTGTGGCGGCATCAGCTCGCCATCAGGGAAATTATGACCGGATGATATTTCATACCTCAAGTGTCTTCTGAAATTCCAGCGTCTAAGACGAGGTTCTGCTAGACAGCCTTACTGACGAATCTTCTAGCAGACTCAGGACACGAATCGCTATTTTTCCTCCTCTTACACATTACAGATCCGCATGTGATTGTACACACTACCGTTCCATAGCTCCGATGACAGATGGAAGCTTGCGATATATGAAACGAGTGTTCAGCCTCTATTGTTGCTGCGGTCTCTAAAGCTGTATATGATCTATATACCAGGCCTGGGCAACTAGTGCGAGAGTCGATGACTTAGAATCTACGTAATCCACTCTCGGAGCACTAGTTGCCAAGGCCTGGTGGAGCTTCTCAGACTCACACTCTACAGAAAAATTGGCTGTCGTCGCTCCTTGACTACCTCGACGAAAGTGTTGAGCGTTTCGTGTCCTGGGTCTGCTAGAGGACTCGGTACATTATCTAGTGACCCCTATCTTAAACGCGGAGATATCGGATGGCGACAGTACAGTGTTATCTTGACATAAGACCCCCGGTGGCGAGCATGGGCGGTGCCGCCACAGTATAATATATACCGTCCACGAATCTCGCTCCAACAATATCATATAGACACGGACGAGTCATCGGACAAGAAGTCGGGTTCCAGTGGCTACCGAGCAATTTTCGAGTTCCACGCGGCTACTCGCAAGTTAGCGTCCAACGGATCGAAACGATAGAAACGGCAAGCTTTATAAATCGAAGCTACACGTGCACCGTCGTGATCTCTCTTACCTATAATACTGACAGCTCTAAACGAAATCGAAATTTGCCGAAAACGACACACTAGGCACGCGATTCCTGTCGGAAGACCCATCTTTATCACCGAATACGAGCTAACGAATCCGTTCCTCCGGAGTTGATCGCACGCATCCAGTGGCGTTGAACGTTTAATACTTAGCAGCTAAACGTAACTAAACGCGTTTAACGAATTATATAAATAACATAGAAGACGAAAGTTTGTCAGAGAAAGAAGAAGTTAGAAGTGACTGATTGAATCTCTGGCTGCTGGCCATCGAGACGCAGACTGGACCGGCCCAGCCCTGGTCGCGTCTCGTCGTCTGCCCTGGTTCTTGGTCCCTCTTTCTCTTCCGTTTTTATGTTTTCTGGCACAGCCTTGTTCCTCCTGCTCCATGGATCATCCGTGTGCGCGTCCCGTCCCGCCGAATCGTTCTGTTCGCGACCTACGAGGATGAGGATCGACGCGATCTCGCGAAGTTTCAGAGGCGGGGTGGATCGTTGTGGTCGTTGTGGATCCGAAGGACTCGTCCTGGTCCTGGAGAGGATTTCCACCTGGGAAATCGATGCTACCCAAGCGACGGGTGATGTGTTCCTGTTTTGTCCCCCAAAGCTTCGTCCCGGCTCCCGGTCATCGGCTTGTTTCACAACGAATTTCTTCGAACAGTCTCGGGCGTGGATGTGCACAGGTGTCGTGTGCTTTCCGTGGACTAGCTCAGTTTAATCGGCCGTAGTACGGTCTGTCGGGAATTCGGGGAGGAATATTGGGTACGGGACGCCTATAACATACACAGTGATTAAATACTTGGTGATTTTGTCAGTCGCGACGATCGGACGCGCCGAGGTAAACAAAGAAAAAGCGGCGGTGACGCTTGTGCGTGTGCAAGTTCCCTCACCCTTCCGATTCGGAACGGAAAAAATTTTCACATTTTCTTCTTCACGTTTTCTAACAGTTCCAATATTCGATGCAATATCAGCCGACAGAAAGTAATATTCTATGCATGGATTCATTAGAGGAGGTTATAAATTTATATCCACATAGAAAAGTGGAATTAACTACAACGGAATTGACGTGGACTTGCGATCCGCATCCGAAGGGTGAAACATATGTAAGATGATATTCCGACGTCCAATTAAACTTCAGTCAACGACCAGATTCTGGATTCGACTTCAGTATAATAAATTTCAACTAGAACTATATTGCGCGAAGTATCTTCAGAAAAGTAAGCGAAACTTAATTGGACTTGTTTTTATCCATTGGACAATGATATGACGAATGAGTAGAATAAAACGGAATATCTCTTCAGTGATGTCACATTTCTAATGAAGAAAGTAATAGTGACATTAAGTATGTGAAACGTGACGAGTGAACTTGCCTTAGCTACGAAAAGATATAACTAGACTGCGAATAGAATTTATGGAAGATGAAATGTTCTAATTTATAAACTAGAATCCAGAGAGGTACGTAGATATCGTTTCGTAAATCAGATTTCTATTTGCATAAATATCCGCAGTCCGAATTTCGGCTGCTCTTTACTTCATCGGACTCAAAATTTGTGCTTTTCTCCTCCGAATTATGATGTATTTGGTATGTAACCCAGTAGATTTGTACCCGACGCGGATGCAGATCGAAGTTTCGGACCTCTAGGATCAATTGTTGAGGAGTTATGGTCGCTTAAAGTGGAGCATATACTAGTTTCTTGACAGGTAAGGGCGCCGCCATATTGGTTTGTAGTGACGGTCGCACGCCGCTTACTGAGTTGGTTAGGGTTAGGTCGAGTGGGGCGACGAGGTAAGCGGCTCGCGGTCGTCACTACAAATCAATATGGCGGCGCCCTTACCTGTCAAAACTACTCAACTTTAAGTAATCATAGCTCCTCAACTATTGATCCCAGAGGATCGGAACTTCGATCTGCATCCGCGCCGGGTACAAATCTGCTGGATTACATACCAAATACATCATGATTTGTAGGAGAAAGGTACTAGTTTTGAGTCCGGTAAAGTAAAGTTTACCCCGAATTTCTATAACGATAGCGATGATATGAGGTGAAGTGCGTGTAATAGAGAGAAACATGTATAAATGAACAAAGAATAACAACAAAAGGAACGCGAATGGGATGATGAACTGCCAAGGAAATTCAACAGATTTGCACAACATGCTCAAGCGGTAGCGATAAAAAAAAACACATGCACAAATGAACGTGCGTAAAGCACGCTCGAACCTTTCACTGACGCGACCCATTTTTTGCAGCACGAGAACGATACCGAAAGTTTCGAGCGCGCTTCGTGCACACGGTAAATATGATAAATTGAATTGACATTACTTTACAAGTAAAACTCCTGGACACGTGGCGGTGGGAGGATAGTAAAGGTCAGCGTTGTGGTTTGTTTAAAGAAAAAAAGAACGCAGAAACGCGAATACGCATTCCAGCGTGCGGGGAAAATCAGATTTTCCCACATTCCCAATAAAAAATATAATAAACGTTATAATCACACGCAAATGGTTAAAACGAAAGCAAAACCAGACTGAATTAGTGTGGAAGGTTAAACGACTAGTATGTAAGTACAGCAACGTGTCGATATTTATGGAAACTTCGGAAATGTCATTGTTCACAGACACTATTCTTCCATTGTTTCAATTATTATTTATGACACCTGTACCGACATATTCGTGGGATTTTTCTGATTGAAATGACACCAAACACGACACAATTTGAATCTGGTTTGTTTAATCCACGATATAATGGAGAATTTAAGTAACATCGGTTCGGATAATCGAGGTCCTACAACATAAAATCCAAACTATGTCGTGTTTGGACTCGTTTTACTCGGAAAAACGTCACGAATACATCGGTCAGAGTTTCACAAGGAAACAATGAAAAATAAAAGAGTATTGTCCTTGAATTAGTATCGTCTCGCTGATATATCTACACCTGTGTTCCCTGTCACATATATCGATACATTGCGGTATATATATAATCAAGAATCGAGATCGTTTAGCAACAGGGATCCGGCCAGCGAGATGTCTCGCCGGGAAAAGATACTCCCCGGTGCGGAAATGCGTTTCCGGTCGTCAGATAGCTGCAGGGCTTTCTCTCGAATTCTCATTCTTTTATATATAGAGATATATATATTTATAATCTATAACATGTTATTCCCTATATACACATTTATATTGCAGCAAAACAGTGTTACGTGGTGTTACCGTAAACGATGATCGTTTACGATGGTACAACGGTGTGTGAATCGTGTGTGAGGTGCACAATCCGAAAAGTGGATTCTCCGGCGAGCAACCCCGTCGAACAACTGGCAACGTACAATTATATTGTGGCAAGAACGAACGCTCCTCCCCTCTCCGCGGAAGAGAATGCTCTATTATAAAAATCATACGGTTAAATAAGTATCAAAAAATCATCCCGGAACGATTCTATGCGCGAATCGGAGTAGTTGAGGTCACTGAACAACGTTAGGGTACTCCCGTTTTATCAGTTTGCCGAGGGTTTCGTCTCGCTTCACCTTTCGGATCGCCTTGGGTTAGGTCTAGTTTCGCGCGATTCAACGTCGACGTCAAGTCCTTAATAATAATCAATCAACTCTCCGGGCCGGACGTCGACGTCGAATCCCGACGAGAGTCGCGGTCTCCGTTGGTTTCAACTGATTGTTACATTTTTCATCAACCTCTTTCGCCCTGTCTGTCAACGGTCAAGGTTTGCGCGTGTCGTCATCCGTCGTCGGCCCCGCGCACAAAACAGGATATGATGATCGCACGTGTATGGGTATGTGTCTGTATGTGTGTGTGTGTGTCTCGCTCGGTTTATTCTTGCGTTACACAGTTTGCAAGCTTCGGTAACTAGGGCTCTTTTTTCGTTCGCTAGAGTTAAGGCTCGTAGATGGAAGCATGCGTGTTAATGATCGCAAAAACAACGCGTCACGCGGCCACGTGTTTCCGGTCGCGCGCTCGGTTTCTCTTGCTCTCTCCGCGAGTCGCGGAGCCGAATGCAACTGACTGCGGGTACTGTTCGAGGGACTTGTTCAAACAAACAATAAATAAACGTCGCTGCGGTACTCCTCGAGGGACGCTTGAGGGAGAGGCTCGTGTCTCAAAATCGTTCTTTCACTCTTTTGCAATCTGTATCTTTAGAAGAAGTTTGTAAATTATAAAAGTAGACTGCGGATCCTTGTTCGAAATCAATATTGAGAACGAGAGTTTATTTATAGAATAAAAATGTGTTGTCCAATTCGTCCAACCCTTTTACTGTTAGAAATTACAGCCACCCATTCTTATCGTGAATCCACAAAATCCGCAGCCCTTAAAGTCGTTCTTGCAAACTCATCTTCTTGGGAAAAGTTGTGAAATTACTCATACTTCATTCCCCGACACGATATGGCCCCCCATCAAGCACGAACTAATTACTAGAACCGCGATGTCATCCGATTTCCGTTGCCATAAAGTGGAAAGCACAACGACAACGTACTTCTAACATTCGCAAGAGGATCGTTTCGAATTTATAGCCACGAATGCTAAAAGTGTGTTTGTTTATCGAAGATCAATTTAGGCTCGACGCGCAAGTGTCCTTGCTGATCGCACGGTACAAATACAAACAAACTGTCGCGAAGGGCTCTTCTTTTCCGAAACGAAACATTAGGTAGTCGTTTTTAATTGACGGGTACGAACTTGTTAAAAAAGTCTCACGGTCGAAATCGCTTAAACCTTTCGTTGTAACATTTGTAACGCGGATTCCACCCAAAACTAAACTCTGTTCACGGTCTCTTATAAAACATTCTGTCCTTTTCTCTCTCTCGACGTAATTGTGATTCGCAGAAAAACCAAATCGCACGCAGAGTGTCCTCAAGAGGGAAACAAGCTCGTGAAAAATTAAATGAACTCGGACTTTCTTAGCACGGCTGTTTAGAAAAAGTAGCCACGTTAAACCACTAAACTTTTATGTGAATAATAATAAATGATGTACATATTAATCGTCTGCCGAAAACAACTTGTATGAAATAAAATCATTCTGAAGTTGTACAGCGAAGCCTTGCACGATCTAAGAAAAACGAATATCCCCTCCACTTCGGTGAGACCACAAAGAAATAGTAGAACCACAGGATCGAAGTTTTTCTTAGATCAAGACTTTACTGTGTATCTTCAAGGACCCCCTTCCAGAAGGAACACTCTGTATACTGGAAGGTATAGGTAGGGAGCAAGAAACCGAGGTTGTGCAAAAATGTCGAAGGGTGGAACCACCGGAACGCTCTCGACGAACATTAAATAGTCTGTTGACACCTTGAAGAGAACGATCGTTTTCTGCTAGTGTAGGTAATCACTACTTTGATATGCCCAGTTGTCGGAACAACGCTACGCCTCGCAGAGTGTTCGTACACCTACACTTACATAACTATTCTCGATCGACTCTGTTTTCTCGCGACAGCAACGAGCACCGTCATCGGAACGGACAAGGCTGAAACGGTCGTCTTCGTCGAAAACCGAAAAAACTTGCTCACGATCTACTGAACATGGAACGTTACGCGCTACCAAACAAACAATGTCTCCTTACACCCTATACAGTATTTAATTATACAATTTATAATTCCCATTAATTATAACGATAATACCGTAATCGTAATTAGTTCGGCTATCTCGACGCACAATCTATTCACCAAAATTCTGGCGTTTTACGGGTGCATAAAATGATTAGCTCGTGTGTGTATACGTACATACGTATGTATATGTATAGATATACATAGATCTGTACAATAACATTACAATAATACTACATGTTGGCTTGTTCGCGAGTCTTTTTCCTAAACAGTGCAAGCGACGTGCACGGTTTCTTTCGGTGGAACGACTATAATAACACGATGTTCGCGTTCAGTATGAACAATGAGTGACTGTTCGTCTCGCGGGAGCGACGCGCGTTCGCGAGAGAAAAACCTAATCTCGCACCGTTGCCTCCGGGGAACGCATCTACCGAGACGGATACAGCGAAACCATTAAATTGATTTCTCGCGGGAAAAATCGGCTCATTCATTAGTCATCCGGTTTTAGAAATCCTCGTTTTCGAAAATGTACAATTTGCACCGATTGTTAGACTGCGGATTTTATACATTTAGGAGAAAAAATAAAACTGGGAAGGTATTAGAAGAATTTAAGGATTATCTTCGACTTCGAGATGACTGAAGAAGAATAGGGATTTTCATTGAACTCCTTACAAGTTTTATTTCGCACAGAGATCAGCAGTCTACCCCAATTGTTATTGCGACATAGATGGTCACTTTTCATTTTACTGTATCGCCTGCAGAAAATCGGCCACCGCCGAAATTAAAAAACGCTCGACGTATTCGAAGCGAATGGGACGTCGAAAATCGATAGGAGTATTTATACAGGTTTAGGCCTCCGAGACATCGGAACGCGGAAAAACCGGGGTGGAGACACGGTCCGCTGAATTTCAAAGAGAGAATTTCGCTGTCCTTGGAACTTGTCCTTGGGGAGTTTTTGTGAGAGCACCGATCATTTGAGTTTTCCGAGAGCCGAGCAGGGAAAGCGACGCGGATGCTCGAGGGTACTTCTCGATGCACGGAACCGGAGAAAAGGGGCTCGTTACGAAGTGCTGTATACCTGTAGAGTGTGGCAATATGCCAAGGTAAAAAGATCGAAAGGAGGATGGTCCTGAGGGGGACATGTATTTTCAAACATTTTTTCGAACAGTTCATACACGTACAAGGCACAGTGTGTGCACATCGATCTTCAGTGGGAAAGAAATTCGAGGAAAAGCGTTTGTGGAGCACACGATGGTGACTCACGTTGACATGAGAATCTAACGACCTCGTTACGCTTAATTATGCCTGTGGCGAGGCTTATAAATCTAAAGAAGTAATCATCTCCAGCGAAGACAAGAATATAGGTGGTTTTCATTGGTGTGGAGTATGGCGTTTTCAAGATGGGTAACTGGAAATGTGATCTAATTTGAACGTCTTCCACTTCTGGATGAAAGTGCGACCCAAATGAGAACGAACTGGGTTAAATCGTCCCAGAGCATGAACAGAAATAGATATACTTCACGAAGGCCTGTATAATTTCAGAAAATTTGTGGCTCTCGTGTATTTCTCGGTTGGAAGCACTTCTAGATGTTCCTTTCAAACTGGAGGCAGCGGGAAACTTCGGTTCACTGCAAAATCTCGAGGACCTCTCAAAAAGGCGTCCAGATTTACAAGAATCTGTGACTGTGCAAACATTGCAGATTTCTAGAGAAATATACATAATTGAGGCCATTTGATTTCCTACAGCATTTGAGGATGCTCGCGAAACAAGCTCAAAGGACATTCTCACAAGAAGGCTAGTAATTTTGTAGGATAACGAGCCAAGTTTGCAATCATAGAGAATCTAGCTCAGACATAGTAGTACATGTAACCGGTATCGTTGCCGTTGGCTACAAATACCAGACCGATCGAAGAGTTGTATCAATCATGTATACACGACCAGAAGAGGGTCGTTGCTCTGGGCTACAAACGTTGCACCGATCGAAGAGATCTGGATTATGCATGTGTGACCAGGGGACGATTGTTACCCTAGAACAGGGCTGGGCACATTTGCCTCGATCGAGGCAAAACCGTTCAGGAGCAACGGGAAGACACTAGCGAACGCAACGAAGGTGCGCATGAAAGAGAGGTTGTTGGGGAAAGCAAGCTAACTTGAGAACTGCTTTAAGTTGGATTAATCGAGAGAACGAGGACTTTCGAGTATTAAAACAGAATCTCAAAAAAATTGAAAGTTGAAAGTACTATAAATTAGGCCCCGCCCGGTATACTGCGTCCTAGGCCAAAGGAATGTTTTTCCAATAACAAAGGGCAGTCATTCTTTGCAGAATCGTCGACAGAAACCAACGGTGGAGATTACACACGCTCATTCTAATAGCAAAATGGTTGTTTCTCCGAGACTGTTCCAGGTAGAACCGTCAACTCGCTTGGTAATCGGATTTCCCGATCATCGTCTCGTCTTTAACTGTTTTTGTTTCATTCTTTCTTTCTCTCTCTCTCTCGGACGATCGATAGGGAACGTACAGACGCGCAGTGACACGGGTAAATGCGAGTCCATCGTCGTCGATGCTCTTCTAAAGCGATTATCTACCCAGGGAGATCTTCGACGGTTTGCTGTAACGAAAAATAATATTTTCTTTTTGTAATTGCACTTCGATCATTGCTCCCGATATTCCGCGCGTCACTGCGCAGAGAGGCATTCGACGAATCAAACTTCGACTTCTCGCGTAGTATCGCATTTTAACGGCGCGAACCCCGTCGCCTTCCGATTAACGATTATCAGAATTATGGAACCGTTCGTCGGGCAATGGATACGGAGAGAGAAGCTCTGCAGGGAAATCGTGGTGGAAACGGAGCGCAAACTCGAGTTCTATCTTTTTCTTCGGCCGACCAGATTTTGCGGATCAATCTGCGTTTATATCAGACAAGATTCGATCGAACCCTTTCATGAGATAGTGTTTATACAAATTCAGATCTTCAGCTCCCACACTGAGAAAACAAAAATTATCGTTTTCACGTACTTGTAACAAATCTTTTTTTAACATGGTGTTTTGTATTAGATTACCTTTAACTATAATTAAACGGACTGAACACATTTTATCACTTAAAAATTGCAAATCATTAAAATATCCTGTACTGGCAGTTACTTACTAAATAAACGTATGGAAGAAGAACGGACTCATAAAATTAATTATTATCGTGTAAGAATATTTCCTATACTCAAAGCTGTGTTATATGTTATAAAGCATAAATCTAAACGGAAGTTACATTTTCATATTATCTACAATACAAGGAATAGTTCTTCAAAAATCTAAATTTGCATAAAAATTCGGAGTCTCCGGAGTCTCAATCTCGAATTTTTGGTATTAGAATCTGGTTACCGTGAATTTAATCTTCGCTGCCCTTCATGCAATTTTTCTAATCGAATTTGCCTTTCGCAGAGCTTTCGTAAGCGCGTCTTTATAATGTCATTATTGTTGTTGCTCATGGAACACGGATTACCGACTATAATCGTTCTTGACGGTTTTCTTACAGGAATTTTGTTCGTGACCGGATTTATGCGACATCTCATCGGTAAAGAGATTTTGAAAGAAATCAAATAACAAAATGTAATTATCACCAATTTATCACAACAATTTTGTCCGTATAAACCAGTCTGTTTTAATTAGAATTTTGTTTAAATATCCAGATGTATTTCGAATACCGTTTCTCACATATAACGGTAGATAATTCATTTTTTTTTTTAGGTAATTTATTCATTTATTAATTTGTATAATATAATTCATGGGCATATAAAATTTAATGACAACAGGAATTCATAGATGCGTGCTCCATGCATAGCAGCTAAATACAATATAAAAAACCGAAGGGATATTTCGTTAAAAAATATTACGTAATTTCGCCGAAAATATCACAACTTTTCCGTAACCAATCTTAGCGTTTCAAGAACATACTACCAGTTGCCTAGTTCTGCCCTACATTGTGTTAACCGCAGAAAAACAACTACTCCGTCTCCCGCCAAGTTCCCTTACAAACAATCTTACCTAAAATAATATTCACACATGAATGAAGTCTACTTATACATAATTACATAATACATAATAGTAGGTCGACGTGGGTGTACTACGCGAAATCGGAAGCCCGTCGCTCCGCGAGACGTGGGAAACACGTTCGATTAGCAAAAAACGTGATCGATACGTATCGCATAATCTTCCCTTATGTACACAGCCAATCAGCTAAACTGACAAAGTACAGTCTCGGTGCCTATGAAGCAACGAATTATCTCGAATCGTAATACAATTAGTGCTCCCGAACGGCTGCCGCGTGATATACACTCATTATACACTGTTCAACGATACACGATTACTAATTAAAATTACTCCGACCCGATCTTTCTTCTTAAAATTACTCACGGTCTGATTCTTTCTTTCATTTTCTCTGTTTTGTTGAGACCTATTCAGATATAGATAGATAGATAGATTCGCAGATAGAGAGACAGAGGTAGATAGAGAGAGAGAAAAAGAGCGAAAAGAGGTGGATCGCGACTCCGGATTTTCATGCAAAATCCTCGAAGCATATCTACGCTATATCACATCCTATGTCTGAGCACGTGTTTCTTAGTTTCTTGCTGTTTGCTGTCGTTAATTATTCTGTTAGGTAATGTAACTATTTTATATATATATATTTATTTATTTAAATATATATATATATAATACGCGGTATTTCGTTTAATATGAACGGCTAGAACGGAACTGAAACACGGTGAACATCTTAAGAGGTAGAGAAACAGTGACTCGGTACTCGGCGTTACTTAAAAATAATTATTCGGTCGCATCGAACACGCATCGCTGCTCAATATTCTATTCTCGAACTCGATAATAGTCGATCAACGAAACGAGCGTTCAACTCTTTCCCAACAGCATGACATTTCTCGTTTTCTCAAGGGCAAACGGATTTCCTCAAGCATCGGCCGACATGGAAGATCACCGTGAACGTTCACGTCGCGAATTGTGTACAAAACATTTCTCTCTCTCTCGACAATCGACGCTCCCAAAAATCGAAAAACACCACTTGTCGATCGCATTTGCAGCAGGGTTGCTTTTTCTTTGGTAGACTTTCCAGGATAGATTCGCTGGATTCGATCTAGGAAAACGGACATAACCGATCTAATTTTCTTTACACGGCTACCGGGGGGGGTGGGGGGCAAGAATAAAAATGTAAACGATCTAACATAATCACGCGCGTGTGTGTGTGTGTCTCTTTTGTACACCGGATAATATCGTGTTCCTATCTCATCAGTTTTACAACTCGTCGTAAGCTCTACTCACAGCGGAAGCATGGTTTTATCTGCCTCGTTAACGCGCTCTACTACAGCACAATATACACGGAATGTCGCGAAGCGAGTTCGCTTTGCTTACAAATATACAGAGTTACAACCTTAATGACCTACGGGTGGCGTTATGCAACAGAAGCGCGGGCACATAACAACACGCGCGCGCGGCACGTGTGTTTTCGTTCGATTGCTTCTGTATTATGTGCAGGTATGTTCAATAATATATCATCTTTGAAGGCATCATCGCTGTTAATTTAATTTTCTCGGACCATGCAAGAGAGATAGATACATATATATAGAGAGAGAGTGTATAGAGAGAGAGAGAGAGAAAGAGCAAAGAGAACGAAAAGATCAATACACAGCGACCACGCGGAACAATGTTGTTATTCCAAACGTTCTATTATCCGGGGAGGGAAAAACAGTAAAGACATCGAATTAGTGTTCATTCGCAACCCTGAACAGTCTACCAATCTACTTGCGCAACTTAACAAGGAGTTACCAATCGAATTAAATCGCAAATCGTGGTTAGAAGAGCGAAGGGGGTGTGTAAAGATATATGCCGGTCATAGAAAAGTATGGACAGCTATGGTTTTGTTTACTTGATCTTGAATGCATCCATCAGCTCGTTCACGGCGGCATTTGCAGCGGCCTGTGTCGCGGCTTGCGTAATCCTCTGCTGCAGACCACCCCCGCGACTAAACATACACCACGGACACACTCATTTCATCGCTGATTTCGCTGCATTATGCGTTTTATGCATTGTGCTGTACGCTTTCTCGTTTAGGGAACTAGACGACTCTTGAACAACACCGTGGTGCACGGTATATAAGGTTTCGAGCTTCGAGGTTCAATCACCTCCTTTTCTTAACGTGATTATTGCTTGCAGAGACTTATTGCCTTCTTATGATTGTTTTCTGGTTTACGTGTTCCTTCAACCCCTTGACATACACATCAACACTAGGACTACCGAGCCATAAACGCAACTGATGTGCGAGTACTTGACTAATCGATTCACAAAACAATAGCAAATACTAGAGATAATTCAGGAAGCTGTGTGTTAGAAATTCATTCTAATATTAAGTAAATATTCGATCTAAGAAAAAAGAATATCCCTTCCACATCATTTTAAGTGAACAGTAGTATGTACAGTAAATCCTCTATCGACGCAAAAGCCTCAGGGGAGTTCGTTTGCATCAATCGTAGAGGGACACTATTTTTTTGAGCTTCAAAGGCCGAGCCGAAGGTAGAGAAGGACAGCGCATGTAAAAAGAACTGCGATTCTTCGCGTCTCTTTCTTTCCCATACGCTGTCCTTTCCTGCGCCCGAAACGTTCATCGTCAATTAATCGCACGGGCCTTTGAACTGTGCCGACGACAGAGACTCTCCGCGTCGCATTAGTAGTGGTTCACACCGATATACCCAGGCCGAGATCAGATTACTACAGTGGAGGTGATATTTTTTTGCGTCCATCGTGTAGCACCTTTTTGCGTCGATAGAGGAGTTATTGCATAATTTTTTCACTGCAAATTGTACTATACAGTATCAAGTCAATCGAACATTATAAGAAAGTCGAGAGAAGCTGTCTCGACATCAACACAATTTCCAGAATTACGCTTTTCCCTAAGAAAAGTATTGGGCAAGAAAATCCTTGCAAGTAATAGTATTTAAACAATTGATATCCAACATCGCCTCCACAAGAATTACACTTTCAAACCGAACATACCATACATCTTTAAAAAGTACCCAATATACAGGGTGAGTCACCTAACCTTGCCATCTCAAATATTTATGTTGTTTTCAAAGATACGTCAAATGTCTGAAGGACACAGTTGAATGGTAAAATGGGGCTCATACGACACCAACAAAATATTTGTTTTTATGTAATTCTTTTAGCGATATGAAGGTCTCCTTCATTTTTTAATACATCAATCGATGCAGTTGGACATTCGTTATAAAAAAGTACTAATCTATGTATGTCGAAAAGTTAGTAGTTCAGGAGATATTTCAATTTAAATAATTCTAAAACACCATTACTGTCGTACTAAGACGTTACACTAGTAAATCAACGCTAATGACTTAGTACGACAGTAATGGCGTTTGAGGATTATTTAAATTGAAATATCTTCTGAACTACTAACTTTTCGACATATATAGGTTAGTACTTTTCTATAACGAATGTCTAGCTGCATCGTTTGATATATTAAAAAATACCTCATTCCATTTAAAAAATGAAGGTGACCTTCCATATTTCTAAAAAAAATTACGTAAAAACAAAAATTTTTTTGGTATCGTATGAGCCCCATTTTACTATTCAACTTTGTCCTTCAGACATTTGACGTATCTTTAAAAACAACAAAGATGTTTGAGATGGCAACGTTAGGTGACTCACCCTGTATAATTTATAGACCCACAAACGGAATGGAACGCGTACCACGTAGTAGTACAATGAAATTCCAATTAAACAAAAATAAAATAAAACAAGATCAATATATTTTTAATGCAGGCACCGACACATCCGTCCGTAATTGATAATTGATAAGATTCGAAATGATTTTGAGGAAAGTTGATAGAACAAACGAAAATAGAAAAAGCAACGGTGGTAGAGAAGCTTACGACTGTAAAACGTGTTGCAAGATCATCATGTATCGTATAATTACAATATCCTCATAGAATATTTGAAACGACTGTTCGAGAAACACTTGGGAAACGCATTTCACAAGTGGCTGTTTTTACTTTGTTAACTTTCGTTGGTTAAAATGTCATGCTGTTAGTAAGCGAATGAATACTTATCCACCTGTGATAAGAAGCCAGGACCACTTTATTTTACAACGTTTTTAGTTGTATATACAAGCGTCATGTACAATTCCGTCGAACTAATTTACAATGAAAGAAATAGATTCACTCTACCTATATTATATATATACTCATTCTTCGTTTACGAGCGTGATTCGTTATAATATATCTAGTTTATTTCTCATGATTTCTGATCGATCGTAGACAATTAGGATTTTTTAATTAGGGATGTGCAAAGCTGTTCGTGCAAGCTGCCCTCTGTGTATATCCCATATACGACACCGAAACTCAGTATAATAATATTAGTGTAGCATTTCGGGAAATGGCCCTTTGAAGAGCGCAAACGATTCGCGAGAAACGAGATACTCTTGGTCGTTCTTACAAAATAATTGGACCACTCGAAAATAAACATGGATATGATAGCAATCGCTGGGCCAATAGTCGTCGAATTCCCCATTTCACCCGACCGCTAAACTATATGACTCGAATTAATGACGCGCGTGCTCGCACACCCCTAATTAACAGTGATCACGTAATCTGTAATATATGCAGACAGAAACATATAGCATTAGGAAATTGTATTTCGTGTAAAATGTACACTGAGTAGATGTATCGATATATTATATATGTATATTGATTAGTAGGGAATAGGCGAGTTAGTGCGAAGACTTATTGTCGGCGCCTGCAATAGAAAGTGATGTTAGCACCAAAGCCCCGGTTCACACAAAGCTAATAGAGACAAGCGACTGCAAACTTCCATGTCTGATATCTCTTTTGCTTTCTTTTTCTTTTCTTTTTGATTTTTTCTCGTTAGATTAAACATTACGAAATAAAAAGAAATGGACCTTCACCCCGTTACACAGAAACATAGAAAACTGTTTCGGACACAAACTGACAGAACATTGTGCAAAACTTCGTAAACGTGAGACTTGACAATTCAATGGTACTCGATAGTACAAAGTGCTTCCAATTTTGCATGTTCTTAATGTTTTCTGTATTGTGACCCGACAAGCGCAAAAGGGACTCTCGTATCAAGTGCTTGTAATGCAGGGTGTGCTATGTGTACATAATACATAGATATAGAGTAATGTGTATAAAATAGAATTGATATCTTCGAACACATGTGCTGGGAGCTACCTACATTGTATCTTCTTCGCTCGAACAATCGAATGATATTCGAATTTAGTAAATGTAATTTGAATTCTATGCAACTTGTACGATTCAATATAATAAAGTGGGGGGTAAAAGATCTTGCAAGGAAATATACACAACCGGTGCACATCCGCTTGATCAGAATTTATACGAGATCCTTTTCCAAAAGCTCTCACATAAATTTTGTATAGGTGTGCGAGTACTAACGAAGGAAATTAAAAATGTCTCCATTCTTTTCTTTTCAGGATAAATGTTTACAGCAAAGGGTTCAAAATCTCGTCAAGTATATGTGTATAAATTTAGAAGTATATAAGAAGTCTGCATCACAATTGTGTTGCAACTGAGTCAAGTATGTTTTATTTCTGTTGTTAGATTACTTTCTGTTAGAGGTCCTTTTTAACTTGTCGGGTTATACAGAGTAGATAATATTACTGGTATAAATGTGATTAATGTTGTACTTACGATGGTATTAGGGGAGGCGGTAGGCCAGGTGTAGCACGGGCCGGTGGCGGTCCACCGGGTCCAGGTCGGTTGGGAATGGCCGGTGCTGGTCGGCCACCAGCTGGAACTGGTGGAGGTGCTCGAGAACTAGAAAGAGGTGGTGGCTGTGTCACTCCACGTCTGGGACCACCAGGAGATGGTGGTGATAACCTGTAACAAATGGAAGTCCAAGTTAATCAAAAGGTTATTAGACCAATCCAGTTGTTTAGGTAGCAGTAAAGAGACCTACCTAAACAATTAATACATCAATGTGTTTCAAACATTGACTCAACGATACGAAAATAATTAGGCAGTTATATCTTTGAACATCTGAGATTGCACCAAATGCAAGTATATAGGGACTAATAATATTTAAAAGTTATATATCTACATTTGTGAGGTAGGGTTTGTATTATTTATACATGAAACTGCTCCTTCGATAAGGTTTTAAAATCCCCTTGAAGTATATTATTCGGAAGGTGGTACCTGAATCCCAGAATGTTCACTCTCAGAGGCTCATATAAACGTTATGATTAAGAAGAAATGTGGAAGACGTTTGCAGCGTGTAAAAGATTAAATAATATTTTAATAATAAAGTAAGTGTAGAAAAGTAGACGCTGTGAAGGCTCGGATAGGCTTCGTTGGAATAGAAATTAAAAGATATGAAGCATTTTAGTTAGTGTATTATACAGACGAAATAATTAGACCTCCTTCTCAGGCTTGAAAATAATAGAAGAAAAGAATATACTTAGTAGAATCGTTGTGGCTCTTACCCAAGACTGTTTCAACGGTGTTCAAGTATATGTGGCAAAAGCAGGCAGTACAAGATTGAAATATACCAAATTAGTTAAATGCATAAGCGACAATGAAAATAATAACATAAATTTACCTTGGATTCTCGCCGGACGCCAGCCAGTCGTTCTTCACCGGCGGTGGCACCGGAGTGGTCACCGTAGCCATCGAGACGTCTCCAATGATGCGCAGCGCTTCCTTGCATGCGTGGTACATGCGCAGCATTTCCTCTCGCTTTTGTGCTTCCTCGGGCGATTCTTCCATCATCGAAGCCTGCAATTATACAAGAAATCATTTAGTTACAATGTAAGAAATATAACACTTATATCATGAAAGAAATTCAAAAGAACAACTGATCTTTAACACATGCACTACCAACGTCGTCAATGTCTGATGATCGTAGTTTCAATTTAACCGTATACACGTCGTTACGTAACCTTTTGCTCTTTGAGGTCACCTCTGACGCGACACCACTATTATTCTTTTTTAACTCTTAAGTCACCTCTAGCGTGACAACATTATTTCTACTTGACTCTTGAGTCACCTTTAGCATGACAACGTTATTTTCCTACAAGACTTTTTAGTCACCTCTGGCATGATAGTATCATATTTCCATAGAACTCATAATTACAAAGACAGTTATCGAAACAAACGCCGGTAGTAAAGATGTTAATGAATTTAGTAAGAAAGTAGAACTGATTAAGACGTTTCTTCGAAAATATTTACCTGATCACCGCTAGCATACAAGTGTGCCAACAGCTCTCCATTAATGAATTCCTTTGCATTGTTAATGATCAAATGCATAATTGTCTTTGGAACCAGATCACGGGTAGTTTTTGTAACAATCTTCATGTACGAATCTACTAAATTCCTAATAGTCTCCACTTGACGCTCCAATTGTGGATCCATAGATGATTGAGCCTCTGATCCGCCCTATAAATGCGAGAAATATAAATTTCACGTGGTAACGGTTGCAGTAATAAGAATCAAGTTTTATATTATATTGAAACATAAGAAAAGAAAACCTATTAAAGAAAATATCACTGCTATAATAAACGTGTTATTGATTTCATGTATAAATGCAAATGCTGTTAGTACACAGAAGAAAAAAAAGGTTTACAAAAAAACGCGAAATATCTCAATGACGTATTCGCAATTAAAGCAGAGCTGGGTGGAGGTGTACGATACTTGTGTAGGTGTTGTGTATCTTGCATGTCTATAACATTCTAATAATCGTACCAACCTCGTATCCTTCCTTTAGTTGATTAGAGGCAAGAAACATTCAATAATTGTAATGCGATGTAAGAATTTAATTAAATTCTGAAGAAAGTTAAAAACGCTATCCGCACTTGAGTTAAAGAGAGAATAGTATTAAGATTAGTGGACATGTTATTCTTTAAAGATAATAATTATGTGGTAATAAGCTAAAATTTGTTTACGTTACGAGACTCAAATCGAATTAGGTTTTTCTTAAATATAAATCCTCACTAATCAAACCACATTTCAAGTATCACATCACACTAATAGAATTATATTTACTAAATATGTTAGAAATATTTTCTATCTCTAAAAATTGTATCACACCACCACACAATTAAAAATCTAATACAAAACACATTCTGTTTACATTCTCGGTACTAACTCACCCGCTGCTTATCCTAAAATAAATCAAACAAGGCTTTTCTAATAAACATAACAAAATGTACATCGACTTAGAATAATTATCTACCCCCGTATTAACATAAATCAAAATTAGAACATAGATTTAAAAGGACCTTGGTCCGTATATAATAATAATAATTTTTATAAATTTGAAATAATTTCATTTTACCATTCATATATTGCGTCGTCTCCCAAAATACGTTACACGTGGCACACGTGTTCGTTAAGTACGTGGCAACGTAGTACGTTAAACTTTATAATTATTGTATAGTAGCTTACCTCTCCTTCTCCATTTGTTTGCTCCGTTGATTTTTCGGGATATACACCGGCTCTAAGGAACGACGCCTTCCAGGAGTCAACATCATCCTGTGTTTCGCAGCTCAATTCAAGCTGTTTGTAATCCTTGTATACATTTCTGCCTTCTGGATTGAACAATGCAAACAAATGGCGGCGAGACATAAATCCTTGTTCCAAATCGCGCAACTTTAAGCCGTCTAATGGTAGCATGTACTTCTTTTCGCGTTCCTAAAAAGCAGGGACAAGATATGTGAATTATACCGCTTCGCTGTTTAGCGCTACGTTTCGATAATAAAGTATTTACTTCTTCATCTTTGAACCAGGAGATGCTCTCTGATGTTAAGACAAACCAATAATCTCTGGATCCACCTTTCATTATACCAAGATTATGAATGCACATGTATCCCTTGCGTATCACCTGATTGCCTAAAGTATGGCGTCCAGATTTAACAGCATTTTCTGATGATTGTTGGGCACTGTAACACAAGGAATAATATATAATGAAATGCCAATTGGAAAAGAACATTTCAATACCCATGTACAAAAAATTCATTATAACAACTTGCCACAAAAATCTGTTAGTTCATCATATAAAAAATATCTAGCAGGATAAAAACCTAGCAAACTTCTTTTTGAACTTATTCAGACGTTCACACAAGTTTCATAAATTGAATCTTTCGCTAGAAATAAAAACTGGTAAATTATATGAAATAAGTATCTTTCTCAAAAAAACGTGTGCACTTACAATAGAAAATCAGTAAACAGAAAACAAAATGAGACATGACAAAAGAATAACAATAAAGACAGGATAATTACATGGGCAATATATCTTGTGTTTTTTATCTGTCATAATAAGAATCCAATACAATTGAACAAAAAAAAATATGTAATTTTACCTTTCGAACTGTATTAATTTATATGTGAAAACTATAACATACAGCCACAACAACTCCATGCATATACTCTTTCATACAGCTTTAAATGTCACGCTTGTATATTTCTGGGTATGCACACCATTTGTAACACGAAAATACACACAACGTAATTACTACTAAATCAACACTGTAGAAATTTTGCAGGTCATAATGCACAAAAAGATGCATAAGCACATTTTACATTCATCGTGAAGAAACAGTGAAAAATGGTGAAACTAAGATTCGATGGTGCTGTATGAAATATACAATTTGGAGCATTTACGAATGATTTAAGCAATGAATGATTGATTCATTTGGTAGTATATTCGTTTTGTGCAAATATATACAAAAGATCGAAGCAATTTAATTTGTCAACAAATTATGGCTGTATTTCTACTCTAATTTATAAAACTATATGTATAGAAAAATGTAGCCGAAAGAAACTCAACAATTCATATTGAATAATTTATAATATTTAATTGCGTTTCTATTCGTTTCCGTTAAGTATACTTCTATTTCTGGTATTGTACATTTATTAAAGCTGTATTTACTTTGTCATATATCAAGTTAAATAAATAGTACACAAGTTATAATTATAATGTAAGAAAAATGCATCATTAAGAACATATCATAAAATCGTAAATTTCGACTTAATGTTTAACAAATTAAAAAGGCGCTAAACGGAACATCGCATATTTTGTCATAGTACGAAATATAAAAACGAATTGGAAATTCTTATATGTTATGGATTATCTTGTTTGTTATATATAGAAATGATAAAAAACCGAATGCTAGGGAAAATTAAATAAAAAAGTAAGCACAAAAGAATAAAGAGCGTGATAATGGAAAAGGAAGAAAAATGTAGTGTAAATCATTGTTTCAATGTACTTTATAATTCTTACCTTGCATTATGGCTACTGGCTGCCGCGCTGCCGATATAATTAAATTATTTCTTTAATTGTGAAGTATAAAGAATTAATGAATGGAAACAAATGTCAGGAGATGTGTATATGCTATGTAATTCAAGGAAAGACATACATAAAGACCGTACGACACAGAGTTAATGAAGACAGTGTTAATAATGTACAAACACCACAAGAATTAATGGTACACAAGAGCTGCAGCTGATTATACAGAACAGTTTCTAATAAGTATGTCTTGCCTTTGACAATACAAGAGGTAGTGTTATAGCGGAAGTTATAATATTCTTATCGTTTGATCGAGATATTCCTAATTACACAGTGAATATGAGAAATAAAGTTATTCAAATATACTTCTAAGATTCATGTACACTTTCAGAAATGAAAGTCGTAGGGAAATATCACTATGTATATAATTAAATCGTCAACAAATCAAATCTACGAAAGTGAAATCATTTCATTTTCATAGCAATTTTGAATACTTATCAAGTGTTGAGTAAGTAGAAGTATGCATATATTGAAATGAGGGAAAATATGAGATACAATTTTATATGACTATGTATATGACACAAAGTGTCATACAAATATACATGAAATAGACAGAACAGCAGTAAATTCTACTATTTACTAATGATACAAAGAATATATGTACCTGAGCTTTGAAGAGCAAAATGAAATAACAATATTCGCTAATTTGAAGCTTGCTATGTGAACTGACGTTAGCAAAGCATGCACAATTGTAATATACCGTATGGACCTGATCATGGAAAGTACGTACATCGTTATTTTCAGTAATTATTTACCAAAGGGTACTCCGCTCCGATATTGATGACTACACCGCGGATGTGTGTTTATGTGGAATCAAAATCCGATTTTCAGTGAGAATAGCCTTTGTAGATCTATCTATCTTCTATCTAAAGTAAATTTTCTATACACGCAAAAAGGCTGTACACGATAAACGCAAAAAAAATCCTCTCCACTGTAGTAATCTCGGTGTGACCACTACTAATGCGCAGTCGTTGGCACAAATTTGAGAGGAGTACTCTTTCATAAATAATTACCTTATTTCCTTAACATTGAGTTCCATTGTACTTCTCAACTATTTAGATATTTTTCAGGAAAATACAGTATAAATATGTATATATATTTGATGTACAGGATGTCCCAAAATTAATAGTACAACCCAGAAGGAGATGGTTCTACGTGCAAACACAAATCGAAACTGCAGAATAAAAGTTTTCTGTACGAAGATTCGTTTCGGAGAAAATAAAAATTTCATCGAACATGCTTGCATTTGGATTAGATTATTCGATGTATCTATGTGTTACTCGTTATTTCTACTTGTAGTACGCACTTATAACGCCATGGTGTTTTTCGCAATAATTGGAATGATTTTTCGAATGCTAATCAATGCTATGTAAATTGCATTATTATAAAAATACCACCCTCACTCTTTTGCAAACAGGCATTAATAGCATTTATTAATGGCAATAAGGCATTGACAATCGTAAGCGTACCAGTTGGCTCACCACTGATTGGCCATCGACGTTATAAGAATACTGCTATACACCATATAAATTATCTAGCGATATTGGTTCTACTGTTTGACGTATTTCTTATACATAGTATCAATTAATTACTGAACGACTTATATCGCCAATCGACACAAGTGACAAAGATCTCATAGAATGAAGTGGATGTATACCGTTAGGAAAAACATCTTGTTAACTGCATCAAACGCACACCAAAAGAGATAGACAATTTGTATCTATATTGTTATCATGTAATAAATTGCAACTACACAGGGTGTCTAAAAAAAACTTGTATAATAGTGCTACGCGTGAAGCGCATAATTCACGAAACGCGTGGGCCATTAAAGCATGGAGAGCGTAGTCGTTGTAAAGGTTAATATGAATAAAAATAACCAGTATTGGATAGACAAGTTAAATCCAGCTCAAATGCACGCAGATTAGATGAACTTTTTAAATTCGCTTCCCTTCAAGACGGAGCTTCATTCGGAAAAAAACTTTATTCTACCTTTTTTATTTTACATGTTTTGCATGTCGAATCACCTCTTCCTCGTTCATACTACTAATTATGGGACACCCTGTATAGCCAAATATATATTAACATAAATAACGGAATTAGCGTAAACAAAAGTGGAACAAGCAGACTAATGTAACTAACTGTATATATGCGACCTGTCTGTTTTCGTATTTTCACAATTTTGAAGAAGTCTGAATGAAATTTTCACAATAAAACCATAATTTTTAACAGTATAAGTGTTTGTTTTAGTAAAGCATATTGTCATTTGTGAACTATACTATGTGTTGAATTTACATTAGTCATGCAATATAGAATTCATTACTGCAAGTGAGAGAATCTTTTTTTTTGTCTAAAGTAATTCACTCGAGCTAGAACGCCTAAATGTTTGAAATGCTATTAGAGATATGAGTCAATACATATTCACACAACGAATTCGAATGTGAATATATATTATATCTTTAATGGTAACAGAAATATTTAGGTGTTCCATTTCCGATGAATTCCTCCGTATCAATATTACGCGCTTTTTAATTCGAATTACGATTCAATAGAAACAGAAGTAACTCATATTCGTATGACATTTTATCCCCATATGCTAAGCAATAAGCTACTTTTAGTACTTCGTTAAGTTGAGTCACATTTTTTTTGTAGAGATAGAGAGAGAGAGAGAACTACCAAAATTAATGTATACAAGTACATTGAAAACTATAGCTGCAGTCATGAATGTAATAAGAACAACATATAGCGCTAGATGTGCGGTTTATAAAAATAAAAATTGTTGATCATATTATTTACTTTTTTGACTTTGCTGAATAACTACGAGAATATATATATATAATTAAATATAGGAATAACTTACTTGGCAAAACCAATAAAATCTTCGTGGTTCGTGTTCATGTACGCTAGTTCACAGTCCACCAAAAGTACCAACTGCTCCTTGCACATCTGCTCGCGTTGCCTAACATAAGTGGTAATGATACGTTCTGTTTCTTCCCTCAATCTAGGATAACGGTTCATCTGCCATAGAAAACAAAAGTGGCTTTTAGTATACTGTAAAGTTTACAAATAATAGAGAAAAGAAAGATATACCTACCCTGTCTGTACAAATGCGTACGACATTACTGAGTTCCTGTACAACTAGGTCTACGCATTTTAGACTGGGTTCTTTGAGTCTATTGATTTGTTTCTTCACTATTGCCTCGAATGCCATGTCAGGAGTAAACAATCCCACTCGGATACCTATGACATTACACAGCGATTCAGTAAATATTTTTAAACGCGGCAGCGCCTCGCAGGCAATATATTTATAGTAGAATTAAGAACGGTGTAACAATAATTTACCATGAATGTTTCTAATAGCGAATGCTATTTCCCTTCTCAATTCTTTCTCATCAAATTCCATTTTAACTATTTCGAATGGGAAACGTTCGTGGAACAATCGATTAATTTTAGCACCACCGCTAAGTTCCATTGTATTGATTTGTGCAGATCCAGAGCCTTCGATAGTCCTCTCAAAATCTGACTGAAGTTGCTGTATCATCCTTAAAAATGTTTTTCTTTCAATCAATGCATAGAAGAGCACTAAACGGTAATATTAATTATATGGGTAGAGAGTCACAACATTTAACGCTGCAATGTTTCATCGCTATGTTAAAAGTTCATATTGTTAGTTAAGTTATGATTCACTCTTCAGTTACATAAGTGATATTAAGTTGCGTGACAATCTGCATGCGGACTATGCACACGTTGTTAAAAACAAAGGAAAACTGTAATACCTACATATACAATTGTATAGATCTGAAAAATAAAAAAATGCTCTAAATGTCAAGACCCTCCACCCATAATATACATTGAAAGAAAACTATGGAGAAGGTAAGTTTAGATTAAAAAAAGAAAAAATTACATTTGTGAACGTACATTACAAGGTGTGAGACATTTTATATAAAGTAAGTTACGTAATCGTCTGTTATTATACATTTATACATATTTTCTGTTTGTGAATTTGTAATTTTAATCTTGAAGTAATCAAAATGACTATATCAGTACTACAGTTTCCTTTCGATATAAGACGACGCCCGTTCCGGTCTTGTATCGAAAGAATGTGTAGTAATTACTACAAATGTACTTACTGCAACATAGCTTTTGTCTTAATGGCAGGATCATCGGGTCTAAAATGTTTATATTGCTCCACATCCTTTTCCAATGCAAGTAACTGTTTCTGTAATCTGTCTCTTAATGCTGGTAAAGTATCCCTGATATGATTGGTCAGCTGTTGATTTAAGACTCGTTGCAAGTATGGTGTTCCTAATCTATCTGCTAAATGCCGATAGGATGGATGGCTAACAAATCGAAACACATTACGTATATATATAATTTGTTCAAGTATTTCAACTTTATATATAGCAGCATATAACAATTAATTGTTTATACCTCAGGAAAAACTTTCTTTCTGCTGCCAAAGCATTTTTAATGTCTTTTCTACCTTCGATATCTTTCTGACTTCTGTTAACAACACCTATGTAACCACGTCTTAAGGGGAGCAATTTGTTTTCCAAAATATCCCTTGCATCAGTTCCATCATCCATAAGATCCAATTTTGTAATAACACCAATCGTACGAACACCTTAAAAAGATAAAAATATCTATCTATACCTAATATCAGATTAGAAAAATTAAAATAGAAAAATATGATTTAAATTGTACCTTCAGGATCTACTTCTTTAGCAAGTTTCAGAGCATCACTGTTTGCCAAATCAGTGTTTGCTGGAGTAACCGCTAATATGAGGCAATTTTCTCTTTTGATAAATTGAAAAATCATGGCTTTAATTTGAGCTTCAATATCTGCTGGTTGATCTCCAATTGGTACTTTTGTCAGACCAGGTAAATCGATTAGCGTCAAGTTTAGAACTGATAAGAAAAAATACAATGATTCAATATGCCTGCATAGTTTAATATAAATCACAGTAAAAAATTAATTTACCATTTGGTGAATATACTCTTAAATTAATGGGTATGTTGGATATACCCTTGTTGCCGCCTGTCACTCTATCGGTTTCATTTTCAATTTCCTTCCGTACTTCATCAAAATCCACAAACTTTTTACCCTTACAATGTAGAAATTCGGCAAATTCTATAGTATAAAATAAACAAATTATACATAGAATTAATTTTATTCAAAAGATATGTTACTGTAAAATTTGAGGTAATGAAATTCATTCAACTTTCTGCTTATCATAGCTAGTTCATTGTCGTAGGAAATGCCATTGATAACAGTTCAAAGATACTGCCATCACGCTTACGCGATAGCTACTAAAGAATCTTCATAAAGTATATAATTAATAAGATATGCACGATGACAAAACGAATATTTTATTGTAAATACATATTATATATTTCAAATGAAAGAAATGAGGAAACACATTTAAGTCGAGCAAGTTAATCTAATCTTTGAATGAAATTTTATTTACAATTACGATAACTGACGTATAATTTTTTCACTAAATTCTCTAACTCCGTAGTATGAAAGATTGATAATCAATTTATCTGTGACTCACCAGTTGGACTGTTAATCAATTGCAAGATAAGCGGTCTTCTGGTTACAATGCCAGATCCTCTGGGTAAGAAATCTCTGAAAAGAACGTCATTACAAATTTTATCATTATGATAATTCCAGAGTGTTCTTTTCGCATAACAATGCGTACTTTATGAATTACATTTAAAAGCAAGACACCGATTACATACTTTTCTTCAGTAACAGATCTGACCGAGCACAAGGAATATAAATTTTAATGGCTGTAACTATAATTTTGGAAACTTCTTTGATTTCGCTGAGATTTTTTTAACGTTATAGATCATAATTTTCGAGTTGCCAAAAGTCCTTGTTTCGTTATTTTAATAAAAATAATTATGAACGTAAATAAATGTGCCTGTATTATTATGAACTATATTTTTTTATTTAAAGACTAGAGAATTTTTTTATATTTTTAAAAAATATATATATATATAACCCAATTTGGGGCACACATGGTGTGGCAGTAACATTGAAAGAAGAAAGTGATCAATTAATCTTTTACATCCTTTAATAAACAATGTTCGATAGAAAAAAGTCTTTTCCATAATTGAGGAATTATGTTCTATATAGAAAGAGCCGAGCTATTAAATGTTTAGTAATTTAAAAAAAAAAGAGTAACATGAAATGAACCATGGCATGAACAATTAAACCGATCGTTTAATATAATGAAAAATATCTGATCCGAGTAATACATTGAAAGATCAGATATCGGAAAATATGAGGAAGAGAAACGCTTTGACAGGTCGCTATGTAGGCGGCCTCGCATCATTAAAGATATGTATATGTGTATAGTTGATTTTCATGTCACGATCGATAGAGATTAAAATAGTTAACCTAAAGGGGCACAGAGAACAGGGGGATAGAAAAATGAAAATAACCGATGACGGATACTGAAATTATAACGTGGCGTAATTCGCCACGCCTTTAATCAAATGTCTGGATATTGGCTAGGATGAGTAACTTCGTCGATGATGTCTCATGGATAGGAAAAAAAGTACGGTTGAAACGATTGTGAAACGAGGTATACTTACTTCCCGACAAAGTTCTCGAGTACGGAACTTTTCCCAGCGCTTTGACCACCCACCACAGCGATTTGTGGTAGATCAAGTTGCATATGCACCCCAAGTTGTGTGAACGCATCTTGGAGCTTGTTCACGATCGGGATCAACTGTTCCATACCCGTGTTTCCTGCCATTTTGTCGAGGCTGTGTGCTCACTGACCCAAGAACACGATCGTTTTCAGTTTTACGGCTGTGTCCTGTGGGCGACACCGAGCTGCCACCACTTCCACGCACAACCGTCGAGGGTAGCTGCCTGCCAGAAGTTATCCTATCCGTTTTTCGTGGTAAAATGCGCACTATCAAAATGGCCGATTTCACGAAGGCACGTCGGTCTACATCGAATTTCACCGCATTTTCTCCAAAAACCGTGACTCTGCACACGATCACAAACGAAAGATGTCAGCCAGTGGCTCTACTGCGCGAGGAAAGTCACACCACAAACCTCCACAACCACTGCCGTTCACATAAATGAGATCCAGCGTACGGACCAAGGCACGTAACGTTTCAATCGATAATCGAAGCGTGCGCACAGGCGCCTTCGTTGTGACCCACTTTTCGCCGCGAGATAAAATCCATATCGTTCTCCTGCTGCTGACCTTTTTCCACTTCCCACCGTAATTTGCTATCGAAGGAAGCTGGAACCACACACCTTTTGTCTGTTCCCCAGATCTTATCGCGATTAACAGTTCTCTACTCTTCCCTAACCGTAACCCATCGATTTTCGAACGTTACGCGGCAAAATACTTTTACTGGCGCGGAACGTTTGTAATCATTGAGAAAGTAGGCGGTGACCAATGAGAATACCACTTTCTTGTTACCACATTTGTAAAAACGATTCTTTCATTGGCTAATGCCTAATACATTAGCATTTCGGTGAATATACAATTTTATACTAAATATATCGAGCACTGAAAGCGATTCAAATAATGACAAGGCTCAATTTTTTATTACAACATTGTGCTTAGATAAAGAAATTTATCGAATTCATTTCCATGTAAGCAACTCCGTAATTTCTATAATTGTAAGATGAAAAATGTAAAACCGGTCATTTGACCGGCAGTGGTAAGTTTAGAGAGCCAGCTTCGATTTTAACGACCTTACAATATCTTGTCGAGATTATTTTCTTGAACAACTTTTTGCTATACATCTAATAGGCGCTCTCTTTTGGTTTTTGAGATGTTCGAAGAGAGCATTGTTTTTCGTGATTGAGACCTAACCCAGACGTAACGCCGTAGATCCGTAGATTTACGTTATACATATATTACTGCTAATTTATTCAGTTAGGTATGAATTAGGTTCAGACAAATAGAAACTATTGTAATATAGCTTTTTTATTCGTTTATAGTTTTATCAATGGGATATGTCCAGATATGACCAATGTCCTGTAACAACCTGAATATTGGAAACTAACCTCAAACTAAAGCTTGAACAGTTGGTAACACTGACAGTGTTTGTCCTGGTTTGTCCTCAAAACGCTGAGAATATCAAAATGTTCGAGTTTTACTTTCAGCCACTGTATCTATAACCCAACTGCCCAAATCTCCCATCGATCATTGTAATTTCGGATCTTGTGTTGGCGCATATGCCGTCATGGACGCGATTCATTGTAGTAGTAGCAACAGTTTTTCGAAAATATCTGAAAAACTAAAGAGAGCGTCTATTGTATGTGTAGAAAAAAAGTTCTTCGGAAGGATGACCTTGACAACACATTTCAAGGTCATTGAAATCAAAGATGGCTCCCTTAAACTGCATTTTTGTCCATAAAAAGTTTCTTTTTGCAAGGCATTAAGATTACCTGTATTTTTTTTACCAAATGAGACTCATTTTATCAGGAATATTCATAACCTTCAAATGACCTTGATCATCGAAAAATCGTAGTTTTATTTATTTTGATAGATCGTTTAAATAAAAAGCACATGGCTACATATAAGTTGTGAAATAGGTTTTATTTCATTTCATTTCAGGGTAATTCCGTTCGTAGCATTAGAATAAATGCTTCAAGTTCTTGCCCTGGATCTGAATATTTGGGACATCAGTTACTGATCGGATACCCAAGGAATGCTGGTGTTTATTTTTTGTAGAGACTATTTCGGTTGTACGTTGATTATTGCCTTACCGTCTTGTAATACGAATGTGAAAGATGTTCTATATCAACCACACATACACACCCTTTTGGATCGAACAATTCCATGTAAGTTAATTTACCTGAATTTACCTTACCCCCACCTTACCCCTAAAGTGTTAGTTATTTTAGGTGCAAAACTGTGCAAAAGACAAACGGACTATCTTATATATATATGTAACTTATGACTTATTTCTCTGGACATTGTACTTCTACTTTTATTACAACAATTGACATTGTATGATATCTGCAGATATTTGATGATATATAAAATAGTGTGATGCAATTGTTATGCAAATATGTATGTAAAATTTGTTAATATTTGCTAAAGATAAAATAAAAATTCCTAGGTGTTCAATAATATTATTGGCCGATATAATACTTCTAGAAAAATGCGATATTTCATTGTGAAACCAAAAGATAGCAATATCGATGTTTATATGAACAAGAGTAGAACAAAGAATTCGAAAACATGCGTTATAATATATTTTTGACTTCGCTGTGTAATTTCACTTTATAGTATAAAAAATTGCTAGCCAATAAGACGAAAGGGTTATGGAGAATTGAAGTTGGTCATTTTTAATCTTACGCTGCTGTGAGTTGTGATGCGCCTTACACGATGGAAACGATAATTTTCCGTGATTCTATAATAAATAATGCTCCCGGAACCTTGTGAGTGAGATGAATGAAAACCGTGGTATTCGTTCAATCTAATTCAGTGGAATAGTTCTTAAAAATACAAATCAACTATAAATTCTGCACACATATATGTAGTGAGTGAGGGCGCGATCAGTATTTTCCTACGATACAATTCCAAAATGTCAGACATCGATAAATGGATAGAAATTGCAAAAGAGTGCATATACCTTCCAGAAAATGATCTTAAGGTAAGTAACATGTGCAAAATGTTATTTCTCGGTATATCAATTATAATATATTTATACAACTCGTTTGGATAAGGTATTAAATGCATGCGCATAGGTTACTTATATACTCACTGTATTTCCTTTCCGATAATTAGATTAATTTTGTTTAGAAACTTTGTGACATAGTATGTGACTTATTAGTAGAAGAATCTAATATTCAACCAGTGTCCACTCCGGTGACCGTGTGCGGAGATATTCATGGCCAGGTAAGATTCATACTTCTCGCCTAACCTCAACATGACATCGATATCTGTATAAAGTAGATAATGATAATCATTACAATGGCAAAAGTATCAAGTACCATCGTACGTACTGATTAAAATCGTTTGTCTGTTTTTAGTTTTATGATTTAGAAGAATTATTTCGAAATGGAGGCGCTGTGCCTGATACAAATTATATATTCATGGGAGATTTTGTAGATAGAGGGTATTATAGCTTAGAAACATTTACCCGCCTACTCACCCTTAAAGCTAAATGGTCTGATAGAATAACATTGCTTCGCGGAAATCACGAATCCAGGCAAATTACTCATGTTTATGGTTTTTATGGTCAGTATACACATTTTATTATAAAAATATGATATGATATGAAAATGTTGAAATACAATTTATTGCGCGTGTATACGTATTAATAATTATTTATATGTTCCATACAGATGAGTGTCAGAACAAATATGGCAATGCTAATGCATGGAAACACTGCTGTAGGGTTTTTGACTTGCTCACAGTTGCTGCCGTTAGTACCTTCAAATATATATATGTGTAACCATTTGTGTTTGCTCTAATGTTTTATAATTACGAATATTTTTTACTTTATAGTTAATTGATGAACAAGTACTATGTGTACACGGTGGATTATCTCCGGTCATTAGAACATTAGATCAAATTAGAACGATCGAGAGGAATCAAGAAATTCCACATAAAGGTACTTTTATATTTTATTACAGTATCATATATGTATATGAGATGTATTATGTTTATCTATAATAAACGATTTTATATTTGTAGGTGCTTTTTGTGATCTGGTCTGGTCTGATCCAGAAGATGTGGACGCATGGACCGTTAGTCCACGTGGAGCTGGTTGGTTGTTCGGCAGTAAAGTAACATACAAATTCATGGAAATCAACGACCTTAAACTGATTTGTAGAGCTCATCAATTGGTTAATGAAGGTACATACATTTGTTATACAGTGCGTATGGATTAAGACGTTTATTAATTTGTTGTTTCCGCTTGACTTACAGGGTATAGATACATGTTTAATGATAAACTTGTAACAGTATGGTCAGCTCCAAATTATTGTTATCGTTGTGGTAACATAGCTAGTATTTTACAGTTTACAACTGTTGATTCAAGACGCCCAGTGCTATTCGAAGCAGTGCCTGATTATGAAAGAGTAATTCCACCAATAATCCCTACACCATACTTTTTGTGATCTCACTCCGTGGTCTATTTGTTTGGATACAGAGAGGTGGTATCTGCGTTTAGGCTTTACGGGACTACATGACTGTTTCTTCACGTTGATGGACACAGGCTGGTACCATGACAGAGCATAAAAATTTTCCAAAAACAAAAATGAAATTCAAATACTTCATAAGACAATGAATTATCCGGAATTCCGTGCGAGAACCAAAATGTTTCTTTATGTTCTTCATAAGAGAATCGTTTGAAAATATGAACTAACTGATATGGTTGTCTGTTCAGAGAAGATGTGTATTAAGGAAATTTTTTAAGGAAAATATATATACATATATCGATTTTTATATGTTGGAATGTTAACTTTTTTATACATAGCTCGCCTGCCATTGCATCAGCCTGATTTCTCTAGTTTGTAAAGTATTTTGCATTGAAACAAGTGTGAACATTCTGTGGTCTAGACGCTTTTGCTGTCTACTGTGTACATTCTGTAGAGCATTCGCATCTCAGAGCAGTATTGTGAATGCATCATGCTAAGGAGTTCTGAGGTTTTAAACAAGTTACGAACGTGAACAACAAGTGATTCATTAGAGTATGAATGAATAAATGGAAAAGAAAACATTTAAACATTCCGGCAAAGGGAGAGTCTCTGAGTATAGTGAATGCTTAATTGATATTACGATCGTTGTGCGTAGAATTCAGGTTTATTAAAGCGTGAGCATATATACTACTGTTAAGGTCTTCCTGAGTATGTAATTAATCTGTTCTGGTTTAGATATTGTGTGTGCTGCGTGCAATTCTTTTTATTCTAGATGAGCAAATCAGTGTTCTTAGCAGCATAAATTCGGCAATTCTGCCGAGGTACAAATAGTATGTAGCAGTAGCCAAAGTTTTCCTGCCTAGGTAAGGAAATTCAGTAGAACAATTGTATTATATAATAGAAGTTTCATTATTATTTCTATGCATATGACAGTTCTTATATTGTATTCCGTGTGATTTTATTAATGAGCTCACAACGTAAACACCATGCAAAAAAAAAACTCGAATAGTATTGAAACAAAATTTTTCCTTTCAGAGTATCGGCCTTTTCAGTCACGTATCACTATTATGCGTACTAAGCAATAATTTGATTATTATTACTACTATTAATATTATTATTATTATTGTATTATTATTATTCTCGGAATCTTTGTACAGTTTCCACATTATATGCCAAATCGCTGTCGTACTGAATAATTGTAATAACTAGATTGTCATAAGTTCATTAATGTAGGGAGCAATTTTTAAGAACCGAGACCTTTAGCAATGTGCCTCTAAATTAATAAGGGTTTGTGTAATATAATGATACGATATTGATACATAATTAATGGGAGTGCACTGGCCATTGCGTACTATAAGCCTGAATTCTGACCATCGATTTGTTAGCTCATGATATTCCTAATCGATCACAGACCCGACAAATATGGCATTGGCATTCGCATTCGCATTGGCATTGGCATTGGCTGTCGAAGTTAAAAAACTACTCTATTTTGAATTTTGTGATATAGTTCGAGCGGGGCATGTGAAAATTTGCGTCGACGTTTGTAACGATTTTCCATGTCGAGATCGTTTTGAGGATGTTTTGAAGACTTGTTATTTCAAGAAGTATAGTCAACTTTTGAACAGTGCCTTCAGAACTATAACACGACGGTCTATTAGAAGTAAATACTTTCTACCGACGGATAATCATAGACGAACTAGGGGACGGATCATATAAATAACAGAGAGCTTAACAAAGGGCGTGTGTAAAGGAATTTTCTTCAAACTTTTTTACAATTCTTGGGACTATATCATTAATGATCTCCCTTTATATTATATTTCGACTTCATTAATCATGTAAGATATTTCGGCGTCCGATTCGATTGCTTTTACATATGAATACTTTCTACATTTTTTGATAAAGAACAAACGAAAAGAAAAAATAAGACGTTGGTGAGGAGAGAGAGAGAGAGAGAGAGAGAGGGGGGGGGGGGAGACAGAAATAGAGAAAAAAAACGAAAGAAATAGAAAGAGAGGAGCGGAAGGATGAAGGAGGTGCATAAAGATGAAAAAATACGATTTATATATATCCAGATTGTTACGATATGCAAACTACACGATTTTACATTACTCACTGCTTTTATATTTACATTATTGATACTGTATTAGATAGATCATTACGCGACGCAAGACACGGAGTTTACGTTACAAACTCGACTCGTCGGTATTGCAGCCTCTTGTACCGTGAAATGGAGGTGATGCATGAGAATGCCTGTGTAGTACGAACATTCTAGGAAACGTAAAAGTATTAGCTTCTGTGCCTACCTAGGTATTCGCGGCAATCACCTTTTAAATGCCTCTGTCTGTGATCGCTTTAATCTTATCGAAGTGTCCAAGCGCTTGCGATCATTCTAGATCGGTAGGATCAAAGGAACAGCATATAATAAAGACAATGACGTTAAAACGACGAGACTAATTTAGCTTAATGTTCTGTGCAGGAGCTTGAACACTGCGCATAATCCTTAAAGATCTCACAGGTAGACAACATTTTAACGAACATGTACCTTGAAAGTATAGACTTTGTTATATGTTAATGTAACGAGACGTCTGTAATAAAAGTGCGCAAAAATTGCAAACGACATTATCAATACAACAATAACAACAATAACAACAACAAGAAACGACAAGAATAAGAACTCCCGACGCTGTTAATTGTGATAAATAAAGTACAATACGCGTATACACGTGTGTACACAATGCATACAGTACATTAAGAGCCGTCGACACGAGAACGAGAAAACAAGACGAAACAACAAAAATAGCAAAAAATAAGATAAAAAATACCAACCGTTCATGTAGGGTGTGGGCATGGAATAATAAAGATTTCATAAAGATCTGCTTTCATCTTTAATTAGTTTATTTACTTGTAATAATATTATTTTCATCGTATATATATAATAATTCTATTTACTCCTTACTATTTATATATAATAATATAGTATATTTATGTTCACTATGTATAATATATTATCTACATTTATAATCCCTATGAAAGGCATCTCCAAACAGACTTCAGATTTACTTTTTTTTTAAAATATTTTATTTATTCATAAAAATACAGGGGGTTTACGCGCCACCTGTGAAATCTAGCCTGTTTTGCCCGGAACCGACAGCCTTACCGATTTTATTGGTCGGATTAATAACAATATTATACCATACGATCTTTAATCCTTGCAATAACAACGAATTTTATTGTTCCTCGATATATCGTCGTCTATGTACACGTTAACTCACGATAAGCAAGTCCTAAAAAGATTTTACGCTCTGTTCAAGGTTTGTAGCGCGCCCTCCTCCACTCTTCTCGTTGTAACGCGTAGATTCTTTTACAATTACTAACATTCACTCTCGCCACTGGGGTAAATCAATTACAAAAGAAAAGCAAAAACAAGAAAAAAAGAGAGAGAGAGAAATAGAGAAAACAAGAAGAGAAGATCAAACGATTCCGAGAGCTTCGAATACAAAGAACGAAATGCAAAATGAAAATGCAACGGACAAATCGTCGGCAGTGATCGAAAAATAAATTAATAACTAGAATATGCAAATTTTCTTTTCCTTACAATAAAACGTATTATATACACATATACATATATGTATTCTCTTCTCCACCGACTAGAGTGTTTGGTTCAAGACACGCGTCCAAGAAGATCAATTCGCGGTACGCGTTGCTCTTTCTCCCGATAGATTGCAATCAAAATACTAATCAACTTCTCTCCGTTTGAAAAATTTCTGATCCGTGCGCACGTCGAAATCTAAGTACAACCTGTTCGTACGGTACAGTAAAATCTTGATCTAAGACGGATCCTCGGGACCATGCTACGACATAGATCGTGTGGGGCTACTACTTTTTTTGTAAAACCACTAAATACAGAAAAATGCCACACATAAGTTGGCGAAAGTCTCATAACAAAATAATGAAAAATGAAGAAGTGTTCTAATTGGATTAGTAAGATTAGCGAACTGATTAAGATCGTACAGCTCCGACCGCCTTAGATCAAGACTACGCTGT
Organism: Lasioglossum malachurum; assembly: GCA_028455605.1. Lineage (NCBI taxonomy): Eukaryota > Metazoa > Arthropoda > Insecta > Hymenoptera > Halictidae > Lasioglossum > Lasioglossum malachurum. Next base: position 5,147,241 of record CM052319.1, on the reverse strand, counting down.
ACTTCCGGAATCAAAGAGATTAGGAAAAAAAAGAAAAACATATAAAATATAACGAAATGCATGAGCGAATTCCCAGTGGAATAACAATGGTTCCCTGTTTGCGAAACGTGCTCGCTAACGGCGATCGTAATCACGGCGAACGACAAAAGCGATCCGATCAAGCACGATCGCGAGCATCGGTGAAAAATCCGCCAACGAGAATCTCGCGATTTCGCGCGCGCGCGCGCAACCCTGTGCAAGAAGAAACAAATTGTTGGTGGCGAAACGCAGCATCCGGTTCCCGGCAGAGCGGCGATTCACACGGCGCCCAAATCTCAGTTACAAAAGGAATAGTCGAAGGTAAACAAGACGATAAAAATGTACTTCCTAAACGTAGGTAGAAATTGGTAACTTTGACTCACTCATTGAAAAAGTATCTTTTTTTCTTTTTATCTTCACATCATTTCACTGCCAATCCGGCATTCGTGCTTCCATTCTGCCCGTCGTTTCTGGGTTAACGTTTGCATTTCGCGCTTCTTTCGCTGCGCCGCGACAAGCGGCGCGCTCTGCGAAACGGCGCGCGTTCAAAATTTCTCGGGAATCCCGCGAGGTTCGAAAGCTAATTAAAATCGGACGAGAACAATAGCCGCGTCGAATCGGGTTCCGGAGACAATTTCGTTTCGTGATGTTCGCCGAATATCCAAAAGTGTTTTGTAAGAATTTTAGCGAAAATAGAAAAGATTCGTTGAACGCGCGATTTCGGTAACACGGCGCCGCTCGACACCGCGCAAGAGCAGGTATAACACGGAATTATACAAAGAGACAGGACTAGTACTTTCAACATAGTTATTATTAAACCTTTCGTACAATATGTACAAAGTAAAACCCACAAACGAGAGGCATATGTGTTTGCTTCTTTTTTTTTTTCTTTTTCTTAAATTTCTTATCTTTTCTTTCGTTTTTTTACTTTTGCTCAAATAGACTCTCACTCGCACTTAAATATTAAAGGTTGGGCATGATAATACTCGCGGTAGTATAATGCCCTAAGTCTTGCTGATCCAACGCGTAGCTCTCCCGTAAGCAGCTACTGTACTCCCAGACATCGATGCACAGTTTCATTATTTTTTTTTTCCTTGCTTTTATACAATATACATATTTATATTTATATATTTATATTTATATACTTATATATATATCATGTAATATAAAGACAGTCCAACTCGGTGCTTATATTCTGGTATATTCGTTTTTTCATATTTTTTCTTCCCGTTCTATTAAACGACGAATGGTCTTATATTCTCTCTGTTCTCTATCCTCTCGTTCTTTCGCGACCGACGACACTGCCACTCGTATGTACAACATTAACAATAAATAGGGCGCGACGAGAAAAAAGTTCTTCGCGGGAAGTACATAATCTTTACGAACTAACGAGAATAAAGGGGGCGGAGCTTTGGGGAGTGGGGGGAAGGTGGTTTAGACGGTTCGTAGAAGAACGAAGGGAGAATCGGGGGGGGGGGTCGAGGGTGTAGAGTATCCACGAAGATAGGAGACAGAAGGAAGAGAGCAAAAAGGAACGAACGTATCCCCTAAATACCATACGTTGCTTCCCCTTTGTGTATTGCACAATATACAAACGGTAACTTGAAAAGCAAAAATTTTCTTGCGCGCGAGCGCAGACATTACGGCAACTCATGGTGAGCACTTAGCGCATCGAAAGGAAGAAGTTAAACGTCCACGGAAAACGCGTTGGCCAATGGTCAATGATCCCTACAACGTAATTGTTTGTCTTTTTTTCTTTTTTTAGCGAGGTTCTTCTCTCTCTGTCAGGTTTCATAAATATGCTGTTCCTTGCTTAAAAACTGCTGTTATCTTTTTCTCTTGCACTGTTGGCGACCTCATCGACCGTCACAATTGAACACAGACAAGTGTACGATGATGTCCGGGGAATACAGGAACCGTTACCCCCAGTTCCTTAACCTCGAATAATATACATGTTTTTTTTTTTTGTTACCGTATGAAGTATCCCATCGTTAGTTAAGTCTTATAGTATGGACAAGTATCCCTAGGCTAGTAGGCCCAAGGTCTGCGAATAGTTCGTGTTGATTCTTTCGTGTGTATGTGTGTATATGTTTCTCGGACGCCCAACCGGCCATAAGTCCGACGGCTAACTGTCCCTCGGGGGGCTGGGGGTGGAAAAGGCAGAACGGGCTTGGGGAGAAGTCCCTTGTTTCTAGTGAAAAAACGTTCGCGGAACACCTTGAGCAGAAATTCGGTTGGTGGTTTTGTTACCTCGAGATCGCGAATGATCGAGATCGACGACGAGAACGAACAAGATAAATGCAACGACCGAGGACTCCCGAACGACACGGATCCTCGGATGTAAGAAGGGACGACATGACAGTTGGAGATCGGTTTCCGTCGTGCTGGTGGCCGGGGGCTTGCCGATCATTAGCGCGTAGTTTTTTTACGATAACTTCTATTGGAGGCAAGATGAAACAATGTACGTTGCGATAGAACGTGTGCCGATCAACCATTGCGTACACAAGGAGCGTTGTGTTATCTTTTTTTTTTGTTCTTTCATTGTTCTCCTCTTTCTCTCGAAGGGACACGAACGACGCTTTCGACTGGCGTCAGCCACCGGTTTCTTTTTTCTCTATCTCACTTCTTTCGTTTTCACCTGTGTTTGTTTGTTTGCTTTCTTTTCTCGTTTAATTTCTCTTATAATGCCGCGTTCCGCTATCTTAAATAATTGAGCCAATCCGGAGAACCTGGTATTTCCGGGTCACGAAGAAACCAAATATCACACGTGTCGATGACACACATACATATACACATATGTATATCTACATATTTGCTAAATGTGAGAACTCGTTTAGTTCGAACTCTTATTCATTTCTGTTTGTTTTTTTTTTCGCATATATTATATAATATATATATATATATTTATATTTATAATTATAGTATATACGCTTCTCCGCGAGAGAGAAATACCAAGTCCCTCGCGTAGTTCGTGTTTTTTGCTTTTTCCTTTCTCTCGGAGATTCCATCCTACACGTTTTATCATCTCGTTTCGTTTTTTCCCGTTATTATAATACTATGAAATTATCGCAGTCGTTTCAGCGAGGAATCATTAGAAAAAAAGAAAGAGAAACAATCTTTCGCCGCGGATTAATGACGAACACCCGGTATACTTTGTTAACGAGAGAAACGAAGTGCTCGCGCGCGTTATGTATGTACGTGTGTGTGTGTGTGTGTACGTGTGATCGCGGCAAGATCCGATCCTCGCCTCGACTCCTGTAGGAATTATCCGTTCGAAGTATTGTAAAAAGATACCGGAAGTCGAAGATCAATTTTCGAAATTAGCAAGTAAACTCTATCAAAAAAATCCTCGTCCTTAACCCTCCGACATTTCACTAAAACAGCTTTCTTCCGATATAAGACGACGGCTCGGGACCGGCTTCCGTCGTACTTCGGATGAGGGTACCTCCGCGCCTTTTAAAATGTGCGAGAGGCTCGAATGTAGTGGAAACTATATGCTTCAGCGACTATTTTCATTGGAAAAGGCTAGACTATAACGTATCCTCTGAAAAGAAGAAGAGGGGCGCAGCGATATTTTCTTATTTCGAGAATAAAAAGCGTCGCGTCTTATATCGGAATCAAATTCTACATATCGAGGGTTAAATCGTTCAAGTCGCGACGAAGGAGCTTTCTGTTTCTTGCTGTCCAACTCTCATCTTTCCGCTCCTTGATAAAATTCGCAACCGTAAGCTCTATAAACGCGTCCCAGGATCCGAAACGAGGATCTGACCGTGCCGAAAGGGCACAGAGTAGAGTTACGAACAAGAACATGTCTTCGACCGGTGAATGATGCACGTTTGTAGAAATTGCGTCGATGGCGATAATGTGTAAATTAACAAAACGGTGATTATATATATATATGTATGTATACATATAATATAGTCTTCTGTGTTGCGCGCTTGGACCTTGATTCGGAGTGTGGAGCGATGACGAGGACGACAATAACAACGAGGACGACAACGAACCCCATCCGAAATCTTTCCTGTGTTTCCTTGTTCCTTTCGCTTCTCTTTCTCACGTGCAACGTGTACCGCCGTGACACACGTGTTCGTATATGATACAGTTCCGTTCTCAGTGTTCGCTCGGCCACGCGAACGTCGTATCCGTTTTTATTACCAGCGTTGCACATTCGGAGCTTCCGGTGACGACATTTCCCCTCGACGATTCGAGCGGTCGACGGTATCGGCTGTTCTCTTGTTGTTCTGTGTATAATTCTCTCGTTTTTCTGATCGGTTACTGAAATATCACACTTGCCGCTCGGAATTTCGTGAACGAGAACGACGATCGCTGCTGCTTAAGAGGGTGGTGGGGTCATAGAATCACGTGGATACATCGATGAGAAGGGCTGAAGTATGCAGGCGTTTTACAGTTCTATCAGTCGAGGATGCGTACTCGTGTCTGCACACGTATGCGACTTCTATCCGTATTATTTAAAGATAATTATACATTGTGTGCTTGTACGTAAAAATCCGTAATAGAGACATGTATGTTTGTATGCATGTGTGTATGTGTGTACGTGTGGTATGTTATGTGGCGGTCGATGTCTCGCTGATCGATCGTTTTGTGCCATTGCTCGTGATCCGTTGATCTGTATCATCATTATCGTTATCATCATCATCATCAGCGTTATCATCATCATTATTGTTATGATCGTCATTATCATCATCGGTCGACTGATCTTTCGGTCGTTTTGGTAGTCTGCTATTTTAGTTGATAGTGGTGGAGAGTAGTAGTAATAGTAGCAGCAGTAGTAGTAGTAGCGGTAGTAGTAGTAGTAGTAGTAGTAAGTAGTAGTAGTAGTAGTAGTAGTAGTAGTAGTAGTAGTAAGTAGTAGTAGTAGTAGTGGTAGTAGTAGTAGTAGTAGTAAGTAGTAGTAGTAGTAATAGTAGTAGTAGTAGTAGGTGGTAGTAGATGGCCTACAGTGAGCGTACGTAACGAGAGTCTTATTATCGATCGGATTATGCAACGTGAACACACAATGACGTAGTTGCGCGGTACTGCGTACAGAAATATATTATTATAGTCTTTTAGTTTCGATAAAAAAGTTCAGTTCCCTCCTCGATTGATCTCTCATCTCGAGGTGGCGCGCTTTCTCTCTCTAATATCTCTTTCACACGCCCTCTCTTTCTCTCTCTCTCGGTCACACGCTCTTTCTCTCTCTCCCTTTCGAACTTTAATTATTTTTCTTTCATTTAATTATCTCTCAAAAATTTTTTCTCATTTAAAGCATTCTCTCCTCTCTTCACGAGTTTCTCATATCTCTTTCTCGCCATCTTTCCCGTCCTCTCTCTCTCTCTCTTTGTTTTTCTTCTCTGTCCTCACAACTTCTCCCTCGTCCTTTTGTTTCTATTTTTTTATCACGTTTCACACGGTTCTTCCGTTCCCTCCTTAAACCCCTCCTCCGTTTGTACAATGCAACGAACACACAGATTTATATTATTTATATGTACTTTTATATAATTATCATACATACGGCAAACAAAGCCTTCTTTCACCCTATTCCACGAGCGTCAATCTTCTCTACTGTTTTCTCCGCGACTCTGTTTGCTCTTGTTCGTTTCGGTTTCACTATTACTTCTCTTCATTTCTTCAGTGTTGTAAATTTATATATATTATATTATACATATACATAAATATATACATAGATACATCTGCGTATGCATGTACATATATATTTATCTGTCTGTATGTATATAGTATGTATATAAGGTGTATTCAGCTTCGTTTATCGTCAGTTGGGCTTGTTTATTTACTATCTTTGAATTGCTGAGTTCAATAGGAAAGGAACGTAGAACATTTTACTCTCGAGTAGAAGAGCCGCCGCCGATTGTACCTGGAATTCAGCAAGAAAACAGATTCGACTTAGGCCGGGCGATTCTTCCGAAGTGATAGATCGAATAAGATGTTTCCTGATCATGTTACGGAAATTATTTTACTAATCAATTTTCTTTTTTTTTTTGCAGATTTCTGAAGGTTCAGCGTGACTTCCCGACAGTGAAGAACAATGATCAGAAATTTCTCCTTTCGTGAACTTACTTCCGGCAACCTGACGAGAAGATCGTGAAACCGACTCGGCTGTTGGGGCGCGCTGTGCTCGACAAAACTTCGCAGACAGCTCATGTACCGCTCTTGTATTTGTTCTAATTCCATTGTACCTCCACGTGCTAAGAGAAGACAGACACAAAAGCGAACGGTGAGAATGTGTGTTACCCTCTTACATATTCTTTAATCAACTCGTGTTTGGTTCAGCAACAAGTTCGTTCACGAATTTATCTCGATTTGTTCGTAGACCATTGCAAAATAACGGGAATTAGGAAGGTTTATGTAGATGGTATATTTTTCTAGGAAAGATTATGACTCTACTACTGTTTTAAACTCGATTTTCTCCACAAGAGGCGTTCAACGAAAAAATGTTATACTAAAAATGTTTGTGGGATCGTATCCTGCCCGGTTGTACCACCCGATTATACTCTGTATAATAAAGATCGCCACTAAATATTGCTGTACCATTATTCAAAATATTGTTTAGAAAAATCATGGCGAATGGAAATATTCTAGGTCAAACAAATGTTTAATTTTCGAGTTAATAGGTGCAGTGATGATGTTAGAAGAGTTTAGGAATATCGTTACACTATTAACCATGATCAATTTTTAAGAAGGAACTTGTTATTTGATTGGGAATCGAGATATAAATATATGAATGTAAAATGAACCACGAATTTCTTTGGGAACATACACTAAACAGTACATTTGTTGAATAATTACGAGTAAAGTAAATTCGCTGTAAACAATTGTAGAAGTTGAATGAATTTGCGAACTTACATTTTGCATCTCCAATTGCAGCATTGTCAAAAAGTACAAAGTTTCTTTATATTTTTCAATTCTCGACGTAGTAGAGATTAGAAGTTGTTAGTGTGGTTGGACGGGTGGTACCACCCGTCCGGTCACCCTGTTAGGCGAAGATTACTTACCTTGTGAGAGCATGGTGATTACTTTCAGACAGACATATTCCTCCATCCGTAGCCTCACCCTCCTGAACATTAGTGTGACGTACGTGATCTTTTCCACCATGAGCCCTACGTCTTGCCGTAATTGGTCCATGGTTATCGGCCGGCCCATCATGCTGGTCAGGCACGTTTGTAGCGTATACATGTTGTTCGTAACCTGTACATAAACAAAATCATTGAATCAGGCCCATAAAACATTACTTTAAAGATCCTTCACAAATCTGATTGCCAAATTCTTCAAATTAATATCAAACCCACAGAATGCTACTCTAAAGCTTCTTTGTTCATCTAAAACTGATTCCAAACCTGAATGTTCAGTTTTTATGCTAATTTATAGTTTTTAATATTAACACAGTTCCAGCAAACTAATCTTTAAAAGAATTCATCGAATTAATTTTTGCAAATGCAAACCAGGAGCCAAATAACATTTCTTTGTTCTCTAATAACTTTAATAAATTGAATAGAATATATTGACGTATTCAAGTGCTTCGAATCTTTTCACTGTTTCGAATTTCAACAATTTAAATGACAGCGATATAAATTGTACGCGTCACCGTTTAATATTACATGTACTAAATTTAGCTTTTCGAGGTGGTCCACCTGTTGATCCAATATCTCTCACGGGTAATTCAAAATAAGTTCTGAAATATGAGAAAATGCAGCTGTTCAAATCTTGCTGCACTATATGCACATAATATTTACGCAGGATTTGATCCAGTTGCATCGAGAATATTACTTATTAATACTTCTTGCTATCAATCAATAACAGAGAATTCGATTTCGTTTAAGGAATCTCGAATGAACTTTCTATTTTTTCGTTGGCAGTTAAACCAGCACTATCGATATTATTAATTTGAAAAAAATGAGATACTCCGACGTCTAGGATTACCGATAAAATATTTACGATTACGGTTTCAGCTCGACTTGAATCGAGTATAATTATCGAAAAGTCTCTTCATCTCTATTCTGTGGTAAATGGCCACCTGAAGATTATTTCTGACGGTTCTCAAAGTGAAAGTTTCGAATCCCTGAATCGGCGACGACAGCTCCGAAGTGAGTTGAACGCCGGGATAGAAAGAGACAGTAATTACTTCTTGCATAAAATCCGCTCCCGTCCCGTCGGAACCGACGTTGGTGAACTTGTGCTGACCATGCATCGCTTGGTAGGCGGAGGTGGTCAGCACCAGGAGTTCGTGCCACTTGTGGGTGAGCAACCTTGTGTGAACTTCGACCGGCAACTCAAGGTAAAACGGTAACCTTTTGGTCCACTGCACCAACTTGTACACTATGCTGTCTCCTATCTGACACAGCTTCTCACTTAAGTCTGATTTATGGTCCAGCAGCTCGTCCAAGTTCTGCAATCAGAGTGGGAGAAGTTTGTGAGTAAGATCGATTGTGAAGATCTCTGCCTCTTTGCTGGGACTCGATCTCCAGTTCCAAGTAGCCCATGGATTGAATAAAACCCGGAAATAAAACATTTTCGGACTGCAGATCTCAAATGTTCAAGTCAAGAAACAAATGTATATGTGGCTGTTGTATCTTGCAACGAATGCAGGCAATTTTTATTTTCCATACAACTCCGCAGTCCGCTTATCACACAACCCAGTACTCACTTGGAGAAAAAGAAGCAGTTTCGAGCGGAATGATTGATGGTCGAGGAAGTGGTTGGGAAATATAAAGTATTCGAACGTACCCTCAACGTGGCGATATCTTGGAACTCGTCGCAGTCTATAAGGGTTTGGATCATGGCTAGGGTCGTGTCCAAAGGGAATGCTCGATCCCTCGAACTGCTCACAGCGTTGTCTAGCCTCTGCCTTAAATGTACCACCTTGAACAGAAAATATTGTTTCCTCAGTATCTCTTTCTTTTCCCTTTATTAAGAAATCGAAGAAGCTCTGCTTTTATACAGATCTCTCCAGTTCTCGAATAACATCGTTGTAGGAACATATCGATGAATTTTAATATTAATTTAATATCGGTTCATGCACAGAATCAAACCTGACCCTGACCCCGACCTTTGAGCAAATTGACAGTCCCATTTATACATAAGGTTGGAAAAATTTTCCTTTCCATTGCACAATCCGATTTTAGAAAAAGATACTCGAAGATAAATTAATATTCCAAGCAGGAAGCTGTATCTCTAAGATAGGAACATGTAGAACAAACTTATTTTTAATGTTCGTACGATTTTGTTATGTTACAGAGTTACAAAATGTTCATCTTCCACTATTTCCAGTCTTCGTCAAACACGTCAAACAAAATAAATGGTGTTCCATTCGAAATAACGTGAATTATAAATTCGAATTGGACGTTTAGAAAACAGTTCCATTCACAGAGAGCGCGAACGCATCGACCGCCCCCGCGCGCGAGAGACACACGGCATTTCCAACAAAAGCGTAGCAATAGCTTCGAACCGGCAAGAAAACAAAAAAGCAGACTTGAATGAACCGAGCAATGCTCGATCCCGGAGTGCATCGATCAGCCGGAAAGTTCAAGACAAAACCGTTCGAAACCTTTAGAAAGTTTCGCGACCTCGCGGGTCGTGTCAGGGGCCGTGTTGTCGTCGCGGTTCAATAATTTCGATCCGCCGATCGGAACGGAGGGGATCGCGCGCGCTTCCTACGTAAATCCGATCCGGCCTTTCACTGACCTTTCAGACCTCGGTGTACTTCCTCGAGGTCGGTATTCGTCGGTTGGAGACACCGGAGAGGGAGAGCGAGTCTCGTATAGGCGATACCTTCGGCGAAAGCTGCGATTCTCGGGATATACCCCTTAAGTTTCGTCCACACGGGCGAAAACGTCGAACCGTGGGACACGCTCGTCGCTGAAGGCGATCGCCGATACTCTCGGTGGAGGGATCGAAGGTGTTGGAGGAGGAAGAGAAGGAGGTAGGGTGAGGTCAGTGTCCCTTGTGCAGACTTTCACGAGTTACGAAACCGTCGGAGAACTGCCCGTCCTTGGCACCGGCTGTCGCTGATTTTTTATTGTCCCTACCTCCGAGACCGCGTCGTCGACGTCGACGTCGACGTACTGTTTCACTCGGACGACTCGATCCGACGTCGATAACGGCTGACGCTTTTCGTCACGATTTTTATCGGACCCCGCCGATTTTTCATTCTTTATCAGACGATATATTGCATTTCCTGATCCTTCACTTTTTCGTTTACATCGACGCTCGATATGTCGTTCTTGTCTATTAGCACCCAACAAAAACATCCTGTAAACAGGAGCCAAGTTCCTATGGCCCGTAAAAGGTTGTGAGATCAAATAAAATACAGACGAGTTCGTTAGCTTAGAAATACCTCTTGCAATACTGAAAAAAGCGTTTGTAAAAGTTAGTTTAAAAGAACGCTATTTATTTTATTTTATTAATTTAAGTTGTTTCGTCTAAAAGGAGGTATAACTTGGCTGGTGCACTACCGTGCACCTAGATAAGAGTCCTCTCTCTTATTGCTGAAAAACACGAGGAAGCTTTTTTCGAGAATACTTCAGCGGAATTAAATTTTAGAGGAGTTTAATTATGAATTAACATAATTTCTATATAAAGTAGCTGTATAATGAAAATTTTATGCAGGTTTCTATATTATTAGACGAGGATTTAGAAACACAACCATTCGTATTTGATGGTTCTTTTAGAACAAACACTTAAATTCTGCTTAAAATATATTCAGGCTCTTACATTTAGTTTCACTTTCGTCAGAAATCTGGATCAACTTCCAAAAGTTTATTATCCCGTGAAGAGATAGCCCGAAAGAATGTTAATGCAGAAGAGTCGTTAGCGCGATACGCAACACATAAATAAACAATTAAACTGCGCAATTACATTGAATTACGAACGGATGCATCGACTACCGATCAATTAACTCATAAAGATCGGTGCAGTGGTTGAAAATGTTTTCCGGCTGATTGCTCGGCACGCTATAAAATGTTGCAATTCCTGTTTCGAAAGGACCGTGCCGATCTGAATCTTCCTGTATCCAGCAACTTTCGCTAGTCCATATTTGTACCACGCGCGAGCTATAACTTTTGAAAATCCGCGAGTGTGTTGCATCGGGCACGCAATGATCCGCCCGGAGATGGAAAGTGACCTCCTTAATGGAGAGCCCCCACGGGCAATACTTATCCCGGCGATCGAGTCATCGATTTCACTTTTGGCAATGGCCTCTACCGGGCCGAATGTTCCCGGTGTAATTCTTGTCGTCGTTTGCATGCCTCGTGCATACATACACACACGGCCGTTGATCGTAACGCGGCTCGAATATCCCCGATAACTCCTCCACGTTTGTCGCACGCTTGCTTCGATCGATCCGTCAGCGAATTAGAACAACCTGATCACAGGACTGCCTCGGTATAAGTGACGAAGATGTGCGCGATATTTGTGAAACATTGATTCAAGGTCCGCAAGCTCTAACGGAATAGAACATCATGCGAGATTAGATAAATTAACAACAATAACATTTTTGTTTTTGATTATTCTACCAACGTATTCGTGACGTTTCTCTGATTAAAATGAGACCAAACACGACGCAATTCGAATCATTTACTCATTTAACCCTCCTCATGTTCCACCTTATTAGTTCGGATAATAGAGGTTCCACAGTATCGCGAATTAAACGAGTAAATACGGTCCGAATTCTGTCGTGTTTGGTATCGTTCGAATCAGAAAAATGTCACGGACGTATCGATCGGAGTTTCCTGAACAAATTCAAAATGAAAATGTTTTGTGAATGACTTGGTAGCTCTTCGTACACGATGTAAGTAAACCTTTCGGTCCCGATGATTTTATACATCTATCGAGACATAAATCGTGTTTGATCTCCGCGTGACACGTCTCGCGTTCGAAGTTCGAACGCGAACGATCGTGAAAACCGTTCTATCAAATAGTGATGGGACTAGTTCAGTATGATCAACGACTTCCGTATCCTACTCATGAATATCAATCGATTCATCATTTAAGATTCATCGCGTCGCAGTCGGTTAGTATTCATAAAAACAAGTGCTCCGCACCGTATACTTCTGTATACTTGTCGCTAATGTGTTCTCGAAATTCATGACGAGTGCGCGGAAACTAGTAATCTGGTCATAACACATTTCTTTCGAACAGCATTTGTGAGGATAACCTCGTTTTCAATCAAGTTTCCAGGACCGAAAACGAGCACCGTTGACGAACTTCTCTGTCTCGTTAAATGTATAATATTAACAAGTTATGCACAGGGTGTTCCAAGAGTGTTGTACTCCCCTGAATGGTTTTCCGTGTTGAAAAGCAAAAATGGGTGAGACATCATTTTACCTCAACACAATTAATATAAGTGACTAGACTGCGGATCTTTATGCATTTATAGGAAAATTGAGAAGATGAAATTCAAGAATTGAAGATGTGAATATATGATTCCTCCTCCCTTAAAATCATTAATGAAAGTATTAACATCCAATTTGGTTGATTTTTATTTTGCATAAACGACAGCAATTAAATTCTAATTCAACTTAAACTAACTATTAAAATAACTTAACTAACTACTAAATTTTGCGGTCTATAAATGACCATTATGCAATTTGGAGCGAGTAGAGTTGAGAGACTGACTTGCTGATATTCGCGATACAAGCGTTTAGAAATTTCTGAGAAAACTCCGCGTGGCCAATACATTCACTTTGACAAGAACCAGTGCATTACCAGGCCGGTACATGCAACATTTGCGCAGCGCTCGGTCCCATCGCTGCCGGATAATATCGCATTGATGTTATCCAACAACATCACCGGCGCTGCTAACCGTAATCTACTGTTACAGTTGCATCATGCCGGGAAAATTCAATTATCGGCGCAGGAAGAATATTCTGTTGCGACGAGTCAACCCCCGTGAGGATTAATTTTCGTCGTCGAACGACTCGTGGCAGCTACACTACTCGGCTCCGGCGGGGTTTCACCACCAAGTAGGAAACACTTTCACGATGTAGAGAAGATAATGCTCTGCGTTTAGACGGCTACGAAAAGGCATGCGAGACGACGACGACGACAACGACAACGACGAGACCCAGCCAGGTTCTCGAGAGCCGCTTGCTCGTTGAATCTATCGGCTTTCGTAATGTGGGAAACCTTGAGGCTTGCGCAAGCAGAGTCGTAAGAAAGTGAAATTGCAACGGAGAGTTCATTCATTTCAGGATCGGCCAGTCGAAGACCGATCGAAACGCTTTGAATTCGATGCTACTCCGCAAGCCTTTTTAGCCTTAGCGACCGGCCGCTGCCGCACCGAATGCTTCCTACTTAAACTCGTGAAAGGAAGAGACTTCTTTTCACTTTTGTACTTCTTTCAGTTCGTTGTACCTCGCCGACTCTTTGCAATCGGTCAACGTTATTTCTTGCTCCTTTGTCTCCGGCAAATTCTACCCCGTTCTTGTCGAACTAGATAAGAGACCGCCGCCATCTTGGCTCTCACAAGCGAGGCTGTAATGTACATAATAACCCAATTTCTGTCAAGTAATTACAATATATCCCAACGAAAACATCCTGTAAACAGGAGCCAAGTTCCTAAAAAAGATCAAAGTGCGGCCAAGTTCGTTAGCTTAGAAATACCTCTTGCAATACTGCAAAAAGCGTTTGTAAAAATTAGTTTAAAAGGACGCTATTTAATTTTTAAAGAGCAACACTGTCAAGTAAAATTTCAAACGTTGATAATTACTCCTTTGAGTGTTTATTATGGTGGACCTATGTACCGAATTTCAAGCTTGCAGGTCAATGGGAATTACCCAAAAGGTTTTGATGATTTGTCAGTCAGGCAGTGACAAATTTAGCGATTTTGAAGGTCCTATATCTCGAAACCTACTAATGCTGGAAGATTAATGTTTTTGATCAGAAAAATGTCACAAACACATCGACGAAAGTTTCACGAAGAAGATAATCAAAAGCAACAGAGTGCGCATATGAGAGTTGCAAGTATCGTGGGCATCTCTTGCACTACCGGAAAGCGTCGAAATCCTTTATTTTCAGCGAATCCTGTCGCGTATGGACCACTGTTTACTTTCAGATGCATTTAATCTACGTACATTTCGTGTTGATAGAGCAACGTTCGCATTTTAGAACGAGCTCCTCGATACCGTTTCTCCGATCCCGAATCCGAGGATGCGGATGACGCAAGCGGCGCGGCGGCGCGATGGCGGCTCGACTCATTTCGCGGATCGGAGCGTCTCGTTGAGACGATAGGTTCCCGTTCGCGAATTTCACTCTCTGTTCCGGCGTTTGTTCGGCTGCGAGCTCGGTCACGATCTCTCGCGGATCTCTCGCATATTTTATCGCGTCCGACTAATCGAGGCTGCCGGGGGGCCCGATCGAAAAAAAGTCCCCGGAGCAGGAAAGATTTCGAGCGAGCATGTGATCCGATCGCGTGCAGCTGCCTCGAAAGTGAAAGTGAAGATGCCTCCGGGACGTTCTCATCAGAGCGGCCGTACTCCTCGCTGTTTCTCTTTCTCTATCTCTTTATCTATCTCTCCTGCTCGGTGTTTCGCGGGAGATCAACTTTTGTCGACCCGGCGTTCGATTTCTAACGAGCCGCGTCGAATAAATCACTCGGATCGCTCCGCAACAGACGTTGATCTATACGCGGCTACCTAACCGGTGCCCCGGGAACGTCTCAACAAAAGGCTAATTAATGTTTCGCGCGTAGAATCAGCTTGTTAGATAATCGGCCCTCGAACCGCCGCTGATAGAGAAATCCCGGGGAATCTGTTACAAACCGTATGTATCCCGCCGCGCCGCGCGGTTCGAATTATCACGCAGAAACATCGCGTGAAATCGAACGCGCGCATGTTGCCGTCACGCTTTGCGAGCTCGTGTAGAAATGTTCCGAGGCGTGTAAAAATCACCGCGAAAATTACCATACCCGATGGACTCCCAAGAGCGGCCTCTGGCTTTGTTTTCCGCACGGTAATTCTGTTTCCTTGCCCCGACCGATTTGCAGGTTTCAATTCTCAAACGGAGTCGGAATTACTTCTTGCGTTAGACGTTGTTTCCTTTTGTCCGGCCCGTGAAAGGTGTTCGAATTGTTATAACAGTCTTATTAATTGGGTCTCGAAGTGAGAGTCGAATAAGAGTTGTTTTTGTCGCTGCAGTGTGTATTCAATGCTATCCTTTTATCGAATGTAGTCGATACTTTCATTGATTGTGAATGGAAATGGAACGAAACAGACGTTTTTCCAAAGGGAAAGTGTTAATGCAGAAATGCATGTCTTCGTTTATGCAAAAAGAATAGCACGATTGAGGATTATCTCTTAGTATTGAAGAGTTTCTTCAGCGATTTCTAGAACCGTAAAGGTTTGATCTATTTTTTAGGTTAAAGGCAATTTATATAAAACATTCATCAATTTTCACAATCTACTTCCTTTTATATTCCGAAGACACTTACAACTGTCAGCGATAGATATAAGAAATACATCTTATAACGTATGTTTGATTAGCACAGTCTAAGTACAGTTAACTCTCGTATAACGCGATCATAAAATTCTTTAAAAGTGAAATCAGTAAATGTAGTGTTTTTAAACAGTTTTTCTATATGTAAAGTTACCGTCACATAAAGAATATATAAATATGCAGTCTTTTTAAACAGTTTTTTGATTGCGTTGTACGGAAATTTACTGTACGGTTAAACTTCATCTCCGGAAACCGAACGTTTTAACTTTCTTAAATGTAATCCCGACGATTTCGTCGAGAAAATGCTGGAGATCCGAGTTTCAATGTTAGGAATCCACTGGTTCAAAAGTTACGCGTGTTTAAAGTCAAAACCGCTTAAAATCGCTAAACTTTACGCACTCATAACTTTTGAACCAGTGAATTCCTAACATTGAAACTTGGATTTTCACATCGAAATCTACAGGATTACGTTGAAAAAATTAACATGTTCGGTTTCTTGAGCTCAGCCCTGAACAGCGGAAATTAGAAATGTAGGGCCCACGACACTAGCGCAGAGTTGAAAGTGTTTTTAATGAAAAATGATGGTGACTTACTTCGGAGGGGTTGGTGAGTGCCGTCTTCAAGATCGTCCCGTTGACGAGATGACCCGAATGCGCGGGGTGACTCGGATGACTGGGGGTAGGTTGTGAGTTGAGCGGGTCGCCCGACGAAATTTTGTGATGATGAAGGAAACCTCCAGCCAGCTGAGCGTGTTGCTGTTGGCTATGGTGCGCGGCCGCGGCCGCGGCCATGTGTTTGTCCAACATCGTCGAGCCCATGGTGCCTTTGGTACCACCGAGGGATCCCGACCCGTTCACACCGCCAACGTTACCGCCGCCACCCATGCCACCCATACTTCCGCCCACTCCGCTAGCTTTATTACTTTTCTTGTGCTTTTTGTACTTCACCTACGAACAAAACCGTCGAGGACTCGTTATCGTAAACGTAACTGAAAACAAACGCGCCACCTACTTTTCCCAACACGGTTATATCGTCGTTTTTATCCATTTTATCGCGAAACAGGAATTTCCTTGGTTTTCTCATGGTCGTATGCTTTCACCGATTTTCTTGCTTGCAATTGCATTTATAATTTCAGCAAGTGTGAAACTCTTTAGTTTACTGTTACTATTTAATCCTTCTTCGTGGAATAATTTATTCTTTTAACCGAGAAATTTTCACTTCCAATGCTCTTTACATAATACACGAAAGAAAATAGTTGTTGTATTATTAGTTTGTACCAAGAAGTTATCCAGTACGATAAATTGTTGATACATCACGTTCTCGCGTGAACAATCTTGATTATTCTAGTGATTTCGTTAAAGCCTATGAAATAATGACATTACGATTTTTAGGAAAATTGTAAAGATAATGATAATGAACTGGATGCAGAGGATTTTACGTGAATATTTTGGTAGCAATTTTAGGAGGACTAAGAACCGTGGATGTAGCGATTGTTTCTGTAACGAAATCGAATTCAGGATAATGAGTGAAGTTTATACGAACCTTGTAAAGGTTATACACAGCACCAGAATTTCTACCGCCAGGCATCCGATCTTCTCGAACAGCCTGGAGGACCATACCCTGTTCAATGCACTTTTTGAAGCGACAGTATTGACACCTGTTTCTTTGGGCTTTTGTGATTTCGCAGCCACCTTCTGCCACACAGGTGTACACCCGCCTATTTTGAACGGTTCTCTTGAAGAACCCTTTACACCTGCGCATAAACCAGTAAACCACTTTATGCAAAACGTATTATTAGCAATTTTTCGTGAAATTGATCTGATTCGTTTCTCAAAACCGAATTCGATCGTCGAAGTCTTTATCACATGAATTATATTACATTTTTCTGAGAGACAGAAGTGAATCAATCAATTAAACAATGAAACGAAAAAGACAGTGTAGTTGAACTTGCTTTATGAAATTGTGAGTTCGCCTAAATGACAACACTCGAATTATTAATAACACTTCGTTTGGTAGATACGTAATAATACGTAATAACTTTTCGAGATACGTCTACTCCTCACTGCTTGAGAGAGTGTCCTGCTACTTTAACCTAGAGACAGATTAAAGATGCATGACTACTGAATTACGGTTATACCAGGATGCATAGGGGGACACGTTGGAGGACTTTTACCAAGTAATTTGCCGGGTTCGTCCGAGAGGACAATAGACATAGGATAAACAAGTATGAAAGCGTGTAACGACACCCCGAGGTAACTTTAGGGACTAATCAGCCATGGTGCAGAATATAGTGGTATGACAACCACCTTGGAGCACAGTTTTACCTTGTTACTTTTGCCTATGTCACCTTCAAAATGTTCAACGAAGTTCGTCTTTGAAAAAGGAATTATCAAGCTTTTGATAACGTAAGACGAAAGAAAGGATCAATTATAAAACACCTCACTCGGGTGAGGTTGGTAAAATCATTTGCTGTATTGTGAATTTTGATCTAAGTTTCACTAAAATATAAAACTTTCTTGAAATTCGAGTTATATTTATGTATTTATCTTTTTATCATTTTTTCTATCAACTTGCATCATATTAGTCAAGAGATACGGTCTGTTTAATGACAATAATAAATTTGATTAAATGAATGCGTTAGAATACATTTTATAGGGAGTACGTATCCTGAATAGAACCGATGACGAATCGAAACGGCGGACTTCCCGTTCGATCGTAAAGAATTCAGGATTCACACAGATTGATCGTAGCGATTGGATTCGCTGAAGCAAGAAAAGGTCATTGAAAAAGAAAACGAAATAGGGAAACAAAGAATCGTGTCACGAAAAAGGCAAAGGATGATGACCACGGTGACGTAGGCCTTGTCTTTCCTCGATAGGATTTATTTTATCTACGCGTTTACAGCTGCCACACGTGACGCACTGTCTTCGAAGAACCTAGCAATTCAGTGTATTTCTGAGTTTCTAGAAACCACGTATCAAGTGGGGACACCTAAAGGTCGTAGTTCGCCGTGAGGCACCCTTAGGGTCATGACTAGCGTGGTCGTAGCTTCCCGCGCATAGTTCTCTGTAATTATCTCTAATTAAGAGGGCCATCTGATCCTCTACTGCGTCCTGTGTCGGCGAAAGCTAGGTATTCGAGCTGGAACGTTTCGAGATATACCAAGTGTATTACACTTTGTTAAACGTTTGATCTGATTATTACATTTCGGTCGTTGCTAGAGTATTGTCGAGGATCTTGGCAGGATTTGTCTGCTGTTCCCATAAATAGGAAGTCCGGAGACTTGTGGAAATTCTAGTTATCAGATCGGCTAAATTAACAATTCCGCAAACAGTTCAATTCGCTTGGTTATAAATTATTTGATAAAAAGCCAGTGGCCAGCGTTAGGTGACATCCCGCTGCTAAAACGGAAATGACATATGACTCAGGTCATCAAGAGAGAAGAAAAGCCCGGCTAATTAACAATTCGAGCCAGCGCGTAGAAGGTGGAACGCTAGACGAAGCCATAGCAGGACCTAGTCGAAATAGACGTCGATCAAAGGGTTCTCGCAGGAAAATCGAAGACTCTGACTCACCCTTCGCACGTGATGATCCCGTAGTGAAGACCGGTCGCCTTGTCCTCGCAGATCATGCATATCATAGGCGTCTCATCCTCCTCGTGTTCCTGAGGCGGCATCGGCGGCGCGGGTGGCGCGATGGACATCGATTGCGACGCCGACTCGGATTTCACGACCCCTCCGTTTCTTACCCACGTCTGACTGGAACCGGAAGCCGTCAGATTCAGCGCCTGCATCTGCTGCGCGGCCGGTAATTGCGTCATGTCGCCGGCCCATAACCTCTCCATGTTGAGGGGAGGGCCGGACGAATAGGAAACGGAGGGCGGTTTGCCTCTGGACTCCTGACCCAGGTTCAGGAGCAATTGGGCAGCCGATTCTTCCGACGAAGAACAGGAGGCCGCCGCGGCGGTGGTCGTCCACGACGCCGCTGGCGGTGGTACGGGGTCCAAGGGTGGCGCGGACCATATCATGGTCCTCACGCCCCCTATCTCCCCCATGATGACCGTGGGAGGCGGTCTAGGGGGTGCCGGCGCTGGCCTTTGCGCCGGGGGTTTCATCGTTTCACCTGCAAAACGAATCCTCCATTGTACATAGTGTCTTCTCATTAAGGGGGTAGACTCTCGTTCCCAGGATTGCAAAAGTGCTAGATAAAAGATCAATCTAGTTATTTATACAGCTTTCGTGGGCGATTGTAGCCTAGATGGATCTTTCATCTAGCGCTTTTGACTACTGAAAGACCCCCTGCCATCCTGGAAACGAGTCCACCCCCTTAAGTCCGCTGTGAACATAAAAGCGATCAACTGATTAGCACGGACAGACGGCAGGCAGCATATGTATCTCGGAAAGGGGACTTACACGTGGTCACAGTGGTAGTAGCGCACGTGTTCCCGGAAGCAGGTCCGTTGCCGCCGCTGATAGCGTTACTGCTCATGTTGGTGTTCCCGCTGCTGGTGGACACGACGGCGACGTTCTGTCCATAATTGACGGCGCTGCTGATCACTCCATTAAGTAGCCTTTGCGTAGCGAATCCTGGTACACCGGAGTTCTGCGACCAAAACTGGTGATGAGCCAGTAGATGCGGCGGCACCGACGGCGCCCTGGGTCTGGGTGGCGTCGGCGGGGTCTGCGGTTGTTGTTGCTGTTGCTGCTGTTGCTGTTGCTGTTGCTGTTGAGCACCGTGCTGCGTGTTCGCGTTGGGACTCATGCTCTGGTTCGAATTGTACTGCGACGAGGGGCTGCTCCGATGACTGGGTTGACTGGAGGTCTCGGAGCGTCCACCACCGCCGCTACCGGTACTACTGCCACCTCCTCCGTCGAAAACCGAGTTGTCGGACTCCTCTTTCGTCTGGGCAGAGGACAAGTCACCCTTGTCCGGGCTGTCGCTCCTGGAGGTTGCTTCTTGGGGCATGGGAGTCGTGGAGACCGCCTGGATAGGCGAGTAAGGCGACGATCTGGCTGGTGCTGGGGTACCGCAACGTTGCTGCTGATGCTGCTGTTGCTGTTGGTGTTGCTGCTGTTGTTGTTGCTGCTGCTGCTGCTGTTGTTGTTGTTGCTGCTGCTGCTGCTGATGGTGCTGCTGCTGCTGCTGCTGCTGCTGTTGTTGGTGCTGTTGGTGCTGTTGCTCCTCAACGACTCTGAAGCTCACCATCGAAGTAGCGTCCGGGAAGACTGAATCGGGAGACGCACGGTCCGAGCATCCTGTGTCCCGAGTCTCCAGGCCAACCGTCGCACCACCACCACCACGAAGAGGATCTCGAGGTGTCCCCGGACTCGGGATGCCTAGCAGATACTCGCTTTTCACTTTGACCACGGGGCAGCCCGGCGAGCCCGGCATGTTAGCCTCCGGCGACAGGGTCGAGGTGTCGGCCATGCTCTCTCCTGGAGCAGGAAAGTTTATGGGTGAAGGAGCGTCCGCCGGCTGGATCCCGAGCGGCGAGCCTGCTGATCCGAGGGATACCGGGGAGTCTGAGAAATAAGGCGTTGATCTCACGTTTAGAACCGGCGCTACTATTCGAACAAGGACTTTTACTTCCGGCCTGGCAACGACTAACCGTGCCGCGATTCTAGTACGGTCTTGATTTGCGGACTCGACTTTCGGCTTATGAATGAGGATGAGCGTGATGATGATCGTGCCGCCCCGCTGCTCGAGTTCCGGACGACTAGCTGATTTTCACGGGCTTTACGGTGGTTAGACACACGGGCACCATGAGTGAAACAGCTGTGATGTGTTTTTGTAAGGAGATACAGGTCTGGCGGGGAATGTTAAGTTGCGTGTTTAGTTTTAACTGAGGAATTACCAGACTACATGGAACGGGAACGGAAATCCCTCTTCATTCGCAAGAATCAAAACAGCTTTGACAAATATTTTTCAATTACACTGTCCAACACCAAATTTGTGCCCAATATACTGTTGGGTCCTTCGTATAGAGTTTTTTGCGCTGATTCCGTATCTGTCCTTAATCTTTCTCGTATACGCACAGTTTTTGAGGAACATGGCTTTGAAAAGAAAACATTACAGCAAAAGATTCAATATTTGTTTAAAGTTGAAAAATATGTTTTTTTTTCAAAGCCATGTTCCTCAAAAACTGTACGTACAGGAGAAAAATTAAGAACAGATTCGGAATCAGCGCAAAAAACTCTGTAAGAAGGACCCAACAGTATATTGGGAACATAAAAAAAGTTGAAATTTGTTGGACAGTGTTATCTATCTGTTGCATAAACCGTTCGTAATCTTTGTAAGTTGCCTCGACAGAAATGTTTTCCAATTTTTTATTCCCAAAACGGATGCGTAAATCTACCTTCACAACATCGTCTGGCTGTTGCGAATTGTCTTGGCAAGCGTTTCAACGCGAAAGCAGCGGAGTACGAGTCGCTGAACGGACGAATCGCCATAACAAATCGGGCCCTACCTATTTCAGTTTGTTCTAATGGCGACGAACACGTTATTTGCATTCCGCTCCGATGCTCCCGCGGCGTCGTTGCAACGCATTGTCCGTCCGCGTATTCTCGTTGCGCAACCGGGGTTTCACCGAGCATTAATAACAATTAACTCCCCGCACGATATTATGAAAGTAAACGCGAGACGAAAATTGTGTTCGTCCGTTCAACGGTTCGAGACCGTCCGTCCGGTCCGGTTCAATGATCGCGTAACCATCTTGAACGCCGATGTTCCCGTTAATGGGCTTGGTCCTCGTCGGTTTCAGCCGTTGTGAAAATGTTATTAATCATCGCGCACATAAGCACGCCGGTGGTCTATCACAATGATTAATGGCATTTATCGCGGGCCGGTGCCAATCCGGTGTTTTATTACGTTGACAGCCCGGATTTCGAAAGAAGCGCCGCATGCTTCACTTGCGAATGGCTGACGGAGAATCGAACGTGGTTCTATCGTCTCTTACTTTCGTGCATTATGTGTTTTGCTGGGACCATTGTGCTACGTAAAGTTTAAGGTTCGAGCTGACTCATCGAGGCTACATAGTTACGATATTAAATGTATCCTCTTGTGAAATAGAAAAGGAGGTTCTCTGGGAAGCAGTAGTTAAACAGAAATTGATTTCATAATCAAATTTGTATATTTTTAAAATCTTCTATTGTTTTATATTTCGCGGAGGTTCTAATTGAAAATAATCTCAGGAATCACGCGGCGTTGGATGAAATGGCGGACCTGTAGTAATCGAATTAAAATGCTTCCGGTAATAACGATGGCGACTAAGAGCGTTATTGGTCTTTTTGGAATCGGCGCTCGGTGAACTCCTCGGTAACTTCCGGAATCAGTTTACAGTCGTGACGCGGGTAAAAGGCGATAAAGTGATATGATCCTAATGCGAGTTAACAGGTTTGAGTGTCTCCGAAGTTTGTTTTCCCGGGGAAAGTTCTTGGGAAGCGGTTACCGCGGTGGCCCGTGTAGTATTACTTTAAGATTGTTCGGACGTGGACTGGGCCGCGCGCTTTTCTTCGGTTTTGTAACGGATGCAGTAGATCGCACGTGTGCACGTTGGTAGAATATCCAGCAACGAGACCGAGAGTAATTTACGCGGCCGACACGAAAGCGTAATACTCGTACGGAGCGGTCGGATCGTGGAAAAGGATGTGAGACCACGGCTGCCTCGTGTAGGTCAAGGAAGGAATGCAGTTGACAAGGCCGAGTTGTGATTGTAGGTACCTAGGTTCCAGTTTCCAAGCTATTAATAGCGTGAATATCGGTTCCCTCGGATTATTCGTTTACCGTCTGCGATAGTTCGCTTCTTTCATCTCTGTGATCCCGAGGATCATCCCTTGCACCGATCCTCTATTTCCAGCTAATCCTAACTCGCGATTTTTCCATCACTCGACTGCGCCCGTAAATGTCAGACGAAATCAGAACTTGCGTAATAATTAGACAGTTATACAGTCGACATAATTAGAACAGTTATCTTCGTTCTTAAGGGCTCACGCCACCCTGAGATTAAAAAAAAGATCGATTTGTTTTTTAAATTTTCCTTTAATTTAGAGTTCAGTGAATAATTTAAGCCATGGTAGATGGAACAGCTCCCAAAAATAGCGAAGTTACAGTGCTTAGAAGTTCATGCGTTTTCAAATCGCACTTTTCCTTCTTTTGCGTTTTTCTCGGAACTACATTTTTACAACTGGTGTAACAAATACCTCGGAAACTATACGTCCGATTTACTTCAAATTTGACACACATAATTATAATTACATTATTTATCGCGGAGCATACATTCATCGATCGAAGATTAACCAGTGATGTGAGCGGTGGGTGACTAGTCGCGTGATCAAGATGATAGCGATGACGATTAATAAGCCGATCATGAGGATGATTGCTTGTTTTTATTGCGGTGGCGTACGATGACTCTGAACTTTGAGCACGCAGAACTTTTGAAATTTCTCACTAAAATCTACAGGATCACATAAAAAAGGTTAAAAATTTTTGGTATATCCTCAAATAAAGTTTAACCAATATTTGTAGTGATTTTGTTAATTCTTATAATTGCTTACTATTGTATGGAATTATTTACCAAACAGAGACGAGCACACGTGCTTCGAGCCATAGCAGCAGAGCCGATGATCGAAGGATCTATAAGGATTCAGCGTCAGTCTCGATCGGATGTAACGATGGAAATCAAGATAGTTCTGATACGCCGACATTGAAAAATTGTTGTAAGGATGGTAGAGGAGCGAGTACGCCGAAAAGTTAGGCTGGTGCGTCCTTAGATCCATATTGAAAGAATGCCAACTCTCCATCCAGGCGAACTTGTTCGCGGCGAACATATTGTTCTTCAATGGAAAATTCATTGTTCTATCAATATTCCAATATCTTCTATCGATCTACAAATTGTCGCTAGTATATCACAAGTTGTTCGTTAAGCTTCTTCTCGATTGTCTCAGGTATCGTTGCACTTGCTTCTTCTCCATTTTCTTCTACTTGTACTTTGGTAGCTCCATAAAAAAAATCTCAAAAACTAGTCATCTCCATACAAATATTCATCAAATATCCTCGAGATTAATTTTCCGAGCCATTACAAAATTAAATATTTATCTACCAATTCATCTTTGTCTTCTGATCCTCCAATTACAAAATTAAACATCATCTGTGTTCAGTTAGTCAATGTTCATTCACTCTTCTCCCATTCTCGAACAATTACAAAATTAAATATCATCAGTGTTCGATCCATATAACGTAAATCCTGTCTATGTTCTTTCCGAAGCAACAGTTCCAATTCTGTTACAAAATTATATGCAGCTACATCGATATCATTCACATCCGAAATCTCATTAAATCAACAGTCCCCTAGCGATTACAAAATTGACTATCCTCCATGTACGTGAAGCAACAACTCTCTCATCCCCGATCGGCCTGAGTGCATGCCTCCACGGCGAGCCGGGTGAAAAGAAGTAGTCGAACCCGTCACTGGTCAGACACAGCGAAAACTATCCACACGTTTCATCGTCCTTGCGTGCGCGAACAGAAACCGACTGAGCCGAAACTCCATCGATCGTCTTCTCAATTGCCGGAACAGTAAACGTAACCTCGCGATGGAGAACAATCATACAGTCGCGGCATGTCGCAACAAGTCGCGACACTCGCGAGCATATAACAGGGTACGGTTGGATTAGAGGATCCGGTGGTTCGTTAAAACGCGATTCTGATCGGTCGTTTGTCTAGCACGTGCGAACCGATTGTCACTGTTGTTGGTCGTCGCTTGTCCGGGGAGCGATCCCGTCGCGACTCGCCTGGTGTTCCCATATTGTTGCATTCATGAGGACCGGCTGGGTCTCCGGTCGGGAGCCACTGTCGTCAGCGAGTGAATTGCGTCGTGCACGCGTCTCCGAAGTATGACGTTGTTCGCGTGGCGGTTCCAAGGGAGGGGGTGAAAGATCAATGATTCTCGGCGCTGCTCGCTGATCCCGGAACCCGCGTCCCGCGAAAAAACTCATTCATGCCTCGGGAAGTGCGAAGCATGGGTGTCTCACGGCTTCGAGAGAGACACCGAAGCTTCCCGAGGACGGTTCGAGAATCGAGGACTGGGGACTCTCTGTCTTGGCGGGTGACAACTGAGCCGAGGACTATGATGACTGCGCGCCTGCTCGTTCCCCAGGTATCTCTTGCTTGGCGTTGCATCCGACATGACAACAATCCAGGTTCAGCGTCGTTGCCATCGATTCGGCTTCCCGCCAACGCCAGTCTCTGACCTTTAATCGACAGTAGGTCGAGGGTCATTGGTATCGGCTGCGCTTCTCCTATGCAACCTTCTCGACAAATCGATGCAGCCCGACTAACCGGTCGACGCCGCTTCTCGCCTCCGCCAGGATTTATTCGTGTTCCGGTATTTTTGGTTAAGGGTGCCAGAGGTGATCGCGAACAGACGCCGGGCCTCCCGATCCGCGTGCTCTCGCCAGTTCACGCGCAGACCAACTAGCTTAGGGTGCACGTCCCGGAGACCGCGTGGGTGATCTTCGACCCTGCACCGTTTCCACCAACCACCATCCCCGCTATTCCTCCACTTACCTTCCCACGGTCGAGCTACGATTTCACGTCTCTCCCTCTATCTCTATAGCTCCTTCTCTTTCTGTGTCAGTGTTATCGGACTTTATGACACCTCTTACCCGGCACTCGGACTTGTTTATTGCACCACGACCCTACCATCGTCTATCCCCAAAATCACCTGGCTAGCACGTTCGCTGCCACAGATAATAGACTACTCGCAGGTTAAGGTGTTTTCCACCCTTGAAAATTCTAATTGCGGTTAAACTTCAGGCTGAGGAAACTGAAATTTTTTAACTTTTTTAAAATATCCCCGCGCCTCAATGTAAGGACTAGGTAACTTGAAATTTGGACTTTGTATTATAGCTGAAGTCAAGTAGAATTTAATGTGAACACTGGGTAACCTATCAAAGTAATCTACGACATCTAGTGAACATTGTTCAAAGTAGATAATAAATAAATACAGATTTCTATTTATGTTATAAATGGGCAACTCGTCAATTTCTCTAAAATAAGGAATTGTAAGTTACCTAGTTCTTACGTTCAGGCGGCGATATGGTCCTGTAGATTTTGCGAGGAAATGTCGTAAATCCAAGTTTTAATGTTGGGAATCCATTGGATCAAAAGTTTGTGTAAGAATGCGTAAAATTCACAATCTAATGATAGCACAATGGGCTGTCGAAATTTGTACTAATAGAATGATTTGTCACTATAGTGCAGTATTCTTATTCCTCTCTGAACATTCTCGCGTTGGACTACCCTTACGGTAAGCAATCCTTCCTAGTCGATCGGTACCTCGCTCAAGACACAATAAGGGGGCGAGAAACGGCGCTGTGAAGTGGCTCAGGGACGGCCCCCAAGGCACTTATCGAAACACACCGATCCAGGATCAGGATTTCCAGGGGAAAAGCTTAAGATACACAGTTTTATCGTCGGACGAGGTCGTTTAAGGTGTTACGTCGTGGAGAGGTCTTGCGAAAGGAGTCCGAGCTGCCTCGAGTGGCCCAGGATGGGGTTTAAGTAGAATGGGTACGCGATAATGGAGCCCCGCGCGACCACATTGCTCTTTCATTGTTTCGCGGAATTGACTACCCTGAAACGGAGTTCGGTGAAGTATTGCGAACGGTATTGCAAATGTTGGATCGGTAAAATATTAGTTTGAATAAAGGGCGAATTTTTAGCATGCGAAATATACAAGACGGTTAACCCTCAGATGGCGGCAGAGTTGGGGAAAAATTTAATCAACGATTGACGAATAAATTTCTACTTCAATGCAAGATCGAATAGTTCGTATTTGGATAAAAAAGCAAACAATTAAAACTGATAAACAACATTCGTAATACGATATAAACGAATATGGTAAATAGACTAATTTCTAAATTGTATTATTTGATCTTATCGAATCAAATTTTACGACACTTCATTGACAAATTTGTAAATTTTCTAACTCAGTTTCATAGAATAAAATTCATCGAATAAAATCAGTAAAAAGAAAGTAAGCTCACTATAAGATAGACTAAAATCAATATAAAAACGCATTATCGATTCTCATTGAATCAAAATGTTTATGGAATCAAATCAATGAAAAAAAGAATAAATATAAATTCCTGTATCTGATAGTACCGAATAAAACGAAGTATGTAGTTACATAATTAGATTTAGGATCGTTCGTAGACAATATTTTCTGCGTGTCCCGTGTATCGCACGAAACTGAAGCCCGCACTGGATTGATAGAGGGACAGTCGCGTGTCGGGACAGACAGAAAACGAGGCACGATGAAGTTTATCGCGCAAGTGATCCAAAATAACGCTATGATTCGCGCGATAGAAATACTTGGGACAGTGGGGGCGAGAGATGTCTCGGTAGACCGAACTCGAAAGTACTTTGTTGACACCATTATCTAAATAGACTCCCATCGGTTGCGTTAGAGGAGTGGTAGAACCTCGTCTCATTGGAGAGGAGTCAAGAATCCTGGTAGACGCGTAGAACCAACGCGACGGGACGGGGTGACGCGTGCATAATAAATTCCCGCACCGTTGCAAACCTGCGAACCGGCCGCGTTTAAATGTTGTGGTTCCTTTAATGATACGTTCGAGCGTTCCACGATTCGCAAAGCGGAACAGATGGACCATGATTGATGCTCGGGGCTCTTTTCGTCCGTTCTACTCCGCGTCGGAGCAATACGCGTGGCTTATGAAAATCGGTGCAATAAGGGTATGAAATGCGGCATTATCGGCGGCACAACTAATCATTACGGTTGCGCTGACCAGTTTCGTGATACTCGTTCTGGCTACTCCGAATAAGAAAAGATTGCCTGTACGCGCCACAGCCAGACAATGATATACGATCTTTCTTAAAGACATTATTACGGCGCGACGTATTGTTCCGCTTCTTTCGTCGTTAATGATTCCTTGCCTAGATAATTTCCAGACGATATTGGAAACGGCGAGATGTGTTTGTTGTCTACCTAAGTAGATTTCCGCGAACAATGAGGAACTAACGGCTAATCGTTATGAGACCAATGAACGTGGGAACCTCTATTTTAAGAGCGCGATATTAAATTGTTTCGAGAGATACATCCGAACAGCTGTTCGCCGCTGGTTGACATTTACACGCTGCTTACTTTCAGTGGGTTTCTGGTATCTAGATGAAGGTCAGTGTGGTTTCTTGAAAAATGAATGGGAGCTTGGGATTTTTTGGTTGAGTGTATATGTGTGAATATCAATGATACATATGAATATTTAGCAGAATATGAAGATGATTAGACTGTGGATTATTTAGAGTCGAAATACATTTTCACTTGACTGGTCTCTTGCGACTGACGCACAAAATTTTGCATAGAGATCCACAGTCTAAAGATGACGTACAATGATGGTGAAGAGTAATGACGATACTTACCTACAACGTTGACTGGAAGGCTTGGAATCACTCCTCTCAATTCTTGATAAATATTCGTATTGATAACTTGTTTGGTAGAGATTTGATCTAAGAAAACGGGAACTGCACGATCTAAGAAACTGCGCAGACCCGAGGGTTTTAAATCGATAAAGAGT
The DNA here is from genome assembly GCA_028455605.1 of Lasioglossum malachurum. Lineage (NCBI taxonomy): Eukaryota > Metazoa > Arthropoda > Insecta > Hymenoptera > Halictidae > Lasioglossum > Lasioglossum malachurum. The sequence continues at coordinate 5,118,187 of CM052319.1, read as the reverse complement.
GATTCCAAATCTCCTGATCATGGAGTTTTAGGGTAACGATTCTAGAGAACGATGGGCGAAATTTCAACGTTGGAGACAAGGGAGGAGTTCGAAAGTTACAGAAAAATTGTAGATTCTCACCGTCACTACTACATCGGGAGTCGACCTTTCTCCTTTTCAACTTGAGGTCTTGAAACAAGCTCATGTTGTCTAGCTCACACGGGCTGCTCGTAAGGGTCATAATTCCTGAAAACAAAATGACGAGAAAATTAATACCACATTTATATCTCGTAATAAATAATTCATTATACATGAGTTTTGTATAGACGATAGAAAGAGTACAACACACAAACTTGAAGGAACTGTAAAATTTGTGAAGGCACTAAATAAATATCGCAGTTCAGTAAATTATACATTTACCAAATCGATTGATTCCGCAATATAAAAGGTAAAGAAAACCGATAAAATAGAATGCATTAATTTCTAGAAGTTTGTCGTTCAGTATTAGGCGTAATCATTAAGAAAATTCGATCGAGTAGTAGAAAGTAGATCGAGTGTTCTACAACTATAGCAAACGTTATATATTTTCTCGAGAGATCCGGCAGATGCTGTAATATTTGCGAACAGTTGTGCCACACGATTGTAGATTCTCTGAAATTAGAATTATATGCATCGACCAGTAGAAAATTGACCCAAATTGATGTCGCCAGCACGTGTTAAATAGTTCTACGAAACAATAAAGCACACTTCTATTAACTAGTCTTCAATCGAGTTGCATAGACTCGGATAACGTGCTGTTCGATCCGCAGGAACAATTTGCAAATATATTCTGCAGCTAACAAAATCGAAAATGAAATTCCTTTCGAGAGGAATCTATAAACTATTTGCTTGCCAGATTGAATTAGGTTAATTGAATTCCTATGCTAGCTTTCATTCGTTGTGATCATCGAATTCTGAATTCACGAAATGGGACACCTATTTTCTAACTCTAATGAAGACCACGAGACATTATTTTGTAATAAATCTCATAGGAGATTTCCAAATAAAACAGGAAAGTAACTTGCAAAAATTGAAATTATAGTAACTTTAACTTTGCTTTACTGTTTGAAGATCGATCAATAAAATTGACAACTTTATCGATAGAGATTGACGTCAAGAGAACATTTTTTCCCCTCGTCAATAATTTCAATAAATTATACATGAGTTAGAACCACATGAAATCCTATTTTTAAAGTCTTACTATTCAGACAACTTTTGAGATGCAAAAATCCGCGCTCTTGTAATTACAGTCTGGTTTTTTAAAAGAGACGGTATCAGATATTGCCACAGCCAATAATTATTATCTACCGTATCCTCACACCCACGTATTAGAAACTTGAAATGATTATAGTGGTAAGAAAATATTTCTTTCAGGATATAAACAAGACTTTCTGATTTTTCTACATTAAATGATTCCATCGTCATTTTAAGTGTTCCTTTTAAATGAACGATTCTCTAAAAACTAGATCGGTTACAATAACACGCGTCTGTCCTTCATCGGTAACATCGCAAAAATAGAAACTCAATAAACTTAGATTGTTCAAATTCATGCCTCGGCCTCCTACGAACTGAATCATTGAATCTCTAATCGATTTCGCACACAAGAGTCGCTTCTCGGATAATAGTTGGAAGTCATCTCGTTCGGTCGAGGATATCGGCTATCGCAAAAGAGAACGGACTGAATGTGAAAGTACATACGTGTGTTGCACGCACGCGTTCGCGATTACGGCGAACGCATAGTTCGCCATTAACCCCTCTTTAGCCAAGAGCATACAATTGGATCGTTGCGTGGCAGTATCTTTCAGCGGTGGACCCCGCGAAACCATGCTATTCGATGGGCCACGAGCTAGCTAGTCTTAGGATCACGATCTGCTATGAAAGCTCCACAGAATCTTCCTGCATCGCGCAATCCTACGATAATTAGAGGCGTGATCCACCGCAGATCTTCCCCAACAACGGAATCGCTTTCCTACCGCCCCTAGCACAAACTGTTTCAATATTCAGTGCATCATCTTGCAGATCGTGTGCACTAAATTCGAACTGGTTTTGAAAAACAGATATCGCATTCTCAACTTTCAGAATTTTTTCTGATTCAACCGTGAAAGTTAGACGAACGATTTTTATGCAGCCCGATTCCGCGAACTCCTCCAAATATAATACATTTTTATAATATTGTGAACATCCGATACAAGACTGCCCAACTTTTTCTTCGTCCACAAGGTCCCCACCATCACCCATCGTCAGTACGTTCCCCCACTACTTGAATTTTAGATGTACGACCGTGTCAAGTAGTGGGGGAACGTCACCGCCCACCTTAGCGGAATCAGGGAGTGGGGGATTGGGCCCAACGCGGCTGTCGAGCCTTCCCACCATCGATCAGTCCGTCCGTTCACTACTTAAACTGTAGATGGAAACAAATGCCACGAGCTTCTGGCGGTACAACTATGTCGTATAGTGGGGGAACGTCACCTCCCACCTTAGCGAAATGAAGGAGTATGGGAACGGGCCCACTGTGGCCCGTGAACCGCGAGTTGGACAGACTTGAAGTAAGATGACTTCTTAGGTATTGTTCAATTGAGGATCTAAAAAACTCTTGTATTTTTTCAACTCTCACTGAAAGTATTTAAAAAAGAATTTTTCATTATCAAAGACTGAAAGGACTTTTCAGATACGAGAATGATTGAACAACGTTCGTAAACGTTCGATTTGCCCTATGAAATACTTTCTGTCGGGGCTAGTCGTACAGTTCCAGACTGGTGCACCAGGTCAGTTGAATAACGACCACTCGCCGGAGTGTTCTGATAATGATAAATCGCGTCTTATCGTTGGACGCCGCGCCGGTCGCGTGTAATTAACGAGGAAAGAAGACGCGAGAGAGAAACGTTGGTTTAATGATCGTGACGCGGGCCGACGCGGTGAGCTATGACACACCATGGGTCGTTTTAATAAACACAATGTGGCGGATAATACAGGCCAATCGCGTGCGATCGCTCGGAAGCAACTAGATTTGCATGTCGCGCGGCTTTCGGCCCCGCTGGTCTTACATTTCACGATGGTGGGTGATCGATGTACCGCATTGTTCATTTTGTCCAGTGAAATCTTAGACGATTTGGGACACTGATCCGAATTTCACCCTCTTACTTTCTATTTGTAATTTTCTTCTTTCTTTTGTAATTATTACAAGTTATACAGAGTGTCCCGAAAATGTTTTATTTCCTTGAAAGGTGGGAATTCCCAAGATAATTCGAAAAAGAGTAATTAACATTTAATAAAGAGTTAATAACATTTTCGTAAAGGGAAAAGTTATTTGAAATAACCCCAGGAATCATCTACCTTGGTATAAATTAGTAAAAGTATAAATTAACGTTCAAATTAATTGATAATTATTTGAGTTAAAATTGAGTAGTAGGAATGTTTATTGTTTGAGTAGTAGAATGTTTATTGAGTGGAACGATAGTGCATCTACGACGTTTGTCAATTATTTAAGAGATACGTCTATTCGGCTAATTGAAGAGCCTTGGGTTCAACACACAGAACCCCAGGATCATTATTACTTCAGTTCGTTTATCTTCAACTTGGTAGAAGTTTAAATTCGGCTGCAGCTACCTTGTGCCAATGAATCGCCGATATTGGCCTACAACCAACTCGAGTCCTCCCGGGTTAAGTGGTGAGAAAATGTTTACAAATCGGGATATCGCCGCAGAAACTTTCTCAATTACATCGAATGCTTTTAATTCACTGATTTCTCTTTAATACGGCCAACGGCGTCGAACACTTTTCCTCACGTTCTGATCGTGCCGCGGCTATTATCTAATGCTGTAGCTTCCTTCTAGCGTTACGTAACGCAATCTTGACTTTTTACCTTCTCCGCAACAAAAATGTTCTATTTGCCTTGTGTTCAATGGGCTCGTGAAAGTCACTGAAATTCCGAACAATTTATTCAATAATCGAAGAATCGACTCGTTCGAGGATAGCAAGGGTGCGGGATTCGGGTTCTCCTTTCTCGATAATACAAAAATGTTTTTTTTTGGGGTTTTTCGAATGAGAACGCGAATCCCGCACGGTTGCGATCCTGGGAAAAGGAGTCCACTCCCGTAAGAAAGAAAAATCCGGTGGCAGCGGCCTAACGAAAACACCCCGCGCGGGCTGGGCACTCTCATTGTCAGTCAAGTGCATCAAGTGTCTCCGCGTGTGAAAGTGGCTTAAGCCGGCTGCGGAGCAGAGCCAGCCACGTGGGCGAGTGCGCTGTTGCGTTGGTGATGGTGAGCGACGCCAGATGGCGGCTACGTGCACCAACACAGTCTCGCGGCGCATCAAACGCGGCGGGGATGAGGGAGGGTGGTTTGTCGCGCGTGCGCGGTCTAACGGACTCGCGCGAGCGCGATGTGTGCACAGTATGCACTGCATACACACTCTCGCTGTTCTCGGCACTGGGAGAGTCCCGCGAGTGTGCATATACGTGGTGCACCGGGGTCCTTGCTCCCTGCCGTATGTGGGTCACCAGTCTCACACACACCACCGTTCTTGCGTAACCAATGCATGCATACGAGCGGCCTGCACATGCACACACCGAGACGGAAAGTGCAGCCAATGCACTAACCTACGGTCTCTTCTTGAGAGGCCGTCGCCGAGCCCCGTCTCGTGTGTACACACGCGTGTCCTCGTATATCTACTGTGTGCCCCGGCTCAAAGCAAACTACTCGCTATCTTGGCCAAGCTTTTTCGAGGCATGCGATTCACCCTCCTGCATGGAACCCACCCGTGTGTTATTTGCTTCATTAAAGAGACGCTTCCGCTCGAACCGGCTTTTCGCCCGATTCCCGGCTATCAGGCCTGTCTGAATATTTCAGGTGCGATGGGCTATCGTAACCGACACCCTTCCCACCGACGCACAGTGGGCCAGATCGTATAAGTCAGGGATGAGCAACCTTTTTTATACAACGGGCCAGCTACAAATTTAAACATGTTGTGCGGGCCGCACGTAAGGAACTTACGATAATACGAACACTGAATGATGAAATCGAATTATCTCTTTATTAACACAATAAACCTAGTATAAAAAATTACAGAAATAAAACGCTCGTTAATAGAAATACTATTAAAACAACGGCGGAAGATATATGTGTCTTTTGTAGAACAGCGGGACACTGTAGGAATTTCTAAAAGTCAAAATCTTTGAAGGGCCGCACGAGAAAGTTGCTCATCTCTGGTATAAGTAGTCCCCCTGAGTCGTAAAGTAACCTCTGGGCATTAGTATTATCAACAATAAAACACAAATGACGAAGGCAAATGCCGCGTTGCGTTGTTTAACGATTCTCGAACGTTTGCTGCGAAATATTGAGTATCGGAACGTGTGTTGTGATTATATAGCAATTATCAAACACTTTTATATTCATAATAACGTGAATTCAGCAGTTGAAAGTAAGTACAGAACTACAGATTTATTTCAATTTGGTGGTTCAGATTATTGTTTATGTCGAGATGAATAATTCTGGAAGCAATGGCGTCACAAAGAGGAAGAGGTATCGCGAGCCCTCTTCTTTTCTTCTAATGTTACGCTGCCCCCGTGTTTCTAATCGAACCTCGGACGTCGCTCGGTAATTGTGACGTTGTGTAACTAATTGTTACCGTGTTTTAGATGCGTTACGAGCACCGGGAACAAGATTAAACGAGTTATTTCTACTAGTATTTGAAACCTGACAAATAGATTTTCATTATTTCTAAACGGTCTGTGGACGTCTTTCGGAATGAATATTATGCGCATTAAATTACGCCGCAGACAGTTGCGCGTAATAATTGTATATTCATTATTCTTCTCCATTGTTTTAATAACGCTATCGACCGACCGTACGAGACCAGATCCTGTAATTAATGATGGAGGTGTATATTATCGTGCAAATATCCAAAGGAATCGTTCCTTTGATCATTAGCAATTACATATGATCAATTGTATTAATGAAACTCGGTTTACGTAACCATTAATGGTACTTGTCTTCTGAAATTAGTTTAAACGAGTACTCTTCCATTCATTATGAAACTTGTAATTTTTTACTGGTTCTGCAGACTTTCAGACACCGTTATTAAGCACACTGTACTCAACGAATAAAATGATCTTTGCGATTGCAATTATTTTATTAAATGATTGTAATTATCGTGATTATTTTACAGTATTAAAAACGATGGTATTTGAAAACGTGTATTTTCAATTCATCAAAAGATATTTTATATATATATCGCACTATTAACTTTTAAATATATTATTCTTGCAATAATGCATTTTCTGCCGTAATTTAAATGTTGTATATAATTTACATATATTATTACAAGTGTACAAAATTGTTGAGAGAGAGAATCTTCGAATCACTCGCGTAATGTCAACAAACACAGAGAACACGTTGACGTTTCCAACATTCGGTTCCGCGAGTCCACTGATTACATAAGGAAACGAAAGGTTAGAGACTTAATTTTATATAACAAGAAAGTAGAATGTTCTATGACCGGCGTTACTTAGTACAGGCGGTTGTTGCAAAATTTTCGATCGTACGAATATTATTGTTCCATTTATATGCGACAGACAAACAACCCAATTATTTTTCAGATCTACTTTCAGACGCTGAGCTGGCGTGATAATTATCACAACAGGAAATCGCGTTACGCAATTCATTCAGCGGTATAAGTGAAAATCATCAATAATTTATTAAGGACTTATTATAATGCAACGGTCAACAGAGTGGAGCAGTGAAATCAATTTTTTTAATAAGCTGGCCTGATTTGTAGAACAGGTATTCTCATCATTATTAACATGCAATTAGCTGCGAGATAATTAGTATGGCTGATACATTCGCCTGAAATTTCATTGACTAAAGTTATTAGCAGGCTGCGGATCTTCATGCAAAATAAAAATGTTTTACGTCGATTTCGAGAAGCAGAAATAACATAAAAATTGATTTCATCCCTTAACGACGTTGTTACATTAAAAGTAACATTACATCGTTCTTGAATTTTCTAAATCTTTCACTGTTTCCCATTTCACCCAACCAACTTCTTCATAAATGCATAAAGATCCGCAGTCCAGTTATCAGCAAGAGCCAACTATTAAGCTTCACTTCTTTTAACGATAAAATTGTTTGTAGCTGACCAATTATTTTTATATCCTTTACTAAAAAAGATTCAAGCCCTCCATTGTGTGTTTCGTGACAGGTCAGGCCACAATAAATAAAATCAGATAATTCTATCTGGTAGTTTCATAAAAATTCCATATCCAACAATTATGCGAAGTATGCGTGTTTCATTAAACCTTTGCGGAACAATATTTTCCTTCTTCGTTAGCGGGGAGGCCTAATATTTACCTCGCAACTCATTAACATCGAACCGTCCGAGCGCTAACAGTGACTGGCATGTGTTGCATTATAAAAATGACAAGACTGAATTTATTTCGATCCTGCGCGATTTTTATTCTAATGCTTGGATAAACAAGAATTTTAAATAATTATTAGAGTAATATTGAAATAAGATTCTAATACTGGAATAAAATCGCGCGAACAAGATTCCAATATTGTATGGATGATTGCATAAGTTCGTGCCCGATTTGAAACTAAAATTCAATGATTAAATTTTAAAGAATACAAGTTTATTAATCAATTATACATATAGTCACAATTCCTTTATAATTGTAGAAAAAAATTCAACCATTTTTTAATTTTAATTTAACCCATCTTTAACCAATCTTTAAAATTTATCCATTGAATTTTATTTTCGAATCGGGCGCACGAACTTATGCAATCATCTAATCTAATACAATAATAATAGAATGAAAATGAGACGGATTAGTATAAAACAGAAAGGTAGAAGAGGTTCCCAGGATAACATATTCAAAAAGTACCGCAACAAAGTTCCCAAACGGAGCATGAAAATTTTTTATAAAGGAAATAGAAAACCTGGTGAATTCAACGTGACATATTACCGTCAGGTCGGTACCATCATCGGCGAATCGATTGTAACAGAACGCGTAATTTTCTGTGCCATGTAGATTTTACCGCTATAGGGGCCGGCGACGGTGAAAGTGACTCTCCCACGCCATGACATCCTAGGTCTACTTCCCTCCCACCATAAGTCTAGGCTCTCTCTCTCTCTCTCTTTGTTCCTCTCTGTTCCTCTCTGTTTCACCTGGTCTTCCTCCTTTTTCTATCCCGAGCTCCCGTGTTCGACCGCGCACGATTCGATCTCGCGTCGTGCAAGAGGAAACGAATTCTTGACAATGGTAATGAGCCGCGGATAAAATAATGGCTCCTCCAGCGACCAGGAAACTTCATGGCATAATTTAAACGCTGCCCGCAAGATTGAGGCCTCCGAGCGTAAAAAGATGCCCCAGGCGAGCGTCAAAATTACAAACCACGGGGAAAGTGAATTAACGGAGATTAATCTGCGGTGGAATCCGACGCGGACACATTTTTACCTTGCAATTATCGAATCCGCCGGTTCTACGGACCTGCCAGAATTTTAGTGGCACGGGAACCACTTTCTTTTTGCCTTAGGTCACTCGGAAATCAGAACTGGCTCTTGGTTGCCGAATGACAATTGGGAAAGTGAGAATTTATTTCAAGCACGATTCTTTTATTTCAGTTTTTCATTTATCATGGATTACAACTGCATCAACATTTTCCCAACTCCAATCAATAGGACTTTCACTCTCGTGTTAATTGCTAGTTGAAACTCGGTTTATAAACGCCGAGTGTTTACCGTTTCCACGGGGTAAAGAGATTAACCGTGCCGACATTAGTTCAAGAATTATGGATGTACGTAACATGGTGGATAATTCGTGCTATCGTGCGCGCATGAGACGCTCCGAGCGGGCTTCGCACGCTTTATCTGCTCGCGCGGTACCGTTATTTGAAAAGCCGTGTTATCGCTTATCTGGCCGTCTTCGCGGATGCGTGACAGTTCTATTTTTCACGTCTCCACCTTTGAATTGACTTATCAGCGGAAACGGTGAATAGCTTGTCGGCCGGTGAATGTTAATTAAGCGACTAAACGGTCATACGTTTCCACGTGTGTTTTGTGAAAAGGGTAACGAACAGGTACCTTAAACAATTTATTATTTAACGAAGTATTTTATTTAGCACACCTCGGAACGTACCATCGAGTTTGTAATTGCTGCATTGGGACCATTTGTATTAAAAATTGATTGGAAAAATTCTGTTGTAAACACCAATAAGCTGTGAAGAAAGTCGAAGGGTCTTGCAAACCACAAATTTTGTTGAAAGTAAATACAGTTAAACGCGTAAACTGAGAACAATGAAGACATATTTGATGTTTTAAATATGTCTGGTAGACCGTAACTTCGTAGAAAAACGGTTGCTGCTCATTATTATCGCGGATACTGATAAGTCAACCGAACAGTGTAAATTTACATGTTTAAAGACTGTTATAAATATAAATATCCAACTCGAGCTCAATTTCGTTAACTCCTGTTACCGCAAAGCAGATGACGCGTTCGTCTAATATTAATTTTTAGAGTGTCATATTGTAAAGGAGAAGCTTTAATCTTTCGCACCCGATATTTCATGCAAAAGCATCGCAGAAAAGAATGAACGAAGGATCGAAAAAGTAGGAACTATTTTTCTTGTTAAAATGATTCAAGTAAGAATGGACTGTTTATATGGCTCCAGTCACTCGCTGCGAGCAATGTTTATTTCGCACGAAGATCCGCTGTCTAATTATTGTTGTACATAAATGTTTGACAGTCGATCTTAATTGTATCAGGTCATTAAGTATGGAACTCGACAAATAAAACACAAATTTCGAACACATTTGTCAAGTTTCATACTTGATGACCTGATATAAAGATTGCGCAGTCTAATTATTAGAAAAATGTTGACAATCGATCGAAAGTGGGAGAGAAGAGTGCTAAGTACTTTTCCCACCTACCGTAACTCGTGCGGCGGGAAACCTGGGCGCTGGGATCACCGACGATAGGTCGCCGTTTACTGTTACGGGGTACGAGAAAGGGAAAGAGAGGGTAAGGTAGGAAGGAAGGAAGAAAAGTGGAAAGGTAGAGGAAGGAAGGAAGGAAGGCAGAGGGTCGGCTTACCCACGCACAACGAGAAATTTCTCCGGCGAGCGGCCCGCGACAATGGGGCAACGTTATAAATATTCCCTCTTAATTCGTCTTACGTGTCGGCACGCGGCGACGAAGAGGGAAATGGCTTCCTCGAGAGCCGAGTAGACACACAGGAATCGTGTCTTTCGGATGCTCGGCCGATACACACAGTCGGGCCAACCAGTGAGAACGGCCAGTGAGAGTCGCCGTTCGGTACGTTGAACCTCCGCAGTGAAAGTTTCTATTATACCACTGGCCTTACCTTACTTTTCCTACGGCAAGCTCTGCCATGTTGTGTCATAAGCCGACGAGCCGCGTGGAAACATCGAATTTCGCCTCGTCGCGCCGTACACGGTCGCTTAGGCGAATTTCTTCGCGCACCCTTCAACCCTTAGAAATTGATTTTCTCCCTTAATATGGTTAATAGATTTAAAATAATGTAACAGTATTTTTTAATTCTTCTTATGTTTTTACACTCTTTGAGATTATACACCTACTCATTTTTGTAATAAATGCATCAAATAATTCAACACGTAACACATTATTTGTTGAGATTGAAACTAGAAATATACATCGCGGATAAAAGAGTTATAATTCTTGTCTGATTAAAAAAAATGATTCTATACGAGTGAAATACCGAAAAACCTGAGAACCACTTTTGATAGTATAATAAATTTGTACCCAACGTATAGAATTATAGGTGAAAGCCCCCGGTAGTCTAATGAACGGCTGCAAGCCAGTTTTGCTCATCTATGAAAGACACTAATTGGGTCGGAAGGGATTGAGTGGACGGTTTATACAGTGTGAGTCAAAAGCACCAGGCCAGGGTTCACGATTAATGAAACGGGGAGATATTATTTTACAATTGTACAGTGAAACTTCTGGAGTCGGTAATTACAAGGATTATCCTTGTTTCATTCTAGGATGAGTTTTCTGGAATGAGTTTTATCGAGCTTCCACCAAATAATATTTTTCAATTTTCTCTTTTCACCATTTGATAGAATCTTTCAATTCATGTAACAATGCTGGTCGCAAACTGTCTCATTCCTTTGCTATATTTCTACGAATTTGATATTGTAATTTGAATAACTAATACCACTAGACCACTAAAGAAATTTTTATTTCACCTTAGAATACCGAAATTATATATATACTTTCTTGTTGAAATTCTACATTTATTTATTTTATGATAATTAGACAGCCGATGTTATGCGAATTCATTTAATCAAATCTGTTCAGAAATATTATTCAACTAGTTAATATTTGATATAATAACAACGGGTTAAAAATCAATGAGTAGTTCCAAACTTTTGGCCGGTAGTGTATGTTGACAGATCTAAGGTTAGCGTCCGGCCCGATATTTCCATGGTCAGTTCCGGCGATTAGTGTATCGCGGAAAAAGTGGTTTCGTCGGGTCAGCGCATAGCTGGCTCTAAAGATTGCAACAGAGTCGAGCGAGTGACGAAATCGAACGAAGCCCGTAGAACAATCCTCGGCCCCGTTGTTCTAGTGTAAAACTGTTCTGATATTTCGATGGAAGAAAATCCCCGTGAAGTTCACCGGCCACGATAGACGGTGTGCAGCGAGGTCTCTGGTACACAGCCTCGAATCTGTTGCAATCTGGAGCAAAAGTCCACGTTGTTGCGAAGCAACGACGAACCCCACCGGTGGTTCCAGGTTTCTATCGTTTACGCAATCGACCGTGCTGCGGCCACGACACGATCGTTCGCGATCCGCCGAGAAAATATTGTAGCAAATGACACTGGCCGCTACTTCCGCGTGATAAAAGCTCGAGTTTCATATCCCCACCGATGAAATACAATCGACCGGTTATGGGTGTCATCGTTCAGCGAATTTTATGCATCGCTAAAGCGATTTTCATCCTATACTGCCGTGAACTACAATTTCGTGCTTGATTTACAGGGACGTGTCGCCAGATCACTTTTACACTCCCATAGAAGTGCCATATGAAGAACGTCTTGATAAAACAAAATTGTTTAACACCACTTCTTGGGAAGCAGTTCGCAGAACATTTTCACAAAAGTACGTATTTTATTCGTAGCTCAATTGTAATCCTTTTATAGTTTAATCGTTTAATCATTAAGTATTAATATTAAAGTCTCTTTCGTTCTTTAATCATCTTAATAAGTTCAAAATAATATATTGAGACTCTGAAATTGTTTAAATCATTCTACCATGTTAAATCGCATCAACTCAATTCTCCCAGAACTGCATAAAATCCGCAGTCCAGTGATAACTTGTTTAAGAGTAAAAAATCTGTGTGACACGTCGTTAGTGAACTAACAACAACGGTCTCGAAAATCGCGCGGAGTCTGGAACGACGAATGTAGCACAATCTCGCGGTTTTAATTCGGCAGTAGTTAAATGATGATTGTGACAATCGCTCCTCCGCTTTCCGCGAACAATTTCTATTCCGCGTCTCCGATGCGAGTTAGATAGAGAGCAACTCCGGGAATAGTATTCTGCGCCAGTGCGCATTCGGTCGCGCCGCGGAGTCGCAATTGTGATTTGCAATTAGCCAAGCGTGCAATTGTGAAATCGCGACGCGGTGTTATTGACCTGGAGGACACGCTGACGAACCGACACCTCGTTGCACCACGGGACACCGATTCCGCGAACTTCTTCGCGCCGCGTTATCGAACCACGGAACTTTTCTGCGAAGAAAACGAGAAGAAGAAAAAACCCACCGAGAAACTTCGTCCGGAGAGGAATAATTGAATTTTCCGCCATTGAAGCGAAGTGAAAGTCGACGAACCGTTTGAGAGAATCGTGACTAATCCAATGAAACTGATATGCGGCCCGGAGAAGTTTTATGTAGTCCACGCTCCGCAATTAATCGTTTTCTCTCTTTTAATTGTTGTCACTATGAAACCGACGGCGGATTTTGTGCAGTTCTGACAAATTCTTCAAATTTCAAAATACTTTCACATCGTTTTCAACCTGTTGAACGTATTAAGAGAGAAAATTTTCAATGTTACTTCGGTTTGTTGAAATTCAGGTGGAAAATTTTTATTTCATATTGTCCAGGAGAATTTTCACGTAGTTTGCTCTTTTGTTTATTGTATACTTCAGGAAATATATTTATGATTTTTAGTTTTTAGCATGTTCAGGACAGTTTATGTGATACTTTATTTATTTTATTACTTTTCTATCGTCTCCTTTTTAATTTTGGTTTTGTGTCTCGCGGACTTCTGCGAGGTTCAGTGTTCCTTATCCTGCGCTTCGCAAATAATGTTTCTAATAAAGACAACTATCGTGTCGAACGACACTCTCGTAGTGTAGAATATTTTCAGTGACATCACGAAGGCTGCTCCAAATTCCCCGGCTAAATCCAAATCCCGATTTCCCCCCAATATTGGCCGCACGGTTCGCGAAGTTACACGATCACTCGGGTTGTTAGCACGTGCTAAATTCAGTTTAAAATAGATCTCCTACCTATGTGACGACCTTGCAGCACACTCATCTTCGCGCACATGGTAAGTCACAGTTTCGATCCACGTAAGTATCCAAAAAAAGAAGATGCCACCGTTTCTCCTATTTCCCAGGGAAATTTCCAGTGGATTCACGGTTGAGGTCACGTTAGATCACATGGTCTGCGACGACGATCGAACAAGACACGATGGATCACCTGCACGCAAACTAGGATCCGCATGTAGTCACTTTCGTCTAACACTGAAGATCGACGCGTGGATCCTTGTTGACACTTGGAGGATCCATTATCCAGGATTCGTAGATCGCGAGGATGCTCGGGAGGTTTGTTACTTCCGCGATCGGTCGGATCGTTAAAGATCGACTGCCGCAGGCCCGGAAGGAACGAGTTCGAAACGGTCCGCGCGGAGCAGCCGAAGTGAACGCCTCGCACAGCCCAAAGTTTTTGGGCCACGCGATCCACCGAAGTCGTGGATCCACGGTGCTTGGTGGTGGTGGCACCAGTGACCTCGATACCAACCGAGACCCTCCAATCCCAACGCCCAATGCCAAAAACACGACACGCGTGGACGCGGGAACTTTCACTCTCTCGGGATATACTCTGTGTGATAGCGCGCCGCGCCGCGCCGAGAGGAAACGCGAGATCGACAGGACATTCCGAGTAATTCACCTTGGACTAATGCCGGAATAATGCATCCGAGATAGTCTTTGCGAGCTGTGTTGGCTGTGGGAACCGGACGATCGAGTGCTGATCACCGAGATCTATCATGGACACAGTTGGGTCTGGTACCGATCAGACCTTGGCAAATCTGATACGCGGCGATTATAAAGTGTTTACTAGACGCAAGTTTGACCTACGAGTGAACTCTGTTACCATTTGTTTCCGATTTTTCACGTACAGTGGGTAACAAAAGTATTCGAACGCCCTTTAACCAAATAACTTTTTCATAATCGTACCAAACGACCTGATTTTTTTTATAATCAATTAGAAATTTTGGTTTACGAAATGATGTGCCAAAAAGATTTTCCAAAAATTAATACAATTTGCAAGGTTACGTGCGAAAATGAAAAGGGCATTTTAATCGATTTCGATGAAATTTTCAGCATGTGTATAACTAACATAGATCTACAATTCGTATATTTTAAATTTTCTTTAAGGGCTCTAATAAAAAAGTTTTAAAGAATGACTTTTTTATTTTTGCATGTAACCTTGTAAATTATAATTTTTTGGAAAATCTTTTTTGCATATATCATTTCATAAACGAATGCTTCTAATTGATTGTAAAAAATCAGGTCGTTTGGTACAATTATAAAAAAGTTATTCTACATTTCAAAGGGCGTTCGAATACTTTCGTTACCCACTGTATGTAGTTTCAGCTTGATTTTGAATTTAATTCTCGATTCTAAAATTGGATCAAACGACTTGAGCTTTTTTGACATGTTAGAAGCTAAATCAAGTTTTGGAAAAATTTCGGGAAAAAGAAGAGTCAGCTACGAATGCTATAAATTTGTGAAAAATTGATCAAGAAGTGTAAATGTACGGGAAGTCGTCTAGAAAGCGTGAATTTTCGATAATATGGTGAAAGGTAAAAGTAGCTGTGACACTTTAACCCATATTGTCGTTATGCTGATTAATATACCATATTTCCGAGTAGCCTAAAAATCATCCAAAAATTTACAATAACTCAAAAATCTACAAAAATCCCCTAACCCATAAATCTGGTCACATAAAAATCCCACGGTTTACGAATCCACGAAAGATCGCTGCGGTCCGCGGTGACTTTCACTCGAAGATCCAGAGCGAAGATCGATGAAGGGGAACGAGGGATACCCAGTGGAAATGTGCAGATGATACTATACCATGGAATCGTACGGCTTAGGGATCGACCGATGGAAACGAAAGTAAGTATAATAGCTGCTCGATGATCGCGCGAGTGTCTCGCTCGGTGTCGAGAGGATTTAATTAGCCCGTCTAATTGCGACGGGTCGGGAAAATCGTCGGTTACGAAATGTGTCGGCGGCGATACCGACGCGGAAGAGTCTCTCGTAAATCGGCCGATCAACCCCGGCCGTTGGTTACGTAATAAGTCTCTCGCACATGCACGCGTGAAATGATGAAAAAAATCGTGCGCCAAATAAGGAACGGGAGAAGGCGACGCGCGTCACCTTTTCTTCGGCGATTTCACTTTCGATGTCGCTGGTTCGGCTCGGTTCCCGATCGCAGTAGTGCTCACTTCGATTCGCGAACCAATGAGAACCGGAAGTGAAGTTCTTGCGTTAAAGAAAATTTCGAAATCAGTTCTTTTCATCTTACAGTTTCGAACGTGGTACCAATCGATTGTCGAGATTCTCCCGATTCAAACGAGTCCAAACACGACGTGAATCTGTCCACTTTTACAGACATCCTACATAAAATCGTACGCATCTCCTCCATTTTGTTATTTACATTATGTATAAAGCTAGTCCGATTCGTGTCGTGTTTGGACTCGTTTTAATCGGAAAAATCTCAGCAATCTACCGGTAGTAAATTTGGAGGGGTAAGATGAAAATTAGTAAAATTAAAAATTTCTTTTGCTTATCCACCGCGATAAGGACCCGTTGGGTTCGGGGTACTAAGTGGTGGGGGAAGAGTGGGGGGACCATCAGATCACCAGTGGGGGCACCTCGTGACGTACTGTAAGATCCTGATAAGATCCCTATTCACAGACTACACTACAGCTCCGTGAAGTCACTCCGGCTCTGACTATAGCATTCACCGCAGTATTATCCCAGACATACTCTTTCGAATTTGAGTGAGCACTACTGTGATCGGGGCCTGTTCCCTGCGTCATCTTCGAACTGGAGTGAAAGAACCGGTGTGTTTCACTCTCCGATAAGAAAGCGAGGAAAGTGGCCTTTCGGATGAAAGTTTTTCGGCGGCGGGCGTGCAGCGGTCGATTTCGATCGTTCTCGTCTTCACGCCGGTCTTTTCTGTCTTCTCTCTGTGTGTTTATTCAACGAAAGTAAAAGTGGCGGGGGACCTTGCCGTCCGCGGATCGTCGTCATCGTGCATGACATCGAATCCTCCTTATGCGACTCCGCTCCCCTCCCCTCCAACCAGGGGGACAGGGGAGGGGTAGGCAGCCCAGCATTTCGCCTTCGCCGGCATACCGGTTTTTCGGGTGAAACGATACCATCTTACAGGAAGATCGAACCTGGTGAAAACCGCGGCCTTCGCAGAACAGGGTTACGTTACGTCACACGTGTCACGGGATCGCTGTATGTACATATTTTGCTGCGCTTCACGCAACTTCGAAGAGACCAGCGACTTCTGGTGCATTCGAGTGGCTGCGATGCATTACCTGCAGGAAATCTAGATTTTCTCACATTTTTCCTAGCTGTTTTCGAAGTCTGGGTGCTGAGCAATAAGGGATGAAGCTGCTGGTGCAACAGGGTGGCTGAACGACGATGAAGAATTTTTGCTCACACTTTAGGGAAGACGCAGGATTGTTGACTTAGAGATTTAGACTTTTTTCTCTCATATTTTTCCTAGCTCTCCTTGGATTCTAGGTGCTGAGTAATAATGGATGAAGCTTCTGGTGGTGGATGGAATGTGGAGGATTCGCATTGCCGCTATATTCTTTATATGACTAGACATTTATGAAGGATTAACGTCCAGAGTCGGCCGAAGTTATAAAAGATTGCACACACCAAGTGTCAAGTTTTGTATTCAATAATAAAATCCCGAGGTACACATCGAAAGTCGCCAATTTTATGGATCATTACAGCGAGCTGATGGAATTGCACACTCGTTATGTAACGACGTGAACGATGAACTTTTACATTTAACGGTGTAGCAGTTTTGTGCGTAGGAATGTTGACCGAGTGTAAACCGGCTCGCGTTGTGTGCAAAGGAATTTCAATTTCTTACAATGTAGCTTTGTGCCAAGTGAATGGACGCGAACTTGGTCTCAATAATCCATATGGGAAGTCCTACTTCAAAGATATTCATTCTAATCTTTCCACCGGTGTTATTTCACAAGCAATGGAAATGCTCGTTCTCTTTGATCCAAGAATTAATATTGTTACTTAAGATCGTCATTTCAAGCTTCCATTAAGAATTCTAACAAGGTTATGAAAAAAAACTAACAAGGATCTGCTGATCGACCCAGAGCGGGCGTCACCAAGAAAGTCACTATATATTTGTTCTACGACTCCACCACCACCTGTTATACCTCTTCGCCGGTTGCGTAACCAGTTCGTTGTTTCGTGGCGTTCCGAAAAAGAGTGGAAACAAACGGAATCGTGAGAACGAGAGAAAGAGAAAGAGACGCGGAGGACTCATCTGGTGATTTCCCCAGCCGTGGCTCTGGAGGATCGTTCGGCGACGGAAACGCGTTGGCAGCAGGATTTTCTCGGCTGGTTTTTCTAGGCAGCCTAGACGGACGGCGTTCTCAGAGGCAGAGCGAGAGAGCTCTGTTGTGTTCGTGACAGTGTGTACGTGACAGTGTGGGCAGTGCTGCAGTCGATCGTACCAGCACGTTGCGAGCGGTCGGCCATGGCATACTTACTGATGTCAATCACACCGGCAGGCATGCACCGCTCGGCTGTGTCTGTGGCACACCAACGGAAAGACAGCCGCAGAAGGACAGTGTGTGCTGGCGCGTACACAAGCCTCGAAGACGCTTCGAATCCCGCCATCGAATCTCGTAGCCTTTTGCTCTTTAACCCGTGGCAATTTTCTCGACCATTGATATCGGCTCGCAGCTGCGCTCCGCATTGACGACCACTCCGCGATCTGAACTTGGCGATCCCCGCCACCGATAATCGCCCCGAAAAAGAACGAAAGGAACCCTGACCGTCCGAGATCACCACCCAACGATTTCCGATTGTTTCATTTTATTCCGATTTCCTCCGCTTACCGGAAGCACTCCGCAACCCTACCTAACTAGTCCACTGCTGTGGCTCTAGGCTGCTTTATGCTTTCAATTACGCTGTCCAACACCATGAGATTTCGAAGGACGAAAGGTCAATTAGTGCAATTATTCGAGGATCTACGCAAACTTGTGGCGGTACTAGACTGCGGATTTTATGCGCTTACGGAAAAACGGATGGGTGTAATTTCGAATGTTAAAAGTATTGCGAGATTCGAAGAGTGTGTTAATACATTTATTGCAGCTTAATGAAACCACTAAAGGGAGAAACAAATTCGATTTTTATTTTGCATTGATTACGGGCAACAGAAGTAAAATAAAAATTTATTTCATCCCCTAATGACTTTATTACATTAAAAACAATATTACAATGTTCTTAAACTTCTCGGATCTTTTACTGTTTTATATTTCACCCAACCAATTTCTTCATAAATGCATAAATATCTGCAGTCATTACTAGATTGCGGAACATTATGCTAAATAAAAATCGTTTGCATCAACTGCAACAAACAAGGGCCAAGTAATCATTTCGTTCATTCTTTAATGACGCCCATAAGCTGTAACTAATAAAATTGATGTTCTTAAATTTTTTAGTTCTGTCCATTGTTTTAAATTACAACTATTCACTTTTGTCATAAATGCATAAAATCCGCAGTCCAGTCATTACTCCCTGGAAGCACTAAACAAAGATTGACTTTATTTCGAAGGTATCCATTTCTTAGAACCCTCCGTTTTCACCCATAATATCAAAATACAATTACACTCCATTTGTAGCGATTAAATGAAACGAACAGTCCTTAGATTTAGACTCGGCACATTATTTACGTAATTTATGACTTCGAGGTGCTAAAGTTCAGAAAATTTATACGTACGTTCACATCTAGGCCACGCGCCCCTTTTGCATCGACTATCACGCCTCGATCGCACTACGGGTGTTATTTTCAAAGCCGCCATCATCAATCGTCACTTATTTTCTTTATCCGATAGACTGGAAAGTACGAGCGCTACCACCCGATATGATATCGCAGCGCAAACGTTTGTAGCATGTTTGATTAGTCAATTCTGTATAAATGAGCGACTTCTGCCATTGTGCTCGAGGCAGCGATGTAATAATCTCTGACTACCCTGTTTCTAAATATTTGTTTTCAGCTTTTTATTACGATCGGAACGGAAGGACAAATTTATAAGGTTCCGTGGAATTGCCTTCGTAGAGGCAAATCGAAGAAAACGAGTAGATCCGTGGTTTCGCTGATAGAAGATATCAGAATGAATCAGAAAAGAAGGAAGGTCGCGAGACGAGACGTCACACGAATTAACACATTGCGACTTGTGCTCGCGTGCTCACTAAATTCATTGGAACGGACAACACTCTTTTTGGAGACCGTTCTATTTCAAAATTCTATTTCTCAAACTCGAAATAGCACATTGTAAGAATAGAAATTTTTTTATTTAATTTCTCCCGGTCCAGAGTTTCAAATTTTTAATAAATACTTTCAATAGTTTCTTCCTTGGATTCGAAGCAACTTTTCCCTTTGCGGAAAACTTCTCCGCGGCTTCGTTGAGGAATTATTAACGAAAAACACGGACCAATCAGAGCACAGGTCCCACAGGATCCGTCCACTGTAGCCGCGCTCTGATTGGTCCTTGTTTTTCGATGGTAATTTTCGTAAAGGAAACAGTTACTTCAAATGACCTGAGGTTTTTTGCCTCTTTCAGGAAATAATTTTCGGGACACCCTGTATACCATAAATGAATTAAAGGAAAATCGCGTAGGACAAGATAGCGAGAGTTTGTTGAGTCTATTAGTTCTACAATAAGTAGCATTTATTTTATTGGCTAAACGGCTTGTTTATTCAAGCACTCAAACTTGTTTTAACTAAATATACAGCAACATAAACACACGTTCCCCGGCGGGTTTCCTGTTCAAGTAGAATTGATTCCTTCGAGGAGGGCGAACTAATAGCCATCGTTCAGTCACGTTTGCTACTGACGCTTGGCGCCATGATTACTGCTAGTTGGTAGAACCAATGTAAACAAAATGGTCGGTTTCAGTAAATAGTTATCGATAGTGCCCAGCTTTGCAACTTCTTGAACGAAGGCTGTGCCATATAAAATTTGCTACAATCTGCTGACGTTAGCTATTCTCCTTGATTCAGCAGCTGCATCACTTTTTGTTACTTTAATCAATCTAGATTATAAAAAATTACAATATAGTATAATAAGATTATAAAATAACACATTCTGCATTTATTTTTAACTGTCAAGGTTCAATATCGATTTTTGCTGTCACGTAATGATTACCATCCGGAAAGCATCATTTTACATTTTTATGGGCAAATTTAGAAGAACTGTATTTAAATGTATGTATATATTTATATTTATTCAATGATGGGATAAAGTATTCTTTTACAGAATTATCAGTTACAGAGAAGAGTCCGTACACATGATCCTTACAAATTATGGTCATTTAAACGAGCTTAATTGATTTCTCTATAAGAAGCAGGGACAAAAATAACTGTTATTCTAAAATTTTCTACGAGATAAGAAACATTAATTAAAAGATGATTATTATTGACATTAAGATAATGTACACAAAATATAAAGGAAAAAATTCACAAATAAAATTTTATTTCCCTCGTCAACACTCGAAGTACATAAATGAATTAAAAAATAAAAATGCAAATTCTCTGAAAATTTGCAATATTCTCCAGAAGTGTTTTACATTCCCAGAATTAATTTTACAAGAATGAATCTGTATCAAGGTGTGTGTTTCATAAAGTTTATGAATAAAAACAATATGGCTATTAACAGCCTGCAGGGGAGTTCTTATCTATCTCGACAGTTCCATTCAGAAGCGACGAACGAACCTCATTAAAATTCCTCATTAAACGAGACGCGGGGTGTCCATGATCTTGATGGTATTTCCTTTGGTCGAAGACGATCGGTCGCGGCTCGATCACGACTTTTATCGCGGGATGTTGGTACTGGTGCTGCTCGCCAGCTATAACAAGTTTGAAGCTATAAGGCCAGCCAACGTCCGTGAGCGACGACCTCATACTAGTCGCGACGCACCGTGATCGTTATGCGTACGTTATTTCTGACGGACGACTTCGCGACGAACAAACACCGTTTTCACGTGGAGACCAAAAATCAATATCGCTCGTTCGGAAAATCCCGAGGGTATTCCTTTCGGATTCAATTGTTATTGGCTGCCTGGTAGTCAGTGTTATTGTTCAAGAGAAGCAAACTCTACATGTCTGAAGGAAAACTCTTAATTCGTATACCTAATAAACTTCGTTAACGTTTTCGTTGACAGACCGCAGAATTATTGTAGATTTTTACGGTTCTTCAATGACCACATTTACATTTTTTATGAAAATAAATTGTTCTGTTCTTGCTCAATACTGGGTTAGCGTGTCTGTCTACGACCGCCGTTTCTACTTACTGTAGACAAGTTTCTATTTACTGCCTCTGCACTTTGATTGATTTTTTATCATTGACTGCACGTTATTTATGAACGTTTCATGTGAAGTCATTATATAGGTCAGTGCGTTAACTTTGTCTTCATTTTTTTTGTTTGCTAATAGCGTGTTTTTATCAAGAATTGTTATATATATCCACCGATCTCCCTACAATTAAAGAGACTTTTCCTATAGTTCAATCGTCATGTATGAAAAATTTGCTATGAAATAAAATTCCAGAGAGTTTAAATATAAAATTTTATTTCATGCCACTTCCTTCAAATTTGTCTATAAAAATTGAAAATTGCATAAACTCATCCGCAGTCTAATAATAATTAAAAGCACACAAATGCAGGTTTTAAAAATGAAGCAAACAGGTTGAAAAGAGATTTAAGATTACGATTAAAAAGACTACTAGAACATGTTGATTATTTTATTGGAATTATTCGAGATGAATCTAGCTCCCAATTCTCACGACCGACCTAGAAAATGTTTGTTTCGCAGAAAAATCCACGGTCCACCAGTAAGTGTCGAGCACCTTGAAAGTTCGTTGTGAAATCTTACATTTTCCTCGAGCATCGAGCATCGCGTCAATTGCCAACTACGAACAGTGTCTGTTGCTCGATGACCTTTCGCAAAAATCGTGCGAGCTGGTCGTTTCGATAGCTGCGTTCCTTGGTTATAGTCACGGACGTATGGCAGTGTCATGCACCTTTCGAGCGCGTTTCTCCCGTAACGAATGGAGCTGGGTACCCGCGCTCGAATACCGGTACTCGCTGACTACGCGTGTCAGGGTCAAATGACATCATTCCGACGCAAGGATACACGGCGGCGGTGCTTTGTCGATGTTTGCGTCGCCATAACTCATCCCCGTCAATCGGCCGTGCTTCTGGTAGCCGAGAGGAACACGTCGGAATCTTTTCGATCACTTCGCTAAAGAATTCCGCAGAATGTCGTTCCCGGATTTATACCTCTTCGCTATTTTCTCCGCGATCCTCTCTTTCCTGCCACTATTCTTTCGCTGATGAACACGAGACGCGAGGAACGCGGAACGGAACCGGATGACTTCCGGTCTCCGCACGGGGACGCAAAAGAAAACATCGGAGAAACGCTTTATTATGAATGGGCGGATTTGTTTTCTCGAAAATGCTAATTGTATAAATAAACTCAGCGTGGAGGAACTTTTATTTTGCATGCTCCCTTGAATTTTTATGAGAAATTTTCGCTTCACCTTACAATTGTGGAGTTGTTAGCTTTTATACAGTGAGTGTAAAAAGTATTCGTACGCCCTTTAAAATGGTATAATCTTTTTATAATTGTACCAAACGACCTGATTTCTTATAATCAATTAGAAGCATTGGTTCATGAAATGATACGTAGAAAAGATTTTCTTTGGCCAAACCTTTTTTTTCAAAACCTTTTTGTTTGGCTCTTCTTAAAGAAAATTTAAAATATATGTTTTGCAGATCTATATTTATAGAAAATTCTGTATGAACTGTAGACATTGTCGAACCTCTCTCTTGAATTCTGCAAACTTTATAAATAAATAGTAGACAGTTTCTCAGCTGAAAAAAAGGTAACAATGAAAACGCTATTGTTCTCGTGATGCGAGCATAATTTCGTTTGTAGAGGCGTTTCGAATAACCCACCCTTTGCTGTATTTCCGTCACCGAGTCAGATTCAGTTTCAAAGAGTGCAGCTCGTAATTCGCAGCCAGCAGTCCCGTTGTATTCGTTAATGAGTCACTATAAGGTCGACCACTCGTTCAGCTCGCGGTATTATTTTTTTTTCCACGTGCAAAAGCAACATTATCATCTGCGATTTTTTCTCACGATGTATCAATCGTAATTGCCGACGTATATTACGAGCCTTTTTTCTCCATCTCGTAGTAGCGTTATGCTACTTCGTCCGCGGGCTTACGTACCTACGTAAATCGTTGCAGATGATGAAATAACAGTCGCGTTCTCCGTAAGAACATTTTTCGCGGAACTACCGGACACCGTTAGACCATGAGTCCGCGAATTGTGGGAATTCTAAAATGAACGACTCTATTTGATT
The DNA here is from genome assembly GCA_028455605.1 of Lasioglossum malachurum. Lineage (NCBI taxonomy): Eukaryota > Metazoa > Arthropoda > Insecta > Hymenoptera > Halictidae > Lasioglossum > Lasioglossum malachurum. Next base: position 5,094,188 of record CM052319.1, on the reverse strand, counting down.
TTTATTTAACGCACATATAACAGAGGACCATCTGAACATATTAGAGAACATTTGAAATTAGTGTTAATGTATCAGAATATCTTTTATGCAGCAAAATAAATATTACATTGTGATGGTATATAAACAATTTGTTTCAATAATCTTCACATCGAAAGAGCACCTTTATAATTTCAGTGAAACGACAGAGTCACCTGTTACTACGTTCAAAAATAATAATAAAAGCTATTTTATCATATTTTTCTTATTGTTTTTTCATTTCATTTGCTAATGTATGTTCTTAGTCCACATAGGAATTAGTTTACAGATAAAAGAATATTTTTCTGTTGAACCCTTCTTGCACGTATAAGAAATAAAGTGAAAGCAATTGCTAATGACTATCATTTCTCCATTTGTGCCTCACAAAACATTACAAGTTCCATAAAGACTCTCTTGAAATGTAAAATTTACTTTATATAAAGTTTAATAAATTCATTTAAATAGGTTATACAAAATCATTCAATTACATGGCTAACAATTGAAATTATTAAAAAAATAATCTAAATAAATAGAGCTTTGTAATTTTTGTAAAGCTAAGACATTCTAGTCGCTCTTGGTGCTCGGTAGGTTTAGTGTTAATGCAACGGATTGTTCGGATAATCGAGGTTCCACTAAATCGCCAATGCAAAAATACTCCGAATTAGGCCGTGTTTGGACTCGTTCGAACCAGAAAAATGTCACAGAAATGTTCCGATAATAGTTTCGCACAACAAATTAAAAACAACAAAGTGCACATATGAGAATGCAAGTATCCTGCACACGTGTGTTTCACACGTTTATCGAAACACTGCTGCAACTCCTGACAACGGAAAGCGTCGAAGTCGTTCGGTGCTGTTGGAAAATCGATGTTTAGCCGTCAATCGGAAAAACATGAATCGACGGCGTTCGTTATTCTGGCTGAGTTATGCTCGGTTGATCGTTGAACGGCATTAGACGGCGTCAGGTAGCGTTACTGCAGCGGAGATACGATAGACATGGCGGAGTTCGTGAACGCAATGCCGCGATTACTGGCGGGTATATTTAGTTTGAGATTGGCATAGGTCGCGAGGAGTCTGCTAGCTGTTATCTGTTTTCTACGCACGTGACCTCCGTAGGCCGGGTCTAGCCTGTTATAATCGGTGACACGCTACTGCCGTGGCTTAGAAACCGCCTTGATGTCGTTTTCGGGGTGAAATTTCCCTGGTTTATTACTGGATCGCGGATCTCCGAGCGAGATCGTCATCTACCGAAGCAGTTCTGCACGAACTAACAGCTAAATCGAAATTTGTTTCGAATCTTCCCAACATTTTCTTGTACTGCATCTATTTTTATTCATAGTCTCATACTTCGACCGAATTTATCTGCCCTCAGCGATCTGCCCTCAGTATTAAAAAATATTTAATCAATTTATGCAAGTAGCTGTAATAATTTAATCACCTAATAATTTCATCATAGATCAGTAGAGCCAGCTACCCTTATGTGAACCACCATGTGTCCCCAGTCTCTCAAAAAATCAATTCATAATTGTTAACGCGTTAACGATCACGAAGACAAGCTGCGGAAACTGTAGAGTTAGCCGATCAGCTGAAAACGACGATGAATAATTGCCAGAGTGGTGTCAGATGATCGCAGTACGGCCGTCGTTCGACTATAGCGTAGCAGCACCGGGTCTCTGTACGTAATATACATTCGTACGGACGTTTGTACCCGACCTATCTCAAGCTCCGTCATCGGGAGAGGGCGCTTGTCGGGTACAGCCCGAGAGGTTAGGCTAGGTTAGGGACGTCACCGGCTACTGCGCTCATCCGCCAGAATAACTTTAAGTGGGGTTGCACAACTCTAGTTCCCGCGACGTGCTGCCGCGTGCTCCTTACTTAGCGTGCCTTTAACGTGGCTAACAGCCGCTTCGCATAAATACCTTCTGTTGGATATTTATAGCCGGCCGGGGTGAAAGGGAGGCCCTCGAAAATTCGGATCGATCGCCGTTACCACCCCTTCTATCGTTCATTTATTATTAGGCCTGTCATCGTTTCTGCCCAACCACTTTTCACTCCTACCGAAATCCGTACGTTTCCACGCTTCAACCCCTCTCGCGCGGACAACTTCCTCCATATTAACACGAAATTTGAGACACTATTGACCCCTTGCCGTATTATTTTCTTTACTGTTATAATTACAGTGATTCAACTTTTCACTCCTACCGAAATCCGTACGTTTCCTCGCTTCAACCCCTCGCGGATACCATCCTCTATTTTAACATGAAGACATTATCGACTCCTTACGCGGAATTATTTTTTTTACTGTTACAATTACAGTGATTCAACTTTTCACTCCTATCGAAATAGGTACGTTTCCACGGTTCAACCCCTCCGTCCCGATCCTGAAGATCGTTCCTGTTCCCGTCCCGTCCCGGTCCCGTACACCTCTACTCCGCTGACATCTGGTTTGTCGCCTTAGCCAGTGATACTCACACGCAAATTCATTTTTGCTTCAACAAATACCGAATGGTGAGGGGACCGGTGGTGGGAGCAGTGTCGCCAGATCGAGAAATATCGAGGGGAATACAAGTACCCCCTCTTTGATGACCGGACCAGTCTACGGCACGGGCACCGTGGTCTACGATCTTAGTGGGGGACGTTGGAGTGTGCGCATGGTGCTGGAACGGGATAGTGGAAGGGGAAAAGGAGGAGAGGAAAGAGATGTCCATTTGGGCATCTTCTGGCGACACTGGGTGGGTGTCGTGAAGCGACAGCGAGGTAGAATGAAGTAGAATTTCTCCCAGAAAATTCGACGCGTATCTCCACGACGGTGTTCAGCAGAGTGCAATGCAGCAATTCAACATCCTGGCAAATAGTTCGAGCCATAGGACGGTAATGAATTTGTCGGCCGATATTTGGTTTATTCAAGTGTTCGTAGCGAATGTATTGTTTCTCGAAACTGTCATCGAAAGTGCGGAACGTCGTCATCCGCGGAACATGTATAGTTCGTGATGGAAACGTCTTCGACCGACGAAGCTAACTTCTGGCGCATTTACATGTGCCAGGCTTTGTTAACTTCAGGATACTATCGCGGAGATTATCAAGACAACGGGGCTCAGAAGTGGGGCAATTGGATTTCACGCAAACTGTTGAAGACACGAACGTCGATATACACCTTCGTTCTCCACCTGAGGATCCGTTTTCTTACCTACCGCCAGCCAAGCTTGCGCCTACTAAATTATTTACATCGTTCCTCGTGATTAGACTGACAAGGGAAGTCGTGCAAGTGACACACACACACTGATGCGCTTTTGACATTATAGACTGCGATATCGTTTTATAAACGCAGTTTTTGTATATAGTATAAAAACATTATCCACGAAATTTCGTTTTATGTGCTAATCGGTTCGGGGGATGCAAAATTAAATGAAATTGTATTAAATTTCAATTAACCGGACGTTTTGTATGTTTTTGAAGATCTGTGTACGCTATAAACGCACAATAGTGTGCAATTATTATCGCTGCAAATTGTTTTATCTGCTTCGGTGGATTTGACCGTGATATTGACACATTAATATCTCTAAGTATACTGTACGGACGGAGTGTTCAGAACGTTTGCGATTCATTTTGGTAATGGGGACTCCAGGATAATCGTCGACTATAAAATATTAAAAATTATAAAGAGAGAGAGAGAGAGAGAGAGAGAGAATTTCGAATTATAAATATCTGATTAAATATCTCATAAATCTCTTTATTTACAAATAATTGTCTCCTTTCAACAATTGTAGACATTAAAAAGCATATGTCTGAAAAAATCCTGTTCCTAAAGACTCCCCAAAATAGAATGAATTATTTTTATGAAGATTTTCAATATTTCGGTATATTCAAGATAACACGCTTTGAAAAAGAGGCGAGGACATTTGTTCACCAATTAACTAAAGAATGAACAAAGGGAGAAGAGGTACGTATTATAAAAGCGGAATTTGATGTCCCGTGACAACAAAGGAGAACTTGGAATGAAACATGTTTGCACCGGGTCCCGTTATCGCAAGAATTGAGTTTGATAATACGAAAGCACGTGAGAGCGTTCGTGCGCCACTTGTCTCACGTGTCTGTTCGTTATGGGCCAGTTCTATCAGCGTTAATCCACATTTGCAGCGGCGGCGTTTCACAACGGAATTCACTAATATACATCAGTCGGAAATATTTAGATCAATGGAAGTTAATGTTCAGTAAAGTAAAATCCTCCATCATCGATTCTAACTTTATTTGCTTATAACTTTGTAATAAAGCGTTTCTGAGCAAACTTCAAATAACATTTTTTTTCTTATTTCCACTTGTCGGATATGCTCCCCAAGTTTGTCCATTAAAACCCGGGACACTCTGCATACGAATGTTTATTCCGATTAGAAAATGGTGACTCACGCGTTGGTCAACAATGTAGAAAATCATCGGTCGATTTATCCGAGAAAATTGTATTTTTGTAGAATTTATTTTCGCTCGTCACGTTTCGTTTTCTCTTGCTAATTGCGGAGCATTATGCATAAAGAAAGAAACGATCCTTTCTTTGGACAATGAATGCGGGATGTGCACAGCAATGCGTAACGCCTCTAATTCCACCGCGAACGTCATAAACGCGGTTACCGTTTACGCAACGCTGTCGTTCGGAAAGTAATTTATTGAAGGGCAGGGTATTTCACGCTCTTTTCCGTCACGCGATTCACACGGTTGAATCTTTACGTAATTAGTGGGAAGTGTCTGGTCGGGACATTTGCGATCTGCTGTCCATCAATTTTTTTCGCCGGATGAAGGGAGGGAGCACGCGAATCGAGGGGAAAGAGTTACCCTCCCTATTTCTGTTCAGATATATATATATATATTACAATATAAATTTATAAATAATAAATTCCTTCTCTCTGTTTGAAACCTTCAAACCTTCAACCTCAATAATAAAAAATTGTTGCAAAATCCACTTTGCGTTCTTGTATATTAATAACAAATATCGAACGAATTTTTTTATTTTTCAGCGCACCGTGTTTAGAACAACGAATTTTCACTCGAACACGATCAGTGGAGGAAACCAGGCGTAAGTGTCTGTGCACCGTTTACCACTTCCACTGAACCACTCCAGCGTCGATTTCCTCGGAAACAAAGGCTCGGGCGGAATAATAATGTTATTCCACATTTTTGACTGGGTTTTCCGGGAAGAATGAATACACTGAATGGTGTGCAGCATTGTTGCAGCCGCACCTTTATAATACGTGCGTATCGTTGTCTCGGCAGCACTGGGCACTCGGTCGAGTATCGGTTCGTCTCGCGTATTTATAGATAGCAGAGAAACCGTACCGTCCTATCGTGAACAAGCGATCGTGCAAATTGATCTATGATGATCCTGAGAATAGATAGGAGCCAATTAAACGGAAACAATAGACGCGGAGAACGCGAACGCTACGTTGTTGGCGGATCAGCAGAGTCGGACGGGAAAGATCATGTGCGCCCTCAGCTTTTCTCGAACTCGTAAAGGTAATCTTTAAACGGCGAATGAAATCTCCGCGGTTCAAGGTAGTGGTCTCTGTACCACATATGCGGTCGGTTTTTTCTTTCGATCTTAGATAGAACCAAGTTCAATTCCGGAATATCAATCAATTCGACACCTTCGTTACGATTGTGCTCGTAATTTGCTTAATTGGCGTGGTACAGCATACTCGGTCTTTTTTATTGTGAGATAGTACACTCTGTGAGGTTTTAAACAAATGTCTTCCTCGAATTTTTTGATTCATTATTTTAAATATCAATTTTTATGCTGATATATTCATTGTACCTGGTCGAGATCTGAAACTACACAGTGAATTTTCATTTGATCTACTCTCCCATCATTCATTTGTCTTCACTATTTTTACTTCACGAAATATTATTTTATGCGAATGGAGTTGCAGCAGATAATGTGCTGATTTTGTCCATTACATTTTAATCAGTTCCGCGAATAAGAAATGTACGGAATATCTCCAGCAAAAAAGTCCTTTCCCTGATACTTCACAGCCTTCAAGGCTGGAGGATTTCGTTGAAAAAATTTATTTTCGTGTTTCTGACGCTTCATCATATCTTGCCTTCGGAGAGTCTCTTCCGGATTGAATATGTACACTGTGTCCATCAAGTAAACATGCCACTGAGAATTAAGTAACCACTAAAAATTTCGAGTGTCAACGAACATTTTTATCTCCGTCGAATCATTACGAAAAAGATTGAAATTATTCAAAATATTTCCTGTGCTTGGCACGTGTATTGTGTGGAGAATCGTTATTGTGAAAACGCACATCGATTGAGTAGCACTGAATTAAATTCTGTCGACGCTCTTCATTCTATATTTTCGATTTTTCCCTGTAGCTTAGACTTTTTGTAGGATTGTGCTGCTAGTTGCAGGACACCGTGTAGTTTAGGTAGGGGAAGGTTAGGTTTGCACAAGAAATTCTCACGGATTTCGGCGAGCAGGAAGGCGAGCCGTTACTAGCCGAACGACCTAGACCTTTCGACTCGTCCGAAACCTGTACACCGGATTTGCATCAATTATCGATTATTGTCCCTTTCTTTCCTGTTCTCTTCTTCCCTCTAGTCTCGCTTTTCAGAATGACAGACCCATTACCAATTAGACGAGCCAACGGCGATATGTAATTAGCTGCTGCTTTTTCACGTGGGAATTATTCGACGAACAACGGAATATTGCAATCCTTATTCCGTCGAAGTTTACATATTAATGGTGTTTCACTTCAAGATTTTACAAAAGGGACAGAGCTTCAAGATTACCCTTAAAGTCTAAATTATTTCAAGATTGCCATGAAAATTCTTGCAACTTTTTGCAACGAACTTGAATGATTTCCTCAATTGCACATTTAATTTATAACCAAGATAGGTGAAAATTCAGGAATTGCTCCTGTCAAAATGGCGGGTTTATTTCTCTGGGCACATATATTATGTAAAAAGTGTACAAAGTATTCGTACACAATTGAAAAACAAATAACTTTCTCAAAATTGAACCCAACAGCTTGAGTTTCTTGAGACGTTAGAAGGATTAGTTTACTAGCTAATTCGTAAATAATTAAAAAAAAATTGTTATTGGTCTCAATTGCGAAGGAAGAAGTCAAGGCCACGATTTTAATATTTTTAAAAATATTCGCTGTTAGTGCTCCGCGAGCCTACTGTTAATCAAGTGCAGCGATTCGACTAAATTTCATTAATTCACGCATTCGTTACAGAAAAGGTGAACCGTTTCCTGTTGCCCAGCGGTAGGGGTTGGTTCCCAGCGGGGAGAAAATCTGAAGGTGGTAGACTTACATCTTTTTCCGTTTATGACATCCAAAATACGAAACTGGTTGGGCGGTTGCGAGTTGTTTCCGAAATCCCGCCGACAAGCAGTCGGTGCAGTACGCGAACAAGGTCACCGACGTCCCGACGACGTTGGATTGTCGATCAGGTGTCAAGGGGAGGTTCGTCGTGTTACGTCAGCGTTTATACACTGGTGGCGCGCTGGCGCGTTCCTGCATCCACACGCGTGTGCATCTATACGTTGGAACACCGGGACGAACACACATGTACACAGTAGCACACAAAGCGAAGGAGAGAGAGAGATAGAGAGAGAGAGAGCGAAAGAGAGAGAACAGGACAGAAATCACCGAACGTCACTGGTAGCCGCGTAGCCTAACCGAAAAGCCGCGGTGTGCGATGTCTCCGGCGCCTGGTCCGTTTTCTCAAGCACGTGCACTTGTTCCTCATTTGCTCGACGGTCCCGGAAGTGTTCAGAGTCCTGGTAGCCGCGATGAAAACGAAGAAGAGAGATCGACGGGTTCAGTCGGATCGCTGAGAAGGTCCGATCTAGATCTAGTTCCTCAGCGACCAGTAAACAGTAAACAGGATTCAATAAAAATCAGTCGAGTCGATGTCGAAATCGATAAGAGAACTACGTTTCACAGCTGGCGGAGGGATGGCCGAATCAGGATCGTTCGTATATCGATCGGTTTTAAGTATCGGAGTGGCCAAAACGACGACAGTCCGAGACAACCACGACCCAGTTGCACGTGTAAGCTTCCTCGGAACTGGGTTATCCTTTGTCGAAACAGAAAACCGTCGGTCGTACGTCCTCGTCTTTCCGGTTCCACCGCGTCACGACCAATGGTCCTCCTTCCCTATTTGTTCCTCGGCGGCCAGGTCCTTTTGTATCCCCGACTTCTAACTCGCTCTAATCCTTCCAGCTATTTGTCACTTTCCTCCCCCCGTTTAAGAACACGGAGTAACATCCCCTCGAAAAGAAAACCGGTCTAGGTCGAATCGATCACTGAGCACGCTCGATCGACAATCTCGCCAGGGTTCCATCGATCGTCGTCTACACATCACAGTCTCGATAATCCAGATCGCGGAGAGTTCAACGCTGTGTCTCTGCTTCACTGGCACAGTCCTGCGCTCGCTATCAAGCCAGAGTCCTCCGGACCCTTTCAACTAGGCCCCACCGATACAATGCGTGTAATCCGAAAATACACATGGATTCCTCGGGTTATATCACACAAAATTCCTCGGCAGTGAGAGAGAGAGAGAGAGAGAGGAAGTTCGTTGCACCTTCGCTCGGCACCGGTCGCGTATGTCACGACTCCGTGTTTGCTCTAGCATAGCCGGTGCCCCGTGTCGTTGTAACACTATCAACCGGAGTCGGTCTTATCGCGTCCACTCTGTGCGCGCTACCATTCATGCGTCGGGTTTTCACGGAGACGCGACGGGACGCTGAACAAGCGTGGCGAACACGCATGCACTTCGCGCGCGTGAGCGCACCAAAATGGCAGCCACGCACTGGTTACGTAACCGCGTATTTCTTCGCGAGTCCTCTTTTTCCCCTCTCTTCAGGAACTGGCTATCAGCATTCCCTTCGATCGTCCAGGTCTGTGAAATCTCGATCGGGACGCTGAATTAATAAGAGCGACTCGATGATACAGCGCGGCGCACCGCCTCGGGAGAAGTGGATACAATGGGGAAGCTAGAGTTTTATCCGAGTTCAGTCGTAGAGGCCGAAGAAACGGTTCGGGCGCTGATAACGTGGCAGTATCGTTTCCCGCGTCCTCGTCCACGCGCTGCTATCGATCGGCAGTGTCGGGTTGCGATTCCAGATCGCTCGAATAATGCATGAGGAGCGAGGAAGAGAGAGAGAGAGAGAAGGAGGAGGAGGAGGAGGAGAGAGAGAGTGACGGCAGGCGGCGGTGGCTGTGTACCAATTTTGGCTGACCCGGTCCGGCTGGATCTCCCTCTGACAGTGGCAGTGCGATCCCCGATAGAGGCCGGGGCTAATTCTAAAGGTCTCCGAGTGTCCCGCTGGCAGTGTTCAGAATGAAAACGTGGTCGATCGATCAGCGGTGGCCGCGATCATCCCCCCGGCACACGCGTACAGGCGCGTTCCCGAGGACTGCCGGCGCGGGAAGATGAAACGCGGGACATTCGTCGGTTGGGAAAGATCACAGAGGCTGAGAGATGTGCGCCGCGCACGGTTTTCTTTCGGCGATCAGTCGATTAGCAGTGGCGTTGTTCGAGATCAGACGAGTCCCGTGCTGCAGCGGTCCCGTTGATCGCGCGGGCGGGATCGTTTCGGGCGCACACGTTGGTTTGTTGACACGGAAACTGGCGGAAAGACTAGCGGGCCACGGGCGCCAGTGGGTTTCGAGTTTGCGGACCAGCGAACATCGCGCGCACGGAACGGACGGGAGACAGGAGAGAGAAGGGCATAGAGAGACGCCGATGATGCTGAATATTCTCGCTCGATGGCACTTCCGGTTCGAGAGAGCCTGGCCACTTTCTCCCGTAGCGCCGGGAGTAACGATCGTTTCCCTGTCGCGGAGGCTTGCTTCCTGGTGCAACCGATTTCTCGCGTCTGCGATTCCGCTCCTCAGGACGACGGACACAAGGGCACACGGTGTGACGGAGAAGAAACTTTAGATCGATTCAGCAACGTGCCACAGCGGGGGTTAACGTCCGGCTCACACACATACACACACACGCGCGCGTATATACACAGAGGACAGAGAGACACAGAGAGTGATAACTCTGGATGTACCACCAGGTGTCACGCGGGCTTCCTATCTCCGCTCATTCGTTCGAGTGTCCTGTTGTTGCGCTGCGTCGGGATCCGCGCGACCAGTCATCGGCCAGTTGAGGCAACGAGGTGGTATCAAGGTGGATGGAGATCGATGAACGCGTGGCAGGTTGTCGTAGGTCGCGGGAAGGTCTTCTGCGAAACGTCGGCCCGTGTTTCTTTCGTCGAGCTGCAGCGGGAATGGCGATTCCGCTCGCGGCACGTGGTTCCTCTCCCCGAACCGTGCGAAGGGAGTACTCGCGCGGGACACTTCCGGTTCCTGGCTGAACGACGACCATCACCATCACCATCACACTGGCAGCCGCCGCGCCACCACTACCACCCGGCACCACCACCACCACCACTACCACCACCAAGACCGCGACCACCACCGACGTTGTCGTTGCGTCTACCACGTCGAGCACGTTTGCCTCCCGTTGTGTGTTGTGTGCCACGTACGTGTGTCTCTCGCTCTCTCTCTCTCTTTCTCTCCCTCGGTCTCTTTCAACCACGTACGTGATCCCGTCTGTGTGTACACGTGTCTTTGCGTGTTTGTGTATGTGTCTGTCTGTTTCTCTCTTTCTCTCTCTCTCCTTCCACCGGCGTGTAGATGTGTGCGTGTGTGTGTGTGTGTATGTGTTTGGGCACACAAGAGCGGCCGTACACCGTGTCTGTGAGCGTGTGGGTGCGCGCGTGGACGTGTTACTCTCTCGTCGTACCGAGGTGTAAACCGAGTGTCGAGCTGAGTTTGCTTCGACAAAGTAGGGCGACGACTGGGACAGCGGCCACGGGCACCAGCGCTCACCGACGAGGAACCCGTGCGCCGTGCGGTGGAGGAACTGTGGAAGTGGAAGAGAGAACCCTCCTCGTAAAACGGCAGCGTTGCTTTACTACGTTCTCCAGTAGGGGAACCTCTAACATCGTTGCAACAAGCATACGCGATTGCTTAGCGGGACGCGCGCCCGCGGAAAAACCGATCTGCCTCGCCAATTTCCACGATCCCGGGCGAATCTCTTTCGGTTTCGTTCCTCACGGCACACGTCGTGCAGACTAGACGGTTTAACGACGGTTTGCATGATTGTTTGCATTCGACAAACTAGACGATCGATCAGCGGCTCCGGCACCGCTCTGTCGCCAAATCTTACCGATCCTCGTTGTCCTGTTTCTATTGTTTTCAGTTGAGCGATCGGGGAGGGTTGATGCTTTGTTCAGGAGAAAGATTCGGCAAATCAAACTGTTTATTTCAATGATCCTTTTGTATATTTAGATTCAATGTCCCAGTGGATTTTCGACGTGTTGTTTTATGCTTTCTGCGAAGGATTTAATCGATGTCCAGGGGCTGCAAGCGCCGCCACATTATTTTCTGTATTCTCGATAACTCGTGAGCTGAAAGGTGAAATTCGCTCGCGTGTACATACTCCTTTTAATTGGAACATGCAATTTTTTTGACGTGTGCAATATTTTTACTGTGAAAAATGCCACCCCTTTGGTGTAGATGCGCGAAATTTTTAGTTTGTTCTCATAATTGTTGTCATTACCAATAATATAAGATTGTGACTGTTTAAGAATAAGTATACTGCCAATGTTTATGCAAATTTACAATCTTGCACGTGGGAATTGGAATTATTAGGTTCGAGAGAAAGTTCTGTCGTATTAAAAAAAAAAAACATTTGAAACAATTTATGAAAATATATGTTTAATATTATTCAATGATATCATTTCCATTATTTATAACAACTTGTTGCCATCTTTCAGATAACCTTTCAATTCCTGTTTTTCATTTACAAGCAAAATTACTCCAATCTAGTATAATGAATTTTCTTCATTGAGACTTTTGTTGCATTAAAAGTAATTTTACTGTTAATGCATTCTGTAGACTGAAGAATTTTATTACTAAACATTATTTACCAGAGGTATAATTATGTACTCTAATAACATTTTTCGTGCACAGTATCGCTCTGAAGAAACTCGACGTCGAAAGTTAAATCGTAAGTAGAAATGGCAAGCGATAACCAGACACATCAGCTGATTATGAGTAAGTGAATGACTCTTTTACAGACCGGTTATGTGATTTATTTTGTAACAAGCATTCTTCCTTGAATTGTAGCAACATTTTTATCGGATACTAATTATTTATGTCGCTGACGATTATATTATATTTTATAAAAATCGCTTTTCAATCCACTTGTGGCTCTTTTTTGATGAAAAAATATAATGATCTTTCTCTAATTGTCAATCGAATATTTCTTGATTGGTGTATATTCTAAGGTTTCACACATTTTTTATAAATAGATAACATTATACGAAAAGATAATATGTATTACTTCTTACAAATTCATCTTTGCTGAAACTACTCCTCAACTACTACCTAGAAGTATGATATTAAAATGTTTATATTAGTTCCTCGAATTATTGAATGTAACCACCAATCTACTAAGCGGATTAAGAACTAAACTACTTTCAAACTAGCGAAGTAGTAGCTGTCAACAACTAATCATGTCAGTGTCAACAAACGCATGTACAACTGTGGTGTACGTGGTGAATTAAAACCAGGTGTAATTACGTAACATTATGTAACATTATCCATAAATTAATATGAAGGTATTTTTCTATTATGTTCAAAGATTCTACGGAAATTAATAAGAACACAAACAAAATGAAATCTGTGCGAAAGTGCTCTGTGTACGCCTACCTGAAAAACTTTTATAATACAAGAATTTACATAATTTTCTTTAAAACACTTGAAAATCGCCAATGAACGGACGCTGTTTTAGAGACTGTTTAAGAACGCAAAGCGCGCCTTAGAATCTCTCGACTTTCGATGAAGTTTACTACTTCACGGATGTATACAAATAGAAAAAACAACATTGGAGCCTTATTTTTCAGAACTTTAACTACGACGGACAATAAAAATTTTATGACATACGCAAAAATTAGAAATCGACTTTTTTCCACTTTTTCAAGACAAATAGACCACTGTGCATCATTTCCATAAACGTATTGCAGAGGATTACGGTAGAGTTTATAGGAGCTGTATCAGTTCGAAAAGCTTCTCGCATGATTCTGTATTTATTGACAGGAAGTTTATTCCAGTGGATCGCAATTTACATGAACGCGATAAATAAATTAAAAATCATACCTATTTCCATCTCATATTTCGATAACCAGGCAGCTTTAATTTGTATCGAAGCGAATTATTTCAGGAAACGTAACCCGGATTAAAGACTTCCTCATACGCGGTTAAGTTGAATATCAGCCTGTTAAAAATGGATGGATTTACAGCAACAACTCGGCAGCTCACAACTTTGTTCGTTAACTCGCGAAACGAGTTCGGTTCGATTTCTATTTCAGTCGGGACTCGTATCCGATTTTTACCAATTCCAGCCATTACCGTTTCGCTTCCGACCGAATAACAGCCGTAATCTGTGCAACGAGGTATGAGATGCTCGAATAGTCTCGTAACTAAATGACTAATGCACTCCACTGTTTATAAATGAGACCGCGGCTACGTAACGCATTCTTGTATTGACAATACGGCAGTTTGCAGTCGCAAAAATACGCTGGCTGGTTTCTCCCATGAATTCTTAATTTTCGACTGCGTTTCTCCGCATTAGAAATTTTATTGCGTCGAAAACGATACGTAGTACCAAACTTGATTCAATAATTATTTTTTATTGCTTCTCCTAATAAGATGAGAATATCAAGTATTAATACAGTATATCATCTAATATTAATATTAATATAGTGTATATCATCTAATATTAATACTGATATAGTATATATAAACTAATATTAAGATATTCATATAAAATATCATTAACATAATTTCGAATATTTTTCGGCAATTCAGTAACGTCCACAGTCCGTTTTTGTCATAAATGCATATAAATCCGCTGTCTAACGATTACCTCCGCCTAATAACGAATCGCAGCATCGGGCATATCATATAAAATCGATCGATATTTCGATTGGAAGTGATTCCGCCTGTCGTACGATACGGAGAATGCGATAGGATTACGTTTATCTTCGGCGTACAGGGTTCATCGTCGATAAAGTGTTTCGTTAGAACGAATCTTTTTTCCATGCGGAGTCCTACGGAACTGTCATTCGCGAACGTCGCGCTGAAACGTTTATACATATGTATTTTAGTCCGTCGATGCAATAGACAGATATCTTTAGAAACAAGATCGATCGATCGATCGATCCTACGCGGCTCAGGTGTGGCACCGATGTTGACGAGAATCGATTCGACGATAGATGACAATGGGAAACTATGAATATGAAAATCAGTTTTTGTTCTGCCGTGCACGTTGATCCGTTCTATGCAAACAGGCTGCGAAATGTTTGCGCAAATCCTTATGTTTATGGATTCGGTCACAGAAATTCGAGTCGAGCAGAATTCGTTTATCTCGTTAACCGTTCTATTACATATCTGATAAGACGGAAACCTCGTCAAGATACGCCGGAGGGAATGGAAATACAAACTTCTGGATGAATTTATTGAAGTCCAAGTGAAACACGAAATTGCTAATTTGTTGTGGATTACGTTCGGTCCCGACAGAAATCGCTCGAGAACCTGGCCTCTCGTCATTGAAGTTTCATCAGGTGGTTAAAATACACATGTTAATTAATCGTTGGAATATTTTCTAAAACTTAAATGACTAAGGTTTTTTCAAATACAGTGAAGTCTCGATTTAAGAAAAACCCTCGGGACCAGAGTCGCCAGACATTCGATTCTCTTAGATCGCACAGTTCACTTTTTCTTACATCAAGGCGTCACTGTAACTGCCTTTGCAATGTACTCCTTAAGTTTATTCCAGAATTTATCATTAGATAACACAGACTGTATGTTAAATTCTTGAACATCATTATTCACAATTGATCTCCATTTTTACATTTTTCACATGCACGAGCAGCATCCGTGCGATTTACAAATGTTTAGCTGCAGAAGCGGTTCCGAAAACACAGTTTCACTTTATTTTCCCCAAGAGGAGGTCTCCAGCCAGCGAAACAAATCCTGCCCATTCCGGCTTTGAAAAACCGACTGGCAAAAATGTAAACTTGCAGAGAGACCCGGTCTAATTACCAGGAATAAACGGTCCTCATTTATTTCGCAGATAAAGGAAAATGTATTTCTCTGCACCGCGGGTGGAAGCCGCGTCAATAGAACTGTACCATCAACTTTTCAAATAATCTTTCTTGGGTGACGGTGTGTTTGAAAAATGTCTATCGTTCCAACGACGGAAGAGAAGCCGAAAGAAACTTTTCTGGTCGTCCTGGGAGACTATGAAAGGGTTCGCAACGTTCCCGTGAAAACGCTTCCGCGATAGAGGAACGGGCGAATCGTCCGAAAAGCGAGCAGACCAGGAAAATGCGACTCTCGGTGCGGTGGGAAGTATTTAGAATGAAAAGAGAAAGCAGCGTGGCATAAACGCGGGGCTCTCCGTGCCCGAGGAACGTTCTCGTCTGTGTACGGGTTCTTGTTATTCTTTTACGGTCTAGGCCACGATGTTCGATAACCGAAAAACTTTCACCTCCCGAACCGCGTTACATTCGCGGAGTCCATGACCAAAGATCGCGGAACACCACCACGTGTTCACGCGCGCGCGCGGATCTCGCTACCCGGGACTCTCTTGATCTTGATCTTTCGGCCGGGCCACGTTACATAAAGACACCGCGCGGCCGAAATATCTCCGTGTAAACGAGTCCTTGGAATGATTTCACGTGGTCCCGTTTTTCTTTTTTATGCGTGCCACCACTCAGAATTGTTTGATCGGATCTCCTGTTTTTTCCCCGAGTCGAGAGAAAGGCCTTGACTGGGTGAGGTCTTTGGCCGAATGTTTGACCGCTTGCGGTTACCGTCTATGCAAAACAGAGAACGGGAAACGCGGCGCTATCTTAATTTAGAACTCGCTTTTTCATTCAATTATACACGATCAGATATTTTGGCACAGCCTGTGTACACCGGGAAAGGCATCCTTCATTTTGCCTATTATTCCGTTAATAAGGGAATATTAACGCGTGTCTAATCGGCTCTCTATTTTCATTTTTACCACGCTTATGCTAACTTGCCTATTGAATTTTAAACCTCTTCCCATAACCACTTGCTTCCGATAACAATAAAAGTAGGAAATAAAATATATAAAATAAAACTTCTTGAAAACCACGCTTATATTAAAATACACTAAAAAGGAGAAAATAATTTTTCTCCTGGTTCTCCATAAAATACCGAATCCAGTTAAATGATTAATAATATTTTTCCTCCATCCATCTCATAGTGTGTGTGAGTCAGAATAGATACAAAAAGAAGCTAGAGTCGTTTATCCACTGCAAGACACAAATGGTTAGGCTGTGGATTGAATGTTAAATAAATAACAAATGTGGAATGTACGCAGAATGCATCAATAAAGAAGTCAGACGCTGAAGGTTCGGATAATCGAGGATCTGCTGTGTTAGTGTATAAAAAAAAGTTTAAAGATTGATCGATGTATCGACGCCATCGCATGAGAAAGATGGATTATCGGAGGCAATCAACGCGGAGAGAAAAGTCAGCCTTGGTCTCGTTGTAAGAAATTAAAGGAAATGCTTGCTCCGAGGATATATCCGCGGGACAGTGTGTCTGCGACAGGAAGAATAGTCCTGCAAAAAGCAAGCATGATCGTGGTAGTGGGAGAACGACGTTCAGGTCGAAGGCCAACCGGCGGAGTGCTCCTTGGAGCACTGTACCTACGTCACAAGGATCCTCGGCGTCGTTGCCCTGACCTCAAAACTAGCTGACTCTCGCTATCGTCGCTACAATTACGATCTCGCCGCACTCCGCTAGATAAACCTCTCCGGCTAGCCAACGCAAACGTGCTTCCCGAATTTCCCGAAGACGTTGCTGTGATATCTATTCCGTGTACAAATTAATTCGTCGCTCTCTCACGGGTAATAAATTGTACCTGTATTTTGGATTAATAAAATTTCGAAGATTGATCACTTGTATAAATGTAATTTTTCGATTCTAATGATAAATTAATTTTAAATTTCAGTTACAGAGAATTTCAAGTTTAATCTAATTCTTGTAATTCTATGAGATAATATCGTAGTTTGGACCATGACTTTTCACATTCGGCAGAGCTTTTAGGCATAGATTGACAGCTCTATCACAAATATTATTGACCCACTTGAACCTATCATACGACATTTACAGTACAGTTCAGTGGATAAAAGAATACACTGGCGCACTTGAGCCGTTGAATATGTATGAACCTACTGTGGGGGCGTGTGGTTCCAGTGTCGTCGGATAAGGGAGCACGAATTGAGGGAAAAAATTACCCTCTCTCTGCCAGTACCGGGTAAGTCACGCGACACGTAGGAGAAAGGTACAAATCTTGAGTCCGGTAAAGTAAACTTTACCCTGCTCCTGACTTGTTCTTTTGGAAATATTAAAATTATAAACATGTTTTTTCCTGAGAAATGTTTCTAGTGAAGTTCTCCCTAGAAGTACATATTTACACAAACCTGGTGCGAAATCTAAATACATGCCATTTCTTAAATGGCTAAACATTTGAGTGGTCACATTCATGTTGCTTCTATAAAGTAGTGTGAAAAAGTGTGTGTTCACTGGTCAGTATGCCAAGTGTTAGTGTCGCCATTGTTTTGACGCGGCATGCGAGCGCGCGAAGATTCCTAGACCGTTCATTGGATAGTTTTTAGAGGGCAGGAGGGTAACACGCTCGGCTTGGCGGCCGAGAGCCGCGCGTAATTTCGTGCTTTCTCCTCCGATCAGAAACGGAGAGTAAGACCGGAACGACGTTTGACACACTTGCCGCTTGAACCGGCTGAGACGGCGACACTCTTCCTGGAAGAGCCGCGGAAGGGAACGACGCGAACGAAACTATTCGTCACCGGAAATAGATTGTTCGTTGGCGAGGCGGCCGCTTAATACCGCGGCAAACAATAGTTGACCCGAATATGCGCGCTGAAACGGCGAACAAGACCCGACCCTGATGAGACGAAAGCCGCTCGTTACGAACAATTGCACGCTGAAAGGTCATTAACCGCGGCTGATTACGACCAGCGAACATTCTCCGCGTTGTCCCTTAAATATTCCGAGCAGAAATCACCGGTGTACACGATGCGATCCAACGGAGAGAAAGAGAGAGGCGCCCTTAATGGGCCGCAACAGCGTGTCGCTTACCTGAATCATTTACCGGTGGAACGATCGACAGGGATATTGTTCGGAACAGGAAGCAACGCGTCGACTCAACTCGACTCGATTCGATTCGATTCGCGTCGATCCACGCTTCTGAGCTTACGTCGAGCTCAATGAGACCTCGGGCTAGAAGCGATTTATGACCGTCGTCTCGACGAATCGACTCGATATTTCCTGATGTCGCTTCCCAGAAGATCTAGGAATTCTTCGGTTCCAGCATGCATCGGCAATAGTACGGCGAAGTAGCCTAATAGAGGACCTCGTTTGATATCGGACCCCTGTTAGCCCCGATACAGAACACTTGATTTTTTATTAGGAAATCTATCAGATATGTATTACAACTTAATGTACATTACAGACTGCAGTGATTAACGAGAACGTTAACAACATTGTGGGGAGAAAAAGTTTTTGAAGTGAAAACTTCTTTACGCGCATCGCTTACACGATCCCTGGGCAGTGAATTAATCTTATCCGTCACGCGCCGAGGTGAAACGCTAACGGGTATACTTGGGGGAGCCGAGAAAAAATTGTTTTTTTATTTTTTATACAGAATATTCTGTACATTACAGACTAGTGAATAACGAGAACGTTGATAACATCGTGGAGAGAGAAAATTTTCATTTTTATTAGGAAATCTATGAGATTTATTACTACATAATATGCATTGCGAGCTTACACAAATGCTGGGCAGTAAATTAATCTGATCCATCATGCTCCGAGGTGAAACGCTATTCGGTTAAACTTGGAGGAGCCGAGAAAAAACTATCTTTCTATTTTTTATTAGGAAAAACACGATGCACATTACAAACTAGTGAGTAACGAGAACGATAATAACATTCTGGGGAGAAAATTTTCCTTTTTATCAGGAAATCTCCTATGAGATTTGTTGCGACGTACTTTATGTCGCGAGCACGAGGGATGGGAGTGATAAGTACGCGAAAAATTCGCCAGGCATCGCGGAAGGTTGAGCAAAGTTGCCCGTTGAAGGCGAACGCTTCCAAAAGGATAAACGATGCGGCTCATCTGGATTACCGTTCCCCGTGCCGTGGCTCGAACCGTTGAACGTCGCGAGGTACCGCAAGCCCCACTGACTCACAGAACTACTTTCCCTTCTTTCTCGACGAGGTATACCTACTATACTGCCTCCGCGCGGTGAACAGAGAGCCCCGTTATCCAGCCGGCTCGTCGAGAGTGAAACGTTTGTATACCGAACTCTGCCTTCCCACAGAATAACGTGACTGTGTTCCAACCCACGTTCAAAACCTCTCCCCCTACATAACCTTTTCCATTTCGGCCCTTTTATTTCGACTTCTCTTTCGGCTCGTCTCTTTCCCCCGCGTTTCCCTCCTTCCCTCTGTCGTCACGTCTCCCACGGAATTTCTGGTTCTGCTTTTTCACTGTCGGCACAGTTTTCTAGAACAAATTGCTAGACACAGCAGGCAAATGTGAATTTATACTTTTAATACATGTTATTATTCTTTCAATGGTTCCATTGCTTTAAATTACACCTCCGATGATAAAGACGAAAGAAACATTCCTTAACAATTGTACGGTTTATTTGAATCAACCTGAACAATTAATCAAAAATTGACTTTTGACCGGGCAGATCGGATAAATTGTGCAGCAATAAACATTGATTTGTAAGAAAATACGGAAAATGTAACCTATCAGGTGTAGAGATCATTGTAATTTGAATTGCCGAGCGGTTTCGTCTTTCTCCGTTGCCACATATACTCGGTTATTTTAGAATGGAAGTACAATGAAGTCGACGCCGTTTGAAGTACGAAATCCGACACCCGCGAGCATGTATTTTGCAGCACGGTAAATAGAGCGGCAAAATTTGTTGCACCGACGCGAAGGCAGCGACGTACTGGCTCTAAAAAACATTTGCCACTTAGTCTAGAAGGATTACATTGTCTACTGTGTCAAGGATATTATTCCAACTTTCGAAGGTTCGTTTTTAACATGTTGCTAACCGGAAGTAATGCACTGATAGAAATGATTTTATCTTTGAACTTGATTGAAATTGCCATTGAATGTTGAAGTTTCGCTTCTGAAGTGCTATAATTACTGAATGGAAATAGTCAGTGGTTTTACAGACAATTACAGTCAATTTCGAGGATCGAGCGATTCGCAAGCAAATTTCTATTCTTCCGTTTAGTTTTTCGTACGAGATTCCTTCAATCATAATTGTATACTATTCACCTAATACCAGTCGTATACTGTCAACACAAAGGAAGCGACGCTGTATTTGAAGTAAATTACCCGTAACGAGTACAAAGAGACGGCATTGCTCGAAACACAAAATGTTGGGTTACATTGTACACGGATGCTACCAACGAAATAGATAACTCTGGCATTTTATTAACGAAAACATGGCGGAAGGTACCCGACTGCAATTTTACCCGCAGCGGTACTTTCAGCCTTGTATCCGCCATTGAGTCGCGCGGCGAACCAAGATGGCGACGCGCGTGAAAATGGCTCGATCGTAAGCGTGCGAAATATTCAAGTGATACTAGTTTTAAAATACGTAATAATATTGAATCGTGGCTTGAAGATTACTAAAATAATGAACCACATTTTTCTCAAATAAATTTCTCGGACAATTATAAAAATTGTTACGAATATTTATAATACATTATTTTCGACTTTTCTTCAAATTATCAACAGGTGGTATAAATTTTCGATGGACTTCTGTCTCAGACCTTCCAAATAGAACATTTTTTACAATTTTATATGCAATTTAAAAAGTAAAGTTGATTCATCAGTTTCCCACGAAAACATTTCCGCGATTTCAGTCCCTAGAATACTCAAATTTGTAAATGGGAAAATGTTAATGCGTTCGGATAGTCGAATCCGGAAAAATACGTGGTAGTGGCAGGGCAGAAGTTTTCTGATGCGCGTATTTAATAAAACAAGTCATAGTAACACGTCCATTACTTTTGCATACGCTTAGCACACGTGTGCACACACACACAATCCCACGGACAGAAGTCATCGACCGAGTACGATTACCTTTTCGTCCCTTATATAACCTAGCCTCTCGCGAAACTGTTACGCGATATTGGCAGCGTAAAACGATCATTATAGCACGACGACAGCAGGAAAATGAAACTGTCCTAGGTGAAACTACCTGCGGGACTGTTAAACGTTCTCGTAATGTTTCCTTCCTGTCTCCAAACTGAGCTGTGCACGCGGTGGGCGTGCCGCAATTAGACAACCTGGCTATTTAAAGATTGTCAAGCGCGACGAACCAGTCGCACCGCGGTTTTTCAAACTCTTCGGACATTCACGGGAACGTATGTACGAAACAATGCCTGACCGTAGTACAGTGAATCCAAAAAGACTCGAGAAATATTTTTGAAGAAATATTTCAAGTCAACTTTGTATTTTTTTTTCAAATGGAAACCTGCGGTAAAAAAAAGTACCCTACGAAAATTGCTGGGCTTTTTACGTACAATAAGATCCCATAATAAAAAATATAGGTTTCCATTTGAAAAAATGAAGTTGACCTTCAAATGACCTCGAAAACGCCACCAAAATAAAAAGCTGATACTGCCCCTCTCTTTCCCCTCGAAATCCTTTGACACGTGTTTTACATTGTTTTAATATCTTTCATACTTTTCGAGATATTCAGCTGGAAAGTTTTCAAATGAACACCCGGTATAATAAAATCGTGTCTGTCTGTCTTTTTGTGACGGCATCCTCTGAGAACGGCTGAACATAGAAAGCTGGTTTGAGCCATTGGACGCAGCGTTTCTTCGGGAAGGTTTAGGAGAAATCCGCATTCGAAAAAGTCCATTCGTTCAAAAGTTGTGACGTCATTAGTGACCAAAGACAATCGTTTCGACCTCTTTTCGGCACGTTTCTGCTTATAAGTTTTGGATTTGTTATTGCACGCGGACAAAGTCGCGGGTACAGCCAGTCTTTACTTAATTTTTAAACTTAATTTTTAGATTTTTCATATAATGCATGTCCAAAGAAATGGAGCTGTCGTAATGGCGTCGTAGAAGGGGAGAATGGGAGACAAGTTTTAATCTGGCGACACTGGGAAGTATCAGCGTTCGAGGGTTAATTGTTGATTATTTTTCGCTTTCGAAGCCCTCGAACCTGTCCGCACGTGGCGGGCTGTGCGGATGTTCCCGCCATCTAATTAAAATCGAGAGACAACTAATTCGGTTTGCATAAACGCTCCACCGTAATCCCACAATAACCCGTAAACAGCCACCGACGGGAAAATCCTTATATAACGCATGTTAACGAAACCAGAAACTACTCGGCCAAATAATTTCCTCGCTACGCGCTGGAGCGCTCGTTCGAAGTGCGAAAGTCCTTCTAATTAACGAACAGTTCAGCGGCGAACTTCATGACGCAATTAATAAGGGGATGTTTCTTCACCGGGGAGAAAAACAAATTAAAAGCTTTCCCGTATGCTCCCGGAGAAATTCAGTTCGAAAATTCGTCGCAGGTGCGTCCGATTGAATCCTATCCAGCTTGGTGCGAGTTCATCGTCGACTGTTTTCTCCAAACCGTGTTAAAATCAAAGCGGAATAAAATCTTTTACGTACTGATTTCGAATTGGTTTTGGAGAGCTGTAAAGAATTAGAACGAGCTATATCGTTATTACCATACGTTTCGTTAATATTTACGCTCGCGTTAATGTTGAATTGCGATGCCGCGTATAACAATGAAATCTCGCTGACGCAGAAGTATTTAAATAAAGGGAACAAATAAATAACGCGAAATATTTGACTTGTTCAAATGCATTCCGAAGCAGATTTCGAATTATGCCGGTAGCGTGATTGTTTAAGACTTCGTATTTTAGTGTGTTAAGTAAGGTTAATATTCATCAGTTTAAAAATTTCAAAAAATAAATAAACGAATTATTTAATAAAAGTCGTTGAGGTACCTTAAAATCGATACTTATAATGACACAACGATTTCGTTATTTTAGTTTATCTTTTATTCGATTTTGTATAAAGTACGTTTTATTATGATGTATTTTTATAGTTCCATAGATATTAGATAAAGTGGAAAATATTTAGTTACGTCTTTGAAAACTTACGCAATTTTTACATTGGTACAAATATATTTTTACTGTTTCAATTCTTTGTGAACGACGCGCAACGCATCGCTCCAGATAATTATTCGCGTCGATAGCCAAGCGGAGATTCTTTCGGCGAGGCTAATTCGCAGTTCGAGCATCTTCGGCCACTAAAAGAGGCGGCCATTGCTTGAACGGTGCGGCCGTGACTCGTCGCGAATCGCCGATACCGAATCAATTCAGCTCACGGTGCTCACGAACCATTCCATGCTCGTTTGTCCCTACACGTGTAAATCGTTAAAGCCGGTAATGGATCATCGAGGATCACGTAGATCCTTGTCGTGGCGTGCCGTGGGAAACCCGAGGCATCGTTGATCGTAGAAACGCGAGATACGGGGCCGATATGCGCTCCGACGTTGCCTCCTTAGATATCGAATCGGATGTCACCGGTTCCGTAAAAGGAGGATAACGTTTGCGCATGCAGCACGCCGCGGACTATTCTGTACACATATTTGTGAAATAAATAGACGGGAACGGATGGCAAGGAAGCCTCTTAACCAGCAGACGTCTCGATCTCCGGGCCGATACGTCCTGCTCGTATATCGATACCGGTACTTCCGCGGAAAAACCGAAGCAAAAGGTTCCGCGGATGCGTATCTAGACCAACTAGCGTCGCGCTTGTCCACACCGTGGAATTCATGGATTAAATCCTCGCCGCGCCATTTTCTTGACGGATACCGTGACCAGAACACTTTTTGTATTTTTTATTTTAACCCCTTGTCGTACTTTGACGAGTCAGACTCGTGATGAAGGTTAATCAAACAAGAATTAACTCTTTTATTTACGATGAATCTTTCCTGAACGGATTATTTCAGTTGCGATGCAAGATATTAAAAAATTTATAATTCTTGTGGGAGAACAAAACTACAGATCCGTGATGAAGGTCTTTAACAAAGTCTCACAAATATGAATGTTACGCGCGTTTCGTTTTAGACGAAATAAAAGTGGTGTAAGCGCAGAATTATAGCAGTTTAATTATAATGGGTAGATGTGGGTATAGCGTGTGTATCATTGAACTATAGAGGTCCAGACGATCGGCTTCCACTGCTATAGGAGTACGTGCGAACGAGCGTTCGCCGGATAAATGGATGCGAGTAGGAATATGCACCGGCAGCCGGTTTCACTGCCAGCCAGCAATAGAGCGTGGGTCGAACGCCGTTGCCATTGTACGTTGCGCGGAGAAACGGCTCGCCTCGGTTAGCCTAGACGCGTTTAGACCTAGCCAACGAGAATACGTGGACCGTGTCGGTGCGAGAGGGATCGAGAGAGAGAGAGAGAGATCGTGTTCCTCGATACGGACGCCGAGGACCGACGCGCGTCCCAGATTCGAGCTTTCGAGGAATTCCGCGAGCGAATCTGCTCGTTTAACCCCTACTTTAACAACCGAAATTTTCGACGGTGTTTCACTAGTCTGTCGCTGACGAAATAACTTTAATTACTCGATTTCTGGCTACCTATAAGAAACAACAGAGAGACTTACGTGTCTGCAAAAAAAGTATCTTAAAGTTTATATCTTTTTGTACGACTACATTTATTTCGATGCTTAAATATTTACCACAAACTAATCAAATTTTATTTCATTTAAAAAGAGAGGCATAACATTCATATCTTGTTGGATTTCTTCACACCCCTTTCAAGGAAGTACTTTTAATTTTTTTTCTCTCCCCATACTATACTGCTAAGTATTTTTTTAGACAATTTCGTTGGTTTAAATTAATTAATTTTTTAAAATATTTTTCCCTTAAATATAAAGCACAAACCTGACCTTCTTTCAATTTTTTCATCGCAATTAAAAAAATCATGCAGTGAAGGGTTAACTAGATAAGGTACCGTCACTCAGTTTCTTTTAAATTATTTTATTAAACTTTTTTAGGACACTTTTAAAATTGTCAATTGACAAACAATTTTGACTGTATATTCTCGGCTTAGGTGTTTGCATAAAATTGCCCTGTTTTCGGTTCCCAAATACCATTTTTAATTATAAGGATTATAGAAAGTGAATCGAAGTTGTCGGAAGAATGCCTATAAAAATGCTACGAACTGAAAGTAAATGAACCCGTGAAAGTTCTACGGTTGCCGGATCGCCAGGCAAAACATTGAACTGTAATATCGAATGCAACATTTATAGCCTACCGACAAAATACGCGCGGCGCGTATTATGCAAAAGCTTCCATTGTCGTTGCAATTACAGGCACCGCATTACAACGCAATCTCCTCGAAACAAATACAGATTTAGTATCGAGAAATGTATTAAATCGATCGAATGCATATTTTTCAGTTTTAAGTAGAATAAAATCAGAGTAATATCCATGCAAATGACACATTAACATACATATGGTGGCACATCGATTTATTTATGGCGTTTCTCGTTAGCATTCCACGTGTCTGCGGATGGATATGACAACTGCTACGGAAAAACCAAGTCCATTCAGCTGAACAAGTCTACTGTTATTTCTGTTGACGTAGAAGTAGACTTTCGAATCTTCGATGAAATCTTCAAAAGAATATTTCGGTATACTTTTTGGTGAAAATCGTTTATAAGAACCTGTCAAAGTGCCCCGATTAATCCTGGTGATTAATTCTAGTGATTTATGACAAAAATGGGTACGTAGAATTCAAAGCAGTGGACATGTTAAATCGCAGTCTTTTTCTTCCACAGTAATACGTACAAAATAATATTTTCTTATGTTGTATTAGGTTTCTCCAATTATTTTTTGTATTTAGAACACATCATACTTCCATAAAATGCTTGCATTATTATGTCATGATAAATTAGGAACAATATTAAAATGAAGAGGAGTTACGCAGGTTGTAGAAGACAAAATCTGAAACTCATTCGACGGGTAGTTGCAGTGTTAATCGAAGTGTCTCGCAGCAGGCGAGACAAAAGGAGAAACAGGTGTAGTGGTTTCAAAGGAGCAACTCGGTGAATTTTATTTTCCACAGCGCGGAGCGTATTTCGACACGCTTTCCTCGGCGCGGTCACCGGATGCAAGAAGTGCGAATTGAACGATCGCCGGTTTAGAGGGAACGGGGCCGTATAAACCGCGGTGGATTCGCTTAACGCCGTCACGTTCCATTTAGGAGCGGCTGCAGAAGCAGCTACGGTTCCTAAACCCCCTACTCGGCACCGTAGAAAGTGTTCCTTTGCTTATTATCGCGGGTATAGTCACTTCCTCGTCGACGGACTGACCTTTCCCTCCGCTTCTCCTGTCTTCAGAATCGGAAGGGAAGCACGTCAGCTCGCGCAATTCCCGCTGCCATCTTTGTGTTGCGTGCTCACTTCCAAATGTCAGTCTCGTCACGTCCGTAGCAAATTAATAAGAAGTCGAAAACTATTTATGAATTTGCAACGATAGACCCCCTAATGTCATTATCTAACATTCTTTTTAATTCATATTTTTATGTCTTACATCAATTTATAATTGTCCATGACAGTAGAAATTCACCATAAATAGTCTGAAATTTAATGCATATTTTTATAGAAATATTGTAGTACGTTTCCAATGTTTAAATGATTTATAACACACTTTGAGTTTCATAATAATTGAAGTCACAAAGATGCTTCAAGCACATATTGTTGTAAACATTGCGAAACATTAACGATTAACTGTAAATATAAGTGCAAATATAAATAATTCTCCTATTCCCAGCCCGATGTACCTTTCAATGGTTTTCGAACGTTATTCTCCGTGTCCACACGAGTTACGTTGGAAAGATCAACATAATATCCCTCGCACTTGAGTCCATTTCAAAGTAAACCGAACTCGGAGCTGGTACGTGTCTCACCTTAAAAATGAAGGTCTCGAGAGTACAACCCGCGGAACACACGCGCCGGAGTCGAGCACGTTGAACACGGGCCTGGAATTTCTTTAACAACGATTCTTTAGTAGCTTATTTTCCCAATAGTTGTGTCCCCCTTTTACTCTGGGGAGCACTAACTCGTGGTTTCGGAGTCGCCAGATGAGGGGAGGGAGCAGGAATTGAGGGGAAAATGATTCCCTCTCTCTGCCAGCACCGGAGTAGTCACGTGAAAGCGTGGGGACCAGAGGAGAAGGGGAAGGTAGAGTGGGGACACATCATTTATTGCACAAATTAAATTTTACTAGAATTTTTGGCTAAGCTAATTTTTACTAATTAAATTGACTTTGATTTTGTGGGAATCTTCAGGATTGATATTCGACACTTAACTCTTTGGGGACTGGATAGGGAGAGTGGGGGGGCGGAGTCTTAATCTGGCGACTCTGGGTGGCATAGCGATCCCCGTTCACGCCTGGCACAATTCTCTTTTCTAACAAGCCGACGAGCACGTTTAGAATCGATGCAAACTGGTCATTGACGCGGTGCTCCAGACTCCGGGGCACCAAAGATCCGAGAAAGTTAGGTCAATCTGGCTGTGCCAGGACTGTCCTTCGGCCTTGTTTGTCGAGCGTGTACTCGAAACACGAGGTTAATGGTATACTTTACAATTCTTTTTGTCCGGTCGGTGGATATAGGCATGTCGGGGGTCTCGCGAGTATGGCAACTGGTTTACATTATCGATCCGAAGTTTGGCTGTGACTTCACTGAACTTGGGCGGTTGCGAGATCGCGGGCAACTGTGTTTTAACCTTTTGTTGCGGAAATGGGTTAAGATCGGATCGTTCGGATTTCAAAACAATTTCCATGAGATGTGATTTCGGCATAATTATTTATCAGCTCTTTTATCATATCTAGTTCGAAATAATGAAGAACACAATCAGTCATTTCTCTAACATAGATGAAGTGTCTACTCCAGATTGACAGGAGCTGTACAAATTCCAATTTGAAAAATGATTAACAAACTTTACTGGGTCATTTCGACTCACCTCGATCGTTTTCGAAATGTCCACACCCGAGATTTAATTCGCCACTTAATTCGCCATTTAATTCGTCAAGATCTCCGACTTCCGAGCCATCAGCATAAACTTCGTAAAACAGTCTTTTACGACTTTCGCAGAGACCAATTAACAAGTCGGGTCCCGAAAACATTAAAATCGTCGCGACCGGGCTTGATCTTCGTCGTTTCGAGGAATATCGAGAAATTCGCGTCGGTGCGAACGAGTCCGATTCAAACGGCGATCGCAAACGATTGCTCTAGCACGAGGGCGAGGGAGTGAGAGAGAGAAAAAGGGAGGTTGAACGACCTCTTTAAAACGCGCGTTCGGAGCGGTTGAACGACCTCGGGACGGCCGCGAGTAGCGGCTTTATTTTTTAAACAATGGGGAAAGTCTTGCGAAAGCAGCGGCCCGGCGCCGGCCCGCTGTAACGCCGGGCTCACGTGCGAACGCGAAGCCAACCAGGGGGACACGAAGAGCCCGGAGAGCCTTTCGCGACAGGGAATCCTTTCGTTTTCGCTTGTCACGGCTCGCTTTCAAGCTCGTCCTCTCTCTCTCTCTCTCTCCCTCTCTTTCTCCTCTCCTCTCCGCGAATATTTAAGCCTTTCACCCGCGCAACCGGCCACCCGACGAAACTTAGCCTTAATGGCCACCACGCTCGCCTCGTTACGAAACGAGTCCTCGCCGAGCGCTCGGTTCGGTCGAGGAATTCGGCCGAGGGAAGGTCAAGGGCCACCGAGCACCGGCTTTCACCAGAAACTCGATCAGCCGACCGGAATCGGCATGCTCGGGTCACCTAGGCGAATCTCGAAGCCCTCTAGCCTTACGTCTGCGTCTATCTAATCTCTGATCATTTTCCTCTGACCTGCATGTACATAATTCAATTATATAGTTGCAACCTTAAAAATCGCAGTCTTGTTGTCATCAATCTGTCGACATTCGTCCTGAAAGGGTTAATTAACAGAGCTAACGATCTTGAACGCTTTCTCGTATCAGACAGTGCCTCTGTTCCCGACACACACACCTATCTGCCTAAGTGTTTCGAATTCATTTTCTCCACGTTATTCTGAGATTCGTATCGTTGAGAATTTATTACCGTGACACGCGGGGAATTTGGTTACGACGGAAATTCCGGGGACCAGTTCCGATGAGCCACGATCAGAGATGAAGCTTTCACGGCCATATTCGTGCGTGCACTTCACCGAAATTCTATCGTAATTAGCGGTAGCGGCAAATTGGCAAGCTTACAAACTGAAATTTGATTGATGATGATTTCAATATTGAAAATCAATATTGATTATAGATACACTCTGGATTTTATGCATTTATAACAAAAATGAGCAAGTGCAATTTAAAACAGTGGAGATATTAAAAGACTGTACTAATTTTCACCACATTGAAATTATTAATGAAGAATATAAATTTATATTTAGCTCCTGCGTCTTGGAATTGATGCACAAACTTTTTATTTTGCATGAACATCCGCAGTGTAATTATAAAACATAAAGAGACTATATGTAGTCTAAATTTTCTGAACATTCAATTTACATTTCTTGTACGTGTGTACAATATTTAGATCCAATACTTATATCATATGAAAAAGTGTGGCTTAAAAAATATTTTTCCAGTATTTTAAAAAGATAAGTATAGTGTAGTATATCGCGAATGGTAAAAATTGTACGCTAATTACTTTAATTTATGAACTCATCTTCACCGGCGACACTGTTACCACGCATCGATGTCACTGGACTTCCGACCGCGCTCGCTGTGCTTGCAACGAAGGACCCAACGAAACAACATTCTAACAAGGTGCAATAAAAGTTGTATTAACTATTAATTACTCGAACAGAGACTTCCATTGATGAAATATATTTTTTCCTGTAGGTTAAATGTAAAAAATAAAAATGTAAAATAAAATGTTCAGTGGTTGAATAAATAAAGAAGAATGAACAATTACGCGTCTAATTACATCTTTTAAATAATTTAAAAATAAGTCAGAACATTGAATAAATGATAATAAAATATCTGATTTAATTACGTTTCATAATTGACAAAACAGTCCGACTAGATCAGAAGAAAAATAGGTGGTACTCAGAGTGGGGCAAAAATTTTATTCAAATAAAAATTTCGGATAAAATGCGTGTGTGTCTTTTTTCCAAGAGGGTTTTAAACCCACTCTTTATTCGAAAATTTTATTTGAATAAAACTTTTTCCCTGGTGCGGTATCCCGCGGTCAGAAATATGCTTTGCAACAAATTCAATGGACAATAGAAAATGGCAGATGTCCCGGCAACGGAGGCGTGTTTCGAAACGCCCAACACAACTTCTCCATTGATCGTGATATTCCGTCGATACTATTCCCGAACTCGTCTATGTAGAATCTGGCAGCGCGAGCCAGGAGCTCGAAATAATCTCTGCAATATCGAGGTTGCATCGAAATCTTCGATTGCGCGGTAGAGAAACCCGTTACGTAAGAAGATTATGATTTTCGATCGGAACACAACTATTGTCCCGTGATGGATCAAAGGATTACGCCAACATAACAATTCTTCGAACAGTCGTTTCGCGTAGATTGACTTTCGAATTTTTGCCAAAACTTCGATTGTTTCGAAACACTTTATAAGACACCTTCTTTTAAAATATCTCGACATGTATGTGCTCGCTCGAGTATTTATACTTCCATATAATTTGAAGAAAGATTTACACAATCTAAGAAACGATCATTTAATGGAATAAATTCTCTCCGTAACCCGATCTCTAACAAACAACTTATATAAGAAAGTGGAAATTAACATAAATCTTCTCGATTTTTAAATTGAGATCCGTCGGGTTTATTGAACAGTATCTTATTTTGCCTAGATCAAATAGATCCTTCATTCATTGTCGGCTGAATGAGAGTGGGCTGGGGACTCATGAGAACCGATTATTTCCACATTCGCGTTCGCACGATATCGCGATCATTCTGCGTGTGCGCTCAAATACGCGTGTGCATACATGGATACGTGTGCACGCGAACACGGTGATTCCTACGTGCGAACTACGTTCGATGGATCGATTGCGTAAATGTAGGAAGCGCCGATGCATTCACCTTTTGCGCGGTGCAGCCTTGCTCGGCTAGCGGTTCTCATCGAGGCTCGCATTTTTCCCGCCAAAAAGCCACAACCAATGGACTGCGAAATTCATGCAATTACCGTAGCCCCGAGTGCATGAAACGTAAAATCGGAGCCTAAAGGTTCTAGGTTCTTCTCAATTCTCTTTTATTGCGACTTTAATTAATTTCGTAGCTAAAGCGAAGTTCGCGGCGTTTAATGCACGATGACGTAGCTCCGACACTCGACTTGTTGTTGAACGTTGACTCATAAACAGTGGGTAGAACGACGATCTACGCGGCGGGCTCGATAGACGATGGATATGGCGGTCGGCGAAGACGAGAGAAAGTTAGCGACCCAAGAGAAGCTGCTAGCCAAGGTAAGACGTTATGTCGTTTTATCGAAAGGGACACACAGTGCTACAGACTACACCGTGAGGTGTTTCGAGAAAGTCGACGCACGTTTGCATCCTTATCACAATTTCCAACATTCATTTCCTCGTCGTGTTCCATATATTCCAAATATTTCCATACTATTTA
>CM052319.1:4926876-5062209 GCA_028455605.1 Lasioglossum malachurum | reverse complement strand
GAGGGAGGAAGGGGCGAAGAGGGGGTGAGAGAGAGAGATGGGGGTGGCAAGCAGCAAGCACTTCAGTGACGTCACCGTGCGGATAGGGGTGGTAAAAGTGGGAGCGGGAGAGGGGCGTCGGTTACTGAAGGGTGGTGGACGGTTGGTAGGGGTTGTCGGGTAATGTTGGGGATGGTGACGGGGTGAATGACCGACCTAGACTCGAAGTCAGGGGTGTGCAATGTATGAAACCATCCGTAATAGCAACCCTCCTTCAAAGCAATCTACAAGGGTAGGCTTTACACCCTCTTTCTTCGTGTTTGTGTTCTTCTCGCTGGCCGTGGCTGTGTTCGTTATAGGAGAAATGCTGGCGCATAACTCGCGAGGGTTAGAGTGCCTTAATGAACACGAGAGTGTGCTAAAAACACATTCCTTCCGTCTCTCTCTCTCTCTCTCTCTCTCTTTCTCCCTCGCGCCTTTTTTTAAAACAAGACCATCGAAGAACATCCACTGATTTTTAGTCGCGCAGACGTCACGAGAAATAGACGGGCATTCGAATTTTCTGGCACCGCTGTCGCCATGCTGCTGTTCGTGGAATTGTCGAGCGTGCACTGGTTGTTAAATGCTACTACGATTTTCAACTAAAATCAATGCATATTACACATTCTTCGTAGTTTTTTTATTCGAGTACCTTCGTTGTAGGTAGAAATTAATTAAAACAACAACTTTCTGCGTTGACCCTCCATTCAGCTCCATTCAGCTGATCAATTGATTATTAATTAATTGAATAAATAAAACGTTGCATTGAGAACAACAGGATCTTTATGAAAAATCAAAATTTTACATCTGAATTGCAGCACAATCTGGAGTGAAGGAGAAATTTATCTTCTTTCTTAATGTGCTTGATAGGTTTCTTTTGAAACTGATATAACAGTATTAAATTACGTGTAGTAATGAGTCTACAAGAAATGTCTAGAAAAATATGTTTTTTTGAAGAACTTGATAAATGAAGCTGCGGATTCGAAGCGGAATCGTACTAACCATTTTCATAGACAATATTCTATTAATTGGTGGCTAATCGACGTCGAGGAGAACAGTCGAAGTTATTTCGAATAGAGCTAGGCATTTCATGGAAGCAAAGTGGCGATGCCTATTCCAGATCTCGAGGCGTTATCAGCGATCGGCTTATCATTTTATTTGCTGCGGCCATTTTCGACGTTATCGCAACGGTTCCCTCTGTCGATATCTCGAAAGCAATTGGTCCCCTCTTCCGATGCATAGCCACCCAGAAATCAGCGTCGGAGATACCTGCAACGGCTATTTCTCCGTTTACACGGTCGCTAATAATGACGTTTGGCTCGGTGACAGGACAAGTGGCAGCGGAGCCGATCGGCGATCGGCGAACTTCAACGAGCCCGGCCCGTGACTACGTACCTCGAGGTCAGAAGATCATCGATGCAGATCAGCCACTGTGCACCGATGACTCCGTGTCCCAGAAAGATAAAGGCCGTTCCTGGTCGGTAAACTAACGCGGGCTTCAGCCCGGGGTGAATCGAGTGCACGAAGAGGGTAACGCGATCGATAGCTGACCAAAAATAGGATCTGCCGCGGACTCCCCGTGTGGGAGCTTTATCAGAAAACACTTTCTCGGAGCGTTTCTCACAATTTTCATTTGCTACACCCGAACATCAGAACTAGAGGAAGGCAGACCGTCTAAATCTGTCATTTTGAAGCTTCGGCAACGAGTGTTCAAAAATAGTAGAAAAGAACATCGGAGAAAATTAGCTAGCAGAAGTTATCCCGGGTCCCCCGGCGACATTGAAAGACTTCAGACGGGAGAAGAGTGGCTCCCCCGGGTTGGGGAAAGTCAAAAAGCTTTTCCGCCGAAAATGTCATCCCCCTCCAGTCGGTATGGTGTCCTCGTGTTTTCCCAGTTTCGGGTGTAGGTTGTTGCGTGCACGAGGGTTAGGCTCGTCGTTCTCTGTGGCGTTACTGCCACACCACGTGGTCCGTATTGATCCTCTTCGGTGGGCACGCTGAAGGAGAGAGAAGAGAGAAGCAACGAGCAGAGGGGCTGCGGGAGGGAGGTTCGATGCGTTCTCTCTCTCTATCGGAGCTTCCCTCTCCGGGTTCTCTCCTACTCTCTTCTATCTCGCTCTAGACGATGTCCGACCCCTGTGCGAGCCTCTCTCTCGTCGCAGAGGGTAGCAGCCTAGTGCCCCTGCCTCTCGGTCGTTCACCCTTCGTATACACTCGATTCCGATTCTCCGTTCTTCTCCCGTTTCCCCCCTCGTCTTCCCACCTCCCTTTTGCTGCCACCGATACGACCAATCTGAGAACTTGTCCCGGACTATACTTGACCCCGCGGATACGCGTCGGGAATTAAGAAGCAGGTAGAGCGGTTATGAAAAAGACGGAATTAGAAACCGGCGACCGAGGACCAGAGACCGACCAACAGAGGGCTACCATCTTGCCCTTAGGCGGTTTAGAGATCGCCGGCAATTTCTTCGGAATGAAGGATCCTCTTTTGTTGCTGCCTTCGGATCGAATGCGAAAGCGATGACCTATATCTCCGAACAGCTTTGAGTTATTACCGAGATGTTTGCAGATGTTCATGCTTTGTCCGCTGGCAGTTCTCGAATTGTCTTTTTTTTTGTCGAATTTGCGATATAAATTAATAGGTGGAATTTAAAGGTAGCAGAATTATTAAAAGGAAAGTAAATTTTGATGTATCTCCTGCTAAATACCTTCGAGGATTTTTTATGAAGAACATTTTCCTCAGACAATTAGATTATTTATTACTGTGTTAAATAATGGGAATATGAACATAATTAAATTGTACGTTTGCAATTTCAGAAATTATACATATACATAAATTTAAGGGACTAAAATGGCGAATGATTTTACTTACAATGGCATCGACGTCTTAGGGGTCATAGGATAGAGATCGTTCGGATCCGAAAATTATGATGTTGGCTTACCTGTAACAGAAAAAAAGGAAAAGATATATGACGAGTGTTTTGGCCGACCTCGTTCCGACGGGAGCTAAAAGCTAGCGTTTCGATTCGTTCCCGTTTTCACAACGGCCTCGCTCTCCGAAAAAGGTTAAGGTCGTTAAAGAACCGTCAAGACGTTGCGACAGGTATACGCACACGCGGCTGTCCTCGCTTAAGTGCGTGCTCACCGTGAAATCACTTCGCTCGGGAAGCGGTTTCCTTCGACCTTGCCTGCCTCGCGAGATCGCGAATGTTATTTCCAAGATTAACCTCTTTTCCCAATTTTTTTTTTGTCTTGGGAAAATATTCCCGCCAGGATTAACCAGATTCGATATTATAATTTCTGGAAAATAGCTGCAAGCAATGTACAAACTCGTTTCACCAGCGCAACCAACTTGTTAACTTCATAATATCGCACTTTTACAGAGTACGTAATCCGTCGAGCAGTTGCTTGGAAATCAGCTAGAGAACTCCATAAATATATCGAATACATTATGATTGTCTTCCGACATTTTTGGGACATCCTGTATTAACCCGAGCAAGAAACGAGTCACACTCGGTTTAATACCTCCTCCGACACGACCGCAGGATTTTTTGTTCTATTATAAAATGATTTTCAAGCATTTCGCCTGGAAATGCTTCAGACATTTTAAATATCATTTCAGAACAGTTTCCTTTGCGCACAACTGCACCCGTCGGAGCTTAAAAAGGGTCCACAGATATATCATAGCGCTTCTCAGCGTCCTGGGAACCGGAGGAACACGGTAAAATGCGAGAAAGCGTTAGACTGATGGAAGAAGAGCTGAGGAGATCCCTGAGGAATTCACAATTGCACTTGCTCTTGGCGCATTATCGCTCAATTCCCATTTGCTCTATATTTTTCTCTATTATTAACGTGCCAGGAGGGAAACAAATTTTTAGTCATTCGCTCTTCAACCGTTTTCGAACATTGTACCATTTCCAAACTTGTACAGTATCATATAACACATATACTAATAATTAATATAAACCTGTTAATCGCTTTAAACCGAAGAAGTTGGTTGTAAAGCATCTTCGAACTTTGCAAAGTACTACCTGCTATTTTATGAAGATTGTTAGTTGCATTGGGGAAAAGTTTAGGCAATAGCGGATAAATATTTTAGTCGGAACTTGACAATCACTTTAGTGTGTCGTCGATGTGTAACAATGGATCGGCTTAATCACACGAGGCTGTTAGCGAAACTAGATGTCGGTGAACCGACCCCTAAAGAGCATCCTGATTCATAGTTCACGGGCGAATAGAGGGCCTCGACCCCAGCGGGAGAACCGATCAAGGTCATTGACCTTCGAAGGGGATAAGTTTCCGATTTGTCACCGAACCGGTGAGAGAATGCCGCGGATTAAACCGTGGCTTCGTGAATTCGATTCTGCCGGAAAAATCAATACTGCCAGACTCGCACTGTAGACAAATGTACATTCTATTTCGCACGTTTGTTTAATCGATAAACCAGCAACTTTTGTCCGACAGTTTTTCAACTTTTCTTCGAACGCATACAATATGACGACATACGACTACTTGAACAATGTTGCAAGGAATGTTTAAATGAAATGTTGTTCAGACAGAAAATGACTAATTATTTTTTAAATATTTATAAAATCGTATCTGAAAGATTCTCATTCTCAGATTTGATTGATGTCCATTTTCCACGCGAGCGTTACAACAAATAAAATTTATTTTCAAATCGGATTTACAATTGCGTTACCCAATTATAATAGCAATCAACAAGTCGCAACTTACGCATTGTTAAAAATCCAGAATCAACCTTTCGTCGTAAATCGTGTTCTCGGTGCTACATCACTGTCACTATTAGTTACAGTTCCACTAGATATCTCACTCAGTGTTTGCAAATAACATTGGCACGATAGTGCACACAAATTGATGTAGATATACCTATCTCGAAACTTGCCGACTAAGAACTGAAGTAGCAGAGCAGTGTTTCGAATAAAATAACGTAATCAAACATGACATCAAAATTTCCTCGCAACACCAGTTCTATCGCGTAATTATCCAATCTTCTCGAACAACCATTTACATTTCAATCCGAACACAGTAACAGGTCGAAAAGCTTTCTAACTTTCGTTAGTCCGAGCAGAACCAGAACTACGTAAGCAAACTAACCAGATTCGTTATCGTCCGTGGTAGCACGGGAAACGTGAGACGAGCTAGACTCCAGAAACGCACGGTCGAATCATTAACGATTTCCTGTGTAACGAATGTTTCATTATTTCGAGGCGAATCACTCGGTTCGCGTTAATTACCGTCGACAAGAGGCCGGCCGCGTGAAAATCATTTTCATGATTCGATTAAGCATCGGAGATTCGCAATTAGGCCACGCCTAGCCTACTTTCCTGGAGTACGTTCACCCCGTGTCGAGGGATGTAGCCACCCCCACGCGACGTCATTGCACCTGCGCACTCGGATCGACTGGAACCCACGTGGCCGCCACGTGGTCGACCGAGGAGAGCACCCAACGCGGAGGGTGGCGTTCGCTCGGGGAAAAAAGCTGGCTTCGAGGGGATGAGTATCGACCAAGGGCAAGGGCGAGGGCATGCGTATACCACGCACTGCCTTTCCCAAAAGACCAGCTGAAGACGCCTCTACCACGATTCAGTCTCGATTTTTCGGAAGCCCTCGATCGCGATCTCTCTCGTGTACTTGTTGCACCAATTTGTTAAATCAATTTGTTACTAGACCACAAATTTAATCAGAAAAATGAATCTCAACAAAAACATGCTGTAAACAGGATGTTTTTGTTGGGATTTCATCAATTTTTGTCGAAATTTCATCAATTATCAAGTAAAATTTCAAACTTTGATAATTATTCCCTTGAGTATTTGTTATGGTGGACCTATGTACCAAATTTCAAGCTTGTAGGTCAATGGGAAGTAGCCAAAAGGTTTTGATGATCTGTCAGTCTCAGTCAGTCAGTGACAAATTCAGCGATTTTTGAGATCCTATATCTCTGAACCTACTAATGTTGGAAGATTAACGTTTTGTCAATATTGAGACATGATAGCATTTAACAAGTGTACGAAATTACATTTCTCCATATGCCTCCAGGGCCGAGTGATAAGCCTCTAAAACACGGCTAAGTTGTTTCGTGTAGAAGGAGGTGGTGCGAGAACTTGAAATCCAAATCGGAGACATTAGTAGAATTCAACAGTGTAGTTGTAATTATCTCTTCCGAATAATATTATCAGATCACAAGCGACATTTCTAGTTGAATTTCTATTTATAATTGACTCAGAAAATTATCATTTTCCAGGCAAGTCCTGATGAAAGGACTTTGGTACATAGGATCCTACTGTCTCTCTCCAAAATCAATTTTTTTAAAAGTGTAAGTAAATAATTTTCAGAAAATGGTACGATAATAACAGCGCCTTAAGATGTCCGGCTATAAACGGCCCAATGTGAGAACAATTTGGAGGACTATCGCAGTAATTCTTCCGGTAACGGAGAGAAGGTGTGACGCAGGGGTCCGTGGCAGCAACAACGGAAAGTTAAAACGCAGAAACGGAAATTGACGTCCTCTATCCAGCCCGCGTCCGGCGGGAATTCGTGCGCGAGGCTTACGCGCACGTTAAATTGGCTCGGCACCGTTTTGGACAGCCCTGACTATTCGTATCGAGCGGCAATGCCAAGGGCAAGGGCGCCCTTCCCCATCCCATTCTTCCCAACGGTGTGCTTCCCCCCGCACCCCCGTCTCGCTTCCACGTTCTCTTCCTCTTCCGTCGAATACACGCGTAAGGGCCAGGGACACGCACTCCCGGCGAACTTGTTTTCTGCATGACGCAGCCGACCGTGGAAATTCGGTTTCGATCGCAGATAGGGATGAATCGAGAGGATGATACACGTGGGGGATTCGGTAACGCGTTTAACGCCCACGATACCAATTGGTTTAAGGGGCGAGCCTGATCCGTAGCCTACGAAAAATCGATCTCTTTTTGCATTAACCGACTGTGCAACAGAGTTCGGCAGAAATTTAATCAACGATTTGACGAATCGATCGTTCATTTTTCAATGATTACCTTTTTCAATCGTACCACATTGATCAATCGATCATGGTTACAATTTAATTGATCAATGCCCAACTCCGCTGTGCGCAACCCCTTCAACATTTTCTGCCGAATCCGAAAATATCGGGCGTGATGGATTTGATTTTCTGCGTGGATCTACCGTTCTAACAAATGTTTTTTGAATAACTGATTTTCGTAATGCAAAATTCTTCGTTCAAAGTGGCACCATCTCTGCAATTTTTTCGCACGCGCGTTCTTGCTCTTTTTGACGAAAAATATATTTCCAGATACTTCCGTCATGCAGCAAGATGGCCCTAAAATTACGAGAACGTTGATTCGATCCGTCGATTGCAATAAAAATATTCTTCACTCCTGAGGAGGGTATGCAACTCGAGCTTTAAGTTCTTTAAGGGATAATCACAACAATTGTGTGTGGAAATTCAATTGGAATTTAAAGAAAAATTTCAATGCTGCAGAGATGTTGCAGTAGTACGTTGATGAACCCTGGAGCAGCGTAGCTCGGGTCTATTTCGACCCGGAATATAAAAATTTCTTGGCACGAATTGAATGAAGAATTAGATAGGTCAATATGTTTAAAAAAATGATAAATACCAATTATTAATATTCTTAAGAAATATCCCGCCCTTCAAAAAGGTAAGCAGTAACGAATAAAATGGTGTCGTACCTAACAATCCTCGTACACACTCGTTAGCGTACGCAGTCCCGGAAGGGTAGAACGAAAGAAAACGAGCTCGAGTGAGATTCGAAGCGCGGAAAATCGGTCTGCCGTTCACACAGGACGCGAGTGCGTGGGAGACTATCCACGAGTCGCGGATTTTCAGGAATATCCCAAAAACCGTCGGCGAAACACGCTCGCAGCAACTCTCTCCTTAATACTAGGAACAGCTTTTCCAATCCGGCCGGAGCGTGCAGAGAGAAACAGACAGAGAAAGAGAGAGACAGAGAGAGAGAGGATCGTGTCCCGTGCCCGCTTTGGCGCTGCTGGGTTTACGTAATGGTAGAAACATCATCGTTAGTCGCAAGACAGTATAACGTCGAGTGCGTTAACCCCGTGGAAGCCGAACACGGCTTTCTCCGACGGCGAGTGTTCCTCCCTCCTGCGTCTCCCTTCCTCGTACCAACACTTTCCCCTTTCCTCTCAGACGGGCTCGATTAAATTCACCTTCTCTCTACCCTCGGCGCCCACCCCACGGCCACGGTTCTCTAACAATATATTCCTTGTCCCTCCCTCCCCTGGGTTCCTTCTATTTCCTATTTGTTTACGTTCAGCCCCATCCTCTTGTTCGCGCCGCAGTTCCTCTTTCAGCGGAACCACGGTCGATTCGATCATGCTACCCCCTATTTTCAAAATTTTACTTCGGCGAAGGGTGGCTCTTTTTATGAATTTTTTCACGACACTCCCCAGGACAGAATTGTGCAGAATTACAAATTGAATTACTCCAGGACTTATAATTACAAAGTAATTGAATTATATTGTAATTTATAATTCAGCATCAATAAACAGCAAACAAGTATATGAAAGAAAAACATGAAAATATATCGCAGTTCTTCAAAGTTCTGGGCTATAATTTTGGGAGCTGTATTTTAATTATATCGTGTTTCAATTACACATCTGATTAAAATACTTAGTAATTGAATTAATTGATGTAATTCAGTTACGACACAGTTGAATTACTATATAATTGAAATACAATGTAATTCAATTGTGTAATTGAATTAGCACAACTCTGCCCCAAGATAGTTCTAAGTAACATCAACACAATTTAATTTTAGTGAAACCGATACAGGAACAAATCAAGTTTATTCCCTTCTGAGTGAATCTTGCAAATTTTAATTAACTCTGGATTCGGCACGACGATTGTACGAAATGTTTACTTGTTATTTAATTTAGGACTTGTGACAGGTCAACTACGAATTTTCTGGGACGATAATAGTTGCCGTTAATATTGACTATTAATACGAAACAATATTTTGTGGTGGTGAGAATGAGAAAGAAACGTAACGAGGGATCGTTTTGTTTGAAAAATCTGGCGATCGTTAAGCGACCCTCGTTTGTTTATATCTAATATGTAAAATGATAAAAACCTCGCACTGTGTTATACACAGACTTCGGAGGTTCATGCAATTTTCAATTTTTGCAGACGAATTTGAAAAAACTCGAATCAAATAGCATCTTATTTTCCGTGGTAGTATACCTCTTTAGAACTGAAATAAATTAAAATCGTACTAGATTTCGTCATACTTTACAAGCTAGCATTTTTTGAAAATTTTCAAGAGCCGTAACCGCATAAAGATCCGCAGTCTAGTCATATATTCTGGTCTTGCTGGTTGTCCACGTCCCGATCCATTCACTTTCAGCATTGCTCCGAATTGCGGTGGGAGGTCTTGAAGCAGAGTTTGTGCCGACCAAGTGCAAGAGTTTAAATAAAGCAGATGATTTTCCCGGACAATGAGCATCCGGAGGCTGATGACGCAACCGAGACAAATAATTTCGAATGGCCAGGCTGCCGGCATTGCGGCTCGATGACGAGTTCGAGTCGTTTTCAATCAAACGCTCGGTTAGCACAATGGCGGGGTTGCGCAACGCGGCCAAGAGCTTCATCGGAGTTTCCTAAACCCGTTCAGAAGCCGTTCCGCGTTGCCAGAGCCGTAATACACATCGTCTGCAGAATCAGGAAGTGAATCTGAGAACCGCTGAGTAAAGAGAAAGTTGCGACCGACATATTTTGCGTTCGCGCAACCGTGCGATGTACACGTTAGGTGGCCCGTTAGCGCTGAGGACGCGACTCGCGGAGGATGGAAATGGTCGAGACCATCGCGAGAAAGAGAGAGACGGGGAGAAAAAAGAAAAGGATCAACCGGTTGGTGCTAATAGCTTCATTCGCTACCGTGGAAAGCAGCCGTGCTAAGGCATCAATTAACGAGCAACCGTGTTCACGCCATTTGCGGTGATCAGAGTGGAATTACTTTTTACAACTGAACTCTTCCCTGTGGCTTTTCCGATGAGACTAGACTACCTGGACCTGCAACTGCTCGTTGAACTGCTCCTTGCGATGATATCCGTCGACATTGTACTTCGAAATTTAAACGATACGTAGTCTGGGACGCTTCAGGTTTTAGAAAGTTTACACAGCGGTTCCCAACGGGATCGATGAACTATTGGCCAACTGCTCGATAGCACAATTAACCCTGAAACGGTGTTCCGGGTCCCTCGTGACCCTAACGAAATTTCTGCACACCTCTTTCCTACGAAAGAGGATCCTACGTTAAGAAAGAAATTCAATCATCCATAATTATCATGAACAAGTGAATAGAAATTCGATCATTGATAACTGTTATGAGCGATCGAAATGAACTTCCCTCATCGATAACTGCTTTGAGCAATCGAAACAGTTTTTCTTCATCGATAACAGTTATCGCGTTATCCAATCTTTTGAATACTAATAACTGTTAGTTGTAACCAAAAAGTATAAAAATCGATATTTTTTAATCTTTATATTTTGTGTACATTATCTTAAATTTCGATAATGCGCTTAAAAGTATGAAATAATTTCCATTTTATTTATGTGAATACACACGAACTTATAAATACAATACAATCTTTTCGAAATTATTTTATACTTTTTAACATATTTCAACAGGGAATTCCAGTAAACATCTACGGTGCAGCAACGACCGCGAAGACTAATTAATGTAACCGCGTCTACACTCGCAATCTCCATGCGACGGTTATGGTTTACTTTTCACGATGTTTCGGACTTTCTAATCGAATGGAGGAAGCGGTTTTTCATCCGTTCAGGAAGTCTGGCTACCGAACGGCGGGATTCGATTGGTTTCGAGGTTTCGGTGTAGGAGAATCGTTCGCAAAGAATCGTCCAGCGCTGGTGTACGCGTGTACGTTCAATTTGCAAACAGTTCGAACGCAGGAAGAGGAAGACTGCAACGCGCGAGTTTCCGCGCGGCCGAGCAAAGCGATGCGCCATGACGCACGGCCCGCTACTCACAGTCACTTTCGCTTCGGCCGACATCCTCATTTGACAAGTACGAGTATCTCGTTAATCACGCGTGCCAGCTCGGAGAACACGTATAATTTAAGGTACCGTCGGACGATATACGTATTCGCCGCAGACGATTCTTCGTTTATATCACTGCTCCGGCTTCTGCCGGTCTTGTTTCTCCCACACAAAATGGCCGACACGAACCGCATTTATCTCCTGTCGCTCTTACTGCAATCTTCTTCTTTAATCTCAGTATCGAATCAAACTTCATTTTTAACATTGCTGTTATCGAAAGTTTCACTTTTACTTCTTGATGCTTTGTTTAACATTTTTCACATCAATTTTGATTTTTAAAGTGCAGATCGATACATAATACAAGCCACCACTTCGTATCACTCTGTTTATCAAGTGACTTTATCCGAGGGAAACTTTTAATTGAACAAACAGAATCATCGAGTCTCTTGACACTGTTTTTGTCATTTAATATTCGATTAAAGTTTCAATGAATTTTCGAATATTGTAACATGTTGAGTCTCATTATTGAAATTGTAAAGGTGTTTTCATGGGAATTTATTGAGTATATTTTTTGTTCTTGTTATTTTTATAATCAATCACTTTTGTGATAGTTGGTAGGTTTAGTGTTAAATTAATTGTAGGGGAACTGAAGAATGTATTGTGTTCAGAAAGCTAAAGTTTAGCTAGCAATCTCGTGTTTTACGCATTTCCGTATTACAAATTACAAACCCGCGGACAGGAACAAT
This sequence comes from Lasioglossum malachurum, assembly GCA_028455605.1. Lineage (NCBI taxonomy): Eukaryota > Metazoa > Arthropoda > Insecta > Hymenoptera > Halictidae > Lasioglossum > Lasioglossum malachurum. Next base: position 5,050,398 of record CM052319.1, on the reverse strand, counting down.
ATATTGTGAACAATGGTGTACCGTTATAAATTAGAAAAGTTGGGGAACTATGTATGAAATCGTGCGCAGTGCACGGTGGTATGTAACATCGACACAGGAAGTGGGAAAGCTGATACGTGCAGTTCGACTAATAAAGATAGGAAGTACGCGATATCAGTTACGGTAGCATGTTCGCAAAAAATTAAATAGAAAATAGCCGTCACGTATTTTCAAACGGCGAATAAGAGCTAAACGTTCCACAAAAAATATCTGCATATAGATAGCGAGCGACAAAAGGGGACTGACACCATGAATTTTGCAATTGTGTACAAACGCAGTAACAATTAAAAGTTGTGCGCAACGTTCGTAAATCTTACTAAGCAATTTAAACGACGCGTCGAAGACAGATAGCAATTTATGGCTGATACTTTTGCAATGAAAATTAGATATAAATAACCGTCTCGCAGGTGACGGTGGTCAATGCTAAGAATTTCGATCGTAGCTGGATAACAGTTCTAGTAGTTCGAATATTCGAAGTTTTTCTGTATCGTAAATTAAACAGGTAAACAAGATCCGAACGGTGCCGTGTTTGGTATCGTTCAAATCAGAAAAATGTCGCGAATCTTTCAGTAAAATTTGCATAAAAAATATAATGATAAAATAAGCTATAAACCGATGAAAACTGGGGATCAAGAATTACGGTGTTTGTACACGATATAAGTAACATTCTGGTCCCAAAGTTCTCACATTTATCGAGGCATTACTGTACAGGTTGTTTCTTCAGCAATTTGACCGACGTTACAACTATCATTGGCAATTCGCAACACTCTGCGAAAACACCACAACCTCCCTTGGTGTCTGCCCTCACTTTCGCCGCCATTCTCGTCTTACCTACATACATGTAGCAGCGCGTGACAAGCATACGGGGTCGTCATTAAGTCTCCCGAAGAAGCGAATCGTTTCTCGCGTGTATGTATATGGAGCACGTGTGATCCGTTTTCTTTTTCCTTCCACGTGGTACAGGATACACACGGAATCCCCCGCGGCTGAAAGATTCCAGAATCCGATCGACTCGATCCAGATTTACCGCTAGCACCATCATCGCGTATCGACCGAAAGAAGATACACGCTCGTTTGAATACACGTCGAGAGAGAGAGAGAGAGAACAAGCCACTATCGCGATGAACGGGGAAAGAATAAGCGATCCAATAACGACGAATAAATTTGCATGCGAATATTCCCATGAATGTTGCAGCAGCCCCGGACAACGAGCGATGGACAAGAATTCAACAGAAGTTGACGCGACACGGATACTTTCGCGAACATGGATTTTATTTGCGGGTGTACCGAATAAGGTAGCTTCCGAATAAGCTTCACTCTTCAAGTCTGTCTCGTTGAGGCAGTAATCAACATTTTTCTGGAAAGTGTCTTTATTGTACAATGCAAAAACCATCTGACTAACAACTAATGATGGATCACGAACAGGCATCAAATCTTTTCCGAGCTTTCCAACAATATTTTTCATTGTTTTCGTACGCTGTTTTGCATTCGATCTACTCGTTTTTGCCATAAATGCATAAAATCTGTCCACTTATTTCTTGATAAATTTTTCAACAATATTTTTTTTATTGTTTTCATTCACTGTTTTGTATTTGATCTACTCGCTTTTGCCACAAATGCATAAGATCCGTTGTCTATTGATACATTTTTCAACAATATTTTTCATTGTTTTCATTCGCTGTTTTGCATTCGATCTACTCGTTTTTTGCCCATGACTGCATCAGATCCGCTGTCTATTTATTTCTTTATCAATTCTTCAATGTTTTCATTCACTGTTCTGTATTTGATCATTTTCGTAATAAATGGATGATCTTATTTATTAATGTATTCGACAAAAAAAAAAAAGGAGAAAATGTTCTCTCGAAATTTTCTGAAGCAGACACGGCCGATCCGAAGAGGGAATATCTGCAACGTAGGATGCGCCCGTACAAAAACGGTCCCCGATGACGATTCTATGTCATTATCAATCAGCGCCGCTAACAACTGCTGACCGGCCCTGACTTGTCCGCGCGAATTACCAGTCACGGGCTCGGTTGCACGCCGCCGCGCTTGCATATCTCCGCGTGCACTCTTCTTAGTCGCGCGTTGCATAGCCGCGAATGCAAGTGCAAGGTAGTGCGGCGGCTGGTAACCGGTAGAGGTGAGCGAAAGTTTCTTACGTCACCCATATACACAAGGCTCGCGCACGGTCGCCAATTGCGAACACGGCTTCAGTTCCAACGACGCGTGTCCGTGTCCGAGTCCGTGTAACAGGCAATCCGGTCGTCGCGTCGGTTCTCGCATAAGCGTCGCTCCACCTCTTTCACTCGACCGAGTCTTGCTTTTATGAAACGCTTAGAAAAAAAAAAAAACGATGAAATAATCTCCCCCTAACCCAGAAGGAAATCTCGACGGTCAGGAAGCAAAATCCACCGACAAAAATCAATGATATATCTCTCAGTCTTGAATAGAGCTACCCCGGACGATCTTGATAAGGGTCGAGTAATTACCGATTAATCGGAACCCGAGGAGAACGTTCACGGCTTGCGACCGTTTCGTAGAAAGTAGACGCTGATTTTTCGGCGGATCGTAACTGGTAATTCGAGCCGGTAATTCGAGATTACGTGATGGGCATTATTCGACGAAAAAAATTTCTATTTTATAACAATCTGAACCTGAAAATAAAATATTTCTTTTTCAACACAATTTGATCCACGAAATATAAAATATTTCTATTTTAACAATCTGAAACACGAAATAAAATATTCTACTTTTTGCATTGTTATAATACCCTGAGAAACCGCATAAACATACAGTCTATCTTATCGTTAAGAAACGATTTACGCTCATAAATGTATTGAATTCGAACCATTATTTTCAGCAATAAAAATACAAATTTTCAATATTCTTCAAATGAAATACTACTTTCAAAAAATTACTGCCTCGCGTAAATTATTTTATTTTAAAAAATTTTTTACTGCATCAAATAAAATATTTTTATTCGAAGTTGTACACATGCTTTAAAATAAATATGACTATTTACTATTTACTATTTCAAATACCATATTTTCTCCAGCTCTGGTCTCTAGCGAGATTTAGCGGCCTCGGTGTTCCGATATTCCATTGCCAATTGTGAGACAATTTTTAGAATTTTTAGAATGAGGGGTAATTGTCCAACAAACATAAATTCTCCCAAAAATACATCTTGTAAATTATCATTTTTGGAAAATCTTTTTTGCATATAATTTCGTAAACCAATGCTTCTAATTGATTATAAAAAAATCAGGTCGTTTGGTACAATTATAAAAAAGTTATTAGTTTTTAAAAAGTGTACGAATACTTTGTATAAGATATCTTGGTGAAGCTTCTTCGAAATGAAAATCTGGTTAGAAAATGTTTAGAGCAGCCTTGGAACAAGAGTTGAGAATGCCTCGCGCAACGGAAGAGCATTGTGAACAGCGCTTAAAATGACCCGTCATGAAGCAACGACCCGGAAGCGATAACCGCGAGCGAGGTCGAAACCACGGTCGATAAAGAGGTCGGTCCAACACCAACGAGTCGCTTTTACAGGGTAGGTCCCCGTACGTGTGGACACGGCTAATCGAAAGCAATCTGAGACAACACCGATGCGTTTCAGGCATATTGCGATCGAGCAGATACACCGTTGCATTCTGATGTATTATTATTTTTCACGCAAGTACGCTTGGGAACGTCTCGTAATCCCGTTTAGCAAGGAATTATTCATGAATCACGTTTCAGTCGCTTAACCCCCCCCCCCTCCCTCCTCGAGTCTATAAAACTATAGCGATAATGCGACTGTCGAAATATTTCATGCAAATTTATATTATCTCGTGCCCCATTTCGCAAGAAACATTTATTTCTGCCCTTAAAAGATGGGCGAACATTTATTTGAGACACAATAAAATTTTGAAAACAGATTCTACGATTTTTTTCATCGGCCACATAAAAGTTATTCATAGCTCATAAAATTTTCTCATTGGCCACAGGCTTTGTTTATAGCTTCCACAATTTTTTCGTAGGCCCTCAACTTACTTTACAACTGCAACCATTTTTTCGTAGGCCCTAAACACTGTAGAATGTAGAACAAATATTAAATAAATCAGAAAGTATCATATTCTATCAAAGTTTAATTTTTCAAGGCATACAGCATTTCACAAAAGCTACTGTCAAAGTATCGTAGAATTTGTTTCATCCCTTTAAAAGTGGACGAATATTTCATGTAAAATTCCTCCTCCCTGATTCTATAAAATTATAATTACGAGTGGAACGATAATGCAACAGCGGATACATTTCTGTAATTTTTCATTGTGCAGGTCATGTTCCAGAAATTGCTGTGGAACTAGAAATGCAGTAACGTGATTTCCGTCACTTTTTAAAAACGTTTTCGTTCGTTAATTAATTTAGTTGCAATCGGAATGAATGATTGGAATTTCGTTGGTGAAAAATCGAGAAACCGTTTTAAAACCGGGGCACTCGTTCCCGAGTTCCGAGCCGTTAAAGTCAATATTTGCACGGATAATTATGGTCCGACTTCGACGAATGTTAACGTAATTGGAACGGAGATATTGTTTCGCTGGTTCACATTTCACTCGAACTTGGATTCTAACCTCGAAACGGTAGACACTTCTTGAAACAATCCTGCTAATTCTCACGAACGAAATAATGGCTGCTGAACGTTCCGTTCCTGTTCAGTTTCGAGAGATAATATTGGCATAGCGGAATCTTTTCATATCTGAATTAATTGAGAGGCGTAAGGGTGCGGATAAGCGAAACTTCAAACACCAGAATTTTGCTTTTCTAATTAAAGAAAATTACCAAATAAAAATGCTAGAAAAGAAGTTGGGATTGGGACAGGTTAGAGGTACCAAGATGGCTGACTAAGAATTCCATTACAATTACAAGTCATTATTAAAAAGACTAAACATAATACGTTTCAGCTAATACACACTTGGCTAAAACAGTGAAATAAAAATGGTGGAGCAAATCCAATTTAAAATTATGTTAAACAGCCCTCGGGCAGCTTGATGGTGTGCTTTGTGTGGAAGAATTACAACAATAGAGTGAAATGTTCAGAAAGGACTAGGCATCAAACCGGTCTGTCATTGTTAAATAGAAGCCTTGATCTTTTTCGAGTAAAAACGCCTCGCTTTTGTTGCGGATCTCGAGATCTAAGATGATCAATGTTCAGGCGTGCGCGCCTCGGGACGGTTTTCTTTCGTGCACAATGCACTTGTTAGTCGTGTTTGTGTCTCCTATTCTCACAGAGTAGACGGCGACGACGGGGCGACTACGAACCGCTCTCGGTAACCAGCTGAAAATTCGCGTGTAACGCGAAGTGAGAAGCATTGCGACATAGGCATGTCACAGCGTGAATATCACTTAACAGGTACCCGCGATATGTTGCAACGATCGGCTAGGTAACTAGGCGGAGGGTGAGAAACATCGAACAATGTAACGTATACGACCCTAGATCCTTGAAAAATTGCTCAATGCGCCCATTAAAACGAACGAAGGAATTCACCCGGTTCTCCCCGCCCCTCTTCTCTTCCCCCGGTGTCTCTTTAACCCGTTTCTTCTTCCCATTTCTTTGAACGTTAATGATCATTTAGAAAGAATAGGAGCACACCCGGCCTTTCAGAATTTACTGTAACGCCTCGAGATACCTCGCCCGCCTCCGAACAAAGGGGTTTCGAGTAGAACGGGAAACAATACCGGCACGAATTGCAATATTTTGCAATGAATCTGGAAGAATGGAATCATTATGACGATGGAGACCCAGCCAGGTCATCAGTCCGTGTGCCGGCCGTGCGAATAATTCGGCCTGGAAGAGAGTTGAACGTCTACGGCGAACCGGATTTTTAATGAACTTTCCGGGACTGTTTGTAGCACGGCATCAAGAGCAACGATTAACTGGATTTTTTAACGAGCTGGTAGTCATCGACGGTATTCAATTTCTTTCGCCGCATTTTGGCGAGTGCTAATGGCACGAATATGTGATTTTCTTCAGACTGCACACACGACTGCACGTCTTTATGCATTTATGGCTCACGGAAATTTTTAAAAATTCCCGGAATATCAGATTCGATAGAATTTAGTACGATTTTTATTTCTTTTCAATCTGCAAGGGGTGTTCCTATTGAAAATTGGATTTTCTTACACATCACACTTGAAATTTATCTACAAATTGCATAAATATCCGCAGCAAATTTTCCAACAACTTCGAATTTCATCTGCTCAATTTTCCTATAAATTCATAAAGATCCGCAGTCTATATATAATCATGAACAAACTTTTCAACTTTTGTGTATTTTCTAGTCTGGTGGCGCGAAGTGCGACTCGGGAGCCGCAAGTTCGAACAACCCGAGTCGGTTCGAGCACTTGTGGACGTGGCTTAACGAGCATGAGTGCCGTGTTGCAATGGCCCAGAAGCAGTAGCTAGGCGAAGGGTCAAAAACACCGAGCGGCACGGTTTCTAGGCCATGCGCTGCTATCTATAAACCCCTGCGAGCTTCTCTTGCCCCCGTCCCCTCTCCCTCCGCCCCGCCACCCATACTAGATCGCTCGATCCTCTACCTACACCACCTACGGAGCTGCACCTACACCTCCATACCTCGACTACCTTCTCCTCGTGATCTATCCTTCTCAATCTTTTTCTCTTTCTCTCTCTGTCTCTCGTTTCGCCGTCGTCGTTCGCCGCTCATTGTTTCTTCGTCTCTCTTCTATCGAGTCTCGCTTTCGCCTCGTCCATACGTAGGCCGAACCACATCCGAGACGATACGTTTCGGATGGTTCGGGATACAGAGAGCGAGAGCCGCCTCTCGAAATAGAGCCGCGAAATTTCCTGTTCCGTGAAACGGGCTGCCTACGATTCAATGCTCGTCGTTCTAACCCCATAACCATTCCGCGCGACCACTGTCGCGACACCCATGCGTTCAATTATTTATTGGATTGGTGACAGAGTCACATTTTTCCTTTAATCGCAAGAATTTAGTAGACGCTGCGCCTTGGCAAGTCCCCTAGCGGTGCCCGGGTCTGTCTTAACCCTTTGCACCCGGAGCTATTTTAACTGGAAAATTAAACATTTCTTCCGATCTAACATCAATGTATTAGTTGCAGCTGAAGAACATTATTGAAGAATGAACGCTTCCGCCATTTTGTTTGCCAGGGAACGGTTTGGCAGGGGAAGGAAGAGCCTAATGGATGCATTCGCGATCGTGGCCATTTTTTATGAGATCGATTTGATCGCTGTTAGAAAGGATTATATCGTTCGCGGCGGCGCCGACACTAAAATTAGAATGGACCGCATTACTTTCACCGGGACGATTAGGTGCGCGCAATGATACGGGATTCGTGACGGTGATTTTCAGTCATTCCGAGCGTATGCTGACCGGAGGGGATATCGGTGATACGTAATCGGATGATTTGACTTGTTGATGAGGGGGCCGGAAAGAGCTGTGATGTCTGACTGACGTCTGCGGCATTTGTCTAGCTGCGAAAACATGGTGAATGGAGGGAGGATCGTAACTTTCTTCCTACGTTTAATCAAACTGCAATATGTTCTCGTGAAATGGCAAAATTCTATCAAATTATTTATTTATGAATTATATTTGCATTTGAAGAATAAAATTGTGCACTGGTGCTATGATGTCCAACGACTGCGATATTAATGAACGTCGTAGAATATGGTAGCTATTATACGATTATTAAAATTTACGTAGTGCTATACTTATTTTATTTGGGTATAGTCTAGAACTAACTGAAGAAAACTTGAGAAAACTATTCAATCTCTAGAGAAACGAGCAAAATGTGGACGCTATGCAAAACAGCATACGTTCAGAGTTCGAATTAGTATGTTCGACACGTTTCAACGCGAAAGATGGCGACCCACGTGACTGCTAGTCGCAAGGACCGGGGCGATTAGGGGGTCACGGTTTCGATTGTATCGAACCGGCGATCGACCTCGAGTAATTCGGCGCTTAAACTTGACAATGGGCCGTCAAATGGGTGGACTTGAACGGTGGAAATAATGGGATACGCGTGCACGCATCATTATCCGTGCTTCTTATGCGGTTATACAACCGATCACGCATATCTGCGTGTGTACGGGCTTGCACGAAAGTTCCGCGCGGACCGATCGCTCTCTCTTCCGCAGTGGTTCTCATTATTTTCGCGAACGCCTCTTGCCGTAACAACGAGAAACTTCGGTATCTACGAAAATTCATTTCGGACATGGGATTTTCAATATTACGTCGCCTCATAAATAATGCAAAATTCCTTTCATATTTTTGAAAGGTGGAATGCAGAAAGATATATCGCAAAACTTATTTTTCTTTTTATACAGGATGTATGTATCCAGTAACTAGAACGAATTATAGTTGTTGTTGAGCATAGAGAAAAATTGTACAGGCACGTTTCGCATGGTTTAACATGCTGCATCATCCCGCGGATTTTTCGCAGAAGTGCAGCGGCGCAGTTGCAGAATGCAATTCTTTGGAACCGCAACAGTGAAACGTTTGAACGTTTTTTTAAACGACATTTTGAACGACAAATATTCAATTGAAATAATTAAATTAAGCGAAATACAGCTACATGATTTTAGTTTTCCAAGTTTCTCTGCGCCGCTTGCCTAAGAATTAATGAAATTTCTTTCAATATGTTATTTCACGCTGTAATAATAGCAAATAAATATTTATCGTTCGCAAATTATACGACGCATGTCGAAGTGACAACGCCAACCTTAACAAACCAATAAAACAGATCAGAGAACATAAAAATCCTTTGCACGTCAACAAAGACATTTTACGAGCGTGTTAATAGACTCACGATCGACCGACATCGCTCGACAGAAAATTATCATACGCTGTACTCAGCGATCGAAATACATTCAGCCGAAGCGGTATCGATTTCCGCAGCTCGTTAATCGATTAATGGCGGTATTATCATTCATATAAACGGATGATGCAACGATTACGAAACGACGGCACTCTTGTTTTTGCATCCTAAGTCGATATAGAAAAGAATAGGAGGGATGGAATTAATAATGAAGTTGAAAGGCGCTTCGGTATCCCGACGGGGAAATCTGCAGTTTCGAATGGTCGAGGAGAAATTCGAGGATTTTTTCATTGCTATTCCCCCCATCTCCCGATCTAACGGTGCACTCTGAATCGCAACTCGCAGTGCTTAGCGCATGCTAACTGGACAGAACTCGAAATTTGAGTTGCAAAAACGTGGTAATTTAAAAATTTCCTAGTTCATCAATAAATAATTCAATTCATTAATTCATCAATCACCATTGAAATTGTAAACATTGCGAAGGAAAACGTAAAATTCCATTTTGTCAACTTTTTATCTGAAAGTCGCACTTGTCCGGCATTATCACTGAATTTCGAGAAGTCGAAAAACGTGAAAATACTGTTTTCCAGAGCTCTGCGCTTGAAGCACTGCGCGCCGGTTATAGTGGAAAGAGCGCCGCGGAGTTAGATCGTGCATTGCGTCTATCCTCCTCTGTTCCAGCAGTCTCTTACAACGGTTACTTTAACACCGCGAGCTAACGACTTTCACTTAGCGGGAGACTCACTTCCTGAACACGCAGACCACTCGCTATTCCACGATCGAACTAGGAAAAGGAGAGACACCGGTTACATAAAAGATCGCGGGCTTGGCGCCCGGTTTTCGGTCGCGAGGTTCGGCGGAACCTGATCCTTCCAGGCTTTCAAGGACGGTTATAAGAAACAGTAGAACTACAGGATCTTAGAAACAGCACGGACCCGAGGGTTTTTCAATTACAATGTATAATATAATTGTACTCCATTGTAACTTAATTGAATGAAGATCTGGATTATAAATTACAATACAATTACAATGTAATTTAATTCCTGGAGAGTATGTAATTGTGGAACTATTGTTAAACGTAGTAAGTAAAAACAGAAGCCGAACAGAAATGTAGGTAATTCTTTCATTAATCATTGTAATTTGTTCTTCCAATGATTGAAAAAAAAAGTAGATTGAAAATAGTGTATTTTCTGAATTTCAACTGTCCAGTCCTGTTAGAAGATACAGAACCGTATTAGACCATGAAAACAGTACCTAAGGGAGTTTGAACATTGTAGATTACAATCGGACTCCGCGAACGTACTGTTTTATTGTTAGCGTAGAGCGCGTAATTGCACTGAACCAACGGCAATTAGTCCGACGCTCGAAACAAAATGACCGGGGAAGAAATTCCATTGCTACCAGAAGAGTCGAGAGCGACTTTCCAGGTACCTTAGCTGAATGAACTGATTAAAAGGCGACGGTGCAATTTATTCGACTCGTCCATCTTTGGTAATGGTCCCGCCTCCTCATTTTTATGCTCGAGAGGCTGGCTAATCGCCTGGACACTCCATAAGTCGCTTTATTAGACTGAGACTTGGTCACTTTTAATGATCGGCGGTGTTACTGTTCAATCTAGATTCTTTTAAAATTTGTATTATTCGTATTGTTCGAGATATATGGAAATATTACGAGTAAAATTAAGTTTCCGCCGTTTGAAATCAGATAGCGCAACCAGTTAGTTACGGCGGCTAGTGTCAGATGTAAGACGTCATATCGTAAGGTTGCACATCTGTCAACAACATAACCTCGAAATATTAGCGATCGTGTATCAGCGTCGTACATGTTGTTCGTGCGAAAATGTCGAGTTTTGAGCCGAATAAACGTCATTTGCGGGATGTTCTGACTTACTTCTTTAATTTGAGGAAATCTGCAGCTGAGGCGCATCGATTGCTTATAGAAGCATAAGGTAAGGCTGCATTGAGCGAGAGAAGTTGTCGTGAGTGGTTTCAAAAGTTTAAGAACGGTGAATTTGATGTCGAAGACAAAGAACGTAGTGGAAGGCCGAAAGCGTACGAAAACGCGGAATTGGAAGCATTATCGAACGAAGATTCGTGCCAAACGCAAGAAGAACTTGCACTTGCATTATCAGTGACTGAACAAGCGATTTCACATCGTTTAAAATCATCGGGAATGATTCAAAAGCAAGGAAATTGGGATCAAAATCATTCTTCTGCATGATAATGCCCATGGAAACGTTTAATTGGGAAGTTTTACCCCACCCGCCGTATTCACCAGACATTGCTCCTTCTGATTACCACTTGTTTCGATCGATGCCGCATGGCCTGTCTGAGCAGCACTTCACATCACATGAAGATACCAAAAATTGGGTCGATTCATGGATAGCGTCAAAAGATGGGAAAAAGTAGTGGCCAGCGATGGACAATACTTCGAATAAAACATAAGGTACCGTTCTTTCGCAATAAATGCCCAATTTGAGATGAAAAACGGCGGAGACTTATTTGTACTCCCAATACTATTAAACTTTTGATACCGGACATTGGGGTTTTAACATTCGACGGTTGTATGCAAACTTTTGCGTGGGACTGTGGCCGTTATCGGGGCATTTAGAGTAATTAAATTCGAGTTGAAGAGCGGGGAATCAATTTTGACAGATCGCGGGAATCTGGGTAAAGAGCCGGGATATCAATTTCGACGGATACATTGTGGAACTAACTAAAGAATGGGATATCGGGGATCCGTCAAAGGCAGGGCAATTTGTCGAGGATCGAACGTAATTTTCGTATAATTCGATCGGGTCGCGTGGGCAAAACGCGAACAGAGGTTTACCGGTCGCTTCTCTTTTTCCCGCTTTCTTTCTCTCTCTCGTTCTGCGATCCTTCCGAGCCGCGCGATTCTATTACTATGGTTTGCGGTGGACGGCGCGGTATTAAATAAGCGGCTAATTGGGTTACGCAACGGGAAGTGAAATGATATGGATCGTTCCAGGCGAAAACGTAGGCGTCGGCTCGATATTCTTTTAGCCAGCGCCAGAGATCCACGCGCGGAATGATGGAATTAGGGGAACCGAGAGGAGAAAACAAAACCTGCATAATACCTCCGATATATACGTTTTCACCCTCGACTTTGCACGCCCGCGAACGTATTGACAATACGTTCCGCTTGCACTCCTACAGCTACGCCTACTCTATTCCGTTTGAATCATCGCGAATGTATGAAATATTGCACAAAGGATCAGTGGATGGATTACCAAACTAGGACTTCCACGTTGCCGACCACGTTAACCGCGATTATTGTCCTCTTCCAGTAGCGCGTTCTCATTGAAACGGTTATGCTACTTCGATCGCGGGATTGCGACACCTCGGCGCGACTGGTGCCCCGACTTTCATGTCAACTCGACGCGTTCCGGAACGGTGAGGGGTGATTCCTGAGGTCACTCGAAGAAACTTTTGCCTTTGCGGAAATGTGGCTCCGTTAAGGAATTATTAACGAAATGCGCAGACCAATCAGCTGCTTCGGTCCGTAATAGCCACGCAGCTGATTGGTCCGGTGTTTTTCGTTAATAACTCCTGAACGGAGCCGCGGAGAACATTTGTGCAAAGGGAAACTATTTCGGAATCGCCTCTTTCAGGCAAGTATATTTTTGGGACACTCTGTATAATATCGGAGGGGTTGATAAGTTTTATTTATGTAAATGTTCGTTCAACATCACTAAGCAGCGAATTTTTACGCAGAATTTATATACAGAAAATACAATACTTTATTTTATTGTATTTTCCAATACGTTTAATACACACCTACTTGTCATAAATGCATAAAATCTGCTGTTTAAATATCAGCATTGAGAAGAGACCAAAATCATCGAAATTCGGTTGAGAGTCGCTGCCCGGTGCAAATAAATTCCAAGTCTACGCCATTAGGGTAGGCCGAACGTCGGGAAGGGCAACGTTGCGATAGACCGAAGAGTACAGCGAGGTGCGAGGGGGGCAGAGGGATGTTATTCAGCAGCCAGAAAACCGATGGTTGGCAGTCGATAAGAGTAGCTTGCGGCACGGTGTCGGCGTGCGAAGGCAAGGCAAGGCAGAAGGTCTCGAGCCGCGAGGTTCAACCTCTAGCCATAGGTCATTTCCTCGTGCATAACCCAATTAAACCGATTATTTAACGCTCCGGCCGGCTCTACGGTGCTCTCTTCCTCTTACCCGACTGTCCCCCCTCCCTTGTGTACCCTGCCGTGATCACCTTCTCACCTACTTTCCCACCTACTTTCGTTCTGGCAGCTCGACGAAGGTGGCGATTCAACCGAAAAGGTCCGGCAGAGAACGCTAGGCCAGAGTTAGGTCTGGGTAGGCCAGAGTTAGGGGAGCGAAGCATGCAGCGAAACGTAACAGTGAGACGATCTCTATTGATATTCTGGTGTTACAATGTGTACCGAACCTTTGATTTTTAAATAATTGTATTGCTTGTTTGTAACTTCGATGACCTGACGCGTTTATTTAGACATTGTGCGGCTCCTATTGTAATACTTGCTCTACTAAAAATACCTATACAATAATTTCTTATGAAATTATTTTTATTATTCCCATAATCGTGAAATAAAAAATCTGGGACCGGTCGTTTTGGGCCGATGGTGGTAGGTTTATTGTTAAACGTACTCTGGTGTCCAGGCATTGAGATAAGGGCCAGGGCGATATCGAAGAGAAATTAAAATTGAGACAAGGGGATTTTTGTTATCGTAATAATATAGACCAATATAGAAAAGCGTAAAGGTTATTAATTATCGAATGGTTCAAATTGCACTTCGATTTGGCTGCTTATGCTGACCTCTTACAAGGGACGCAATAAATTGCAAGAATAAGGGTCCGACGAGGGTTAAAGGATTCGGCATCGCTGCGGGCCGATTCTCCCGTTCGAGCTCTCAGAAACCCGTCGTCCATCTTTGGATCGGGGACTGCTCCCCGCGCTGCAAGTCGGTCGCAGCGACAGTAGTATCAGCCAGCAGCGAGCAGCCTATTAGAATTACGCAACTAGTGAAACTATCCCGGCAGCGCGTTGCCACTGCCGGCCACCGTTCGTTCCATCGTGTTCCGTCGATGGTTCGAGCTGGGTCGCGATCATGCTCGCATGCTCGTGCTCTCGCATCGTCCGCTCGCTCGCTCGCACTCGAAAGCCCCCCACGGGCCTCTCCGGGCGTAAGTTTATTGCCAAAGTTTTTGGACACAACGACCGCGGGTAACCCTGGGCACGAGGAATAGGCCATTGCGCACTCGCGTTGCGAACCATTCGACGTGCATGCACGAAACGACGTAATCTCGCCAGGGTTAGCCGCCCCCCCCTCCTCTCCACCTCCTCATCCTCCGCGCCACGATCCCTCGCCCCCTCGTTCTCCTTTTCGTTCGTCTCTTACGTGTCCTTACCCCTTCTCCACCCCTCTCCATCTGTACCCCTCGTCCTTCGTCCGACGCCTCGAGTTTTCTCTCTGTCGTCCTCTCTTTCGCGACCGACAAGAGAGTCTGATTTATTGGTCCCGTCATATAAAGACACGCTCCGCCGATTGCGCAACCGGTTCGCGACCCTCGCACCCAAAAGATCCCCCGCAAGCGATTCTTCCAATTGTTTTTCACCATCTCCGCGACTAATGACTTCGTTGCACCGTGGTCCAGGTGGACACGCGGCCGAAAACTCAATTTCTCTAGTTTAACACGTTCAATGCGGGTCAAAACTCGCACCAACGCGAATTTAAAAAATTTTTTTTTGTGACATCTAAATATTACCTCTCTGGAAATCACTTTTATGAAATAAATACATTTTTTTCGCAAAAATTCCGAGCGCAAATCGCTAGGTCCGTTTGTCACTTCCCTTCAAAACTGCCAAATGCCAAATATTAGGTTGAAATTGTGAAGATGCTTTCATAAGATTCATGGTTATTATTGAAAATAAACATGTGAAATTTGCCATTTTGTGACAGTTTATAATTTTGTTATTGTTTAAAGTCATAGTAGAACGCATAAATTTCAGAGAATCCTTGATTATCTTCTGCTAAACTGTTTTGATAATTCAAACAGCGAAACAAATGCTGGTAGCGAACGTGCTAAGCAAATTTCTTTTCCACAGGTTCGAATAATTAAACGACGAGTTTATCGAGTTTATCGGCTGCGAATGGTTTTGGTGATGTTCAATTTATTTCACGGTTTAATAGACCGTTCGTAGCGCGGCTCGCGTGATTCTTCCGGAAAACGCGATCCGGCCTAGGAAGATTTATTTTTCGTGAATGTTCGCTTGCTGGGTAGTTTCACTAGTTGCGCAACTGCAATAGGCTGCTGTCTACTAACTACCACTACCGCTACTGTCGCCGCGACCGACTTGCAACCGAGACAGTCGAGATCGCCGGGAGTTAATTCGAGAAAGTTGCGACCGGCCGTAATTCCTCCGTCGAAAAGAAAAGTAAACTTGCGCGGGGCACTTTTCTTTGTGGAACTAGTTGCTGGTTGTCGATACGATGACGCTTCGAACCTCTGCAGATTCGCGGAAATCGTAGAGATTTATTACGTAAACTTAGAAACCTGCTGCATAACCAATCTTCATTTTACGAGTTCAATAAATTGTACTAAATGACGATTCGAGATGGTATGATTACACTCAAAGATTTTCTGTAGACGATTATAGACGTATTACTGGTAATTAAATACTTTAATGATATTTTTGAAAGAGTAAATGCATTACTACGCGTATAAGTAATAAACATACCTCAATTTCACCTCAGAAAACCAGAAATTAACTTTTTTTATGTAATCCCGTAGAATTTGGCGAGGAAATACCGAAAATCCAAGTTTTAATGTTAGGGATTCACTGGTTCAAAAGTTATGCGTGTTTGAAGTTGATCGATTCGTACCTGACGAATGTGAAATCTACGTTATCGACATCGCCGCGTGCTTGTGCTGCCATCTACCGGTTCAGTAACATGGCGGCGACTTTACCTGTTCCAAAACGCTTAAAATCGCTCAACTTTAAACACGCATAACTTTTGAAACAGTGGATCCCTACCATTAAAGCTTGGATTTTCGGAATTTTCTCGCTAAAATCTACAGGGTTGTGGAACTTTATTTGAACTTATGAAGTTCAACTGGGAAATTAAATAAACCAAGATAGTTAACAAGATATTATAGCCACAACGGAGAGCGTATTACAAAATTGTCTATAAAATAGAAAACGGTGGATCGTAAGTATCCATTGACAGATTTCTTCGAACGTTTCCCGTGCATCCACAAGTAACCGATAGTTTCACTGCTTACATAACAGACAGCCGTGATACTCGTTGTCAAATGGACCAAGCAATGTTGTAACAGCACAAGAACTTCCTATGCCATCGTAACCGAAGCCTCTAAACGAGTCGATCGTTTGATTTTTCCGGGAATCTACTTATTTTCACTTTCTTCATTCTTCTGGGTAATGTTCGAACGTACCCGGAATTGTGTTCAGAATAAAACCTGGAATACTAGCCTACCATACGGATATCTTTTAAATTCATTTTGTAATTACTCCATGTCTGGTTTCTTTAAATTTTGTATTTTTACATTGGCCATTTTCCCGACTGTACGTCGTCGGGTCCTACGACAGATCGGTGAGCGAGGTGCCTGACGTTCGAGGGTCAAACAGACACAAAGTTCAGAACCGCGATAACGAGGACAGCAATGAATGTTATCTGGCTTAGAGAGATGCGTGTGCGCTTGGTTAACGAATGCAGAAGTGCATTGCAAGCGGCGGCGGCGCGGCGCGGCTGCAGGCTTCTAGGCTCGTACTCGCCGGCTGATAGGGTTGCGCAAACGTCATCGAAAAGTTCATGATACAAAGTCACGTTACGAAAACGGCGAATGACGCGAGTGCCTCGTTATACATCGACACCGGGTGCGAGAGGAACGCCGAGGGAGTGCATCGGTGAATGTTAATGCCAATTCGAACACCACTGTAATAATAATATCACCGTCATAGTGTTTGCTCTCGCGAGCACTCGCGTAATCCGACGTTTCGTCGTAGAACACATACTTTCAGCATTAGGATCGTTTTTTCAGGGACCATAACTGTTATAACCAGAAAAATGTCATAGAATAACAAGTATTTCATCGAGTAAAATCATATTGGTTACAGATAAGGATTATAAGTAACCGAAAATTTTGTCTCTTGTTGGTAAATGTTATTTCATAAATTTTTTATTCGTCAAATTAATTGCTACGATTAAAATTTAATGTGGCAAATAAACAGATTTTGTGTTGATTCGTCTTGATGTACGAAACCTTCTCAATGAATTTCACATTCTCGCTCCATCCGAAAAAGAGTAGACAACTCAATAATTAACTTTTTATTAATGATTTTTATCGTAGAAAATTTCAGAATAACTGTTATTTGTGGTCCCTGCTTTTTTCCTTTCATTTCCTGTATATTACATTGTCCTTAAGGACTAATTTTGTTCTGGTTCAGTAATAATTTTAGAATTATTATCTTGTCAAATGTGTTCTTGACTTTTTTCTTTTAGCACAAGGTACATAAATTAGAGAACTAGGACGAGTATCGTCAACCCTGAGGAAGTCGTGGGTAGCCACAGGGACCATTCCTATTTTGTTTAACAATTACTAGCCTTATCTGTTTCAATACTTGCTTTAGAAAAATTAGTACCGTAATACCTTACCTCCCACTCTAAATTTTCTTAGAAAGTAATTAGTGTTTCTTATTAATATGCTTGGACACCACCCCATCAATTTTTAATATATTTATTTTGTAAGTACTGATTAATTAAATGTGCATCGATAGAGTGGCTAATATTCTGAAACAGTTGAAGAGATGCTGAAGTATACAATGGACAGAGGAAGTGTGACTAATAGAGCAGACCTAATGGAAAATATGACCCGAATGGAGTTCAAGCAGTAATTTGTTAGAGTCAACGAAACGAAATATATATATATATATATATATATATATATATATATTACAATACTGTTATATACTTTTCCTCTCAGTACCTAAATATATTGCACTTTAATATCACCAAAGAAATAGTTCGTGGTTAAATAAATAACCATCACTGAAATCCGTTACGTGAAAAGGTACATTTCCAACTATCCTAAAACTCAATATTTCACTATAAAGTATAGAACACATTCGGAGAAACGATATTATGGCTGGAAGTAATTCCGAGTTCATACCGGATTTAATCAAATTAAAATGTGAAATTCAATCTGCCGGAGAAGTCAAAATTCTACGTCAAATCGAATTTGTCCGCTACTTCTGATAGAGAGCACCGACTTGCGTTCAGCTGGGACTGGAACTCAGTTATGTATTATTGAAAATGTACCGAAAGGAGAATTTTCGAAAATAACCCATCCTCTACATATTCTCCCCGAGAGTTTTAGAAATTTCATATATAGAAAAGATGTTATTTGTAAAGTATCCCTGGATTATTCCTTCTTAATTGCAAGATTAATAGGTCATGGTTAGCGTGACGTAATTACCCGGGAAGCGACAGCAAGCCACCATGAAATTCACGAGATATTCTTAAAAATCATAAACCATAATGTATTCACCTAGTATTGTTTTACATTAAAATTTACTAATTAATTTATCACAGTGTATTAGAAGCAGTAAGTACACGCAACGAAAGTAAAAGGTGCACACGTGCGTGTTCCGTTTATGGGTCACTCGAATACTGCATGGAATTTCTCGAAATTCGAGAAAATGCGAAGAAAACTTTTTACATGCAACCTCTAACCTACATACGGTTTTATTTCTCGGTTTTCGCGAAAGTGGCGTGCCGGGGCGAGAAGTAGAAACAGAAAGAGAGGATTAAAGAAAAAAATATTCTACGCCGATAAGAAATCGGTCGGCTAACTAAAATTTCGCGTAAAGTTCGGGCGTGATTACCGAAACGCAACGGTGTCGGGTCGGTGTAACCGCATTATCAAGTGCAACATGTATTTCTGCTTGTTATCTGGTGCGGCGATATTTTACATGCAACGTGTATGAATAACGACGATAATAAAATAATGATGTCCGAAGTGGAGCAGAACTTGAAATTCAAATGTAAACTCTCCTTGCGTTTATCGATTTTATTTATATTTCCTTTGAAAACGCGAAAAAACTTCACGGTTACCTATCCGTACATGTGTTAACGGGTTCTCTCATAAATTTCTGTTAATTTACGACGTTCTTACGAACGTCGAACGAACGCGAAGCGCTCGCACTATGTTTAAGTAAAAATTCGACGAACATGTGTTGACGCGAGCGAAATTGAAAATTTCAGTACACGATCGGCACTTTCCATTTTCATGAAAAGCGAGTCAACGTTCCCATTGAACAACAGTTGCTCTGACATTTTTAATAAAAGCCCGCTCGCAGCACGTTTCGTTTTATTTTAATGGAACCGGGAGTAAGGAAAATCATTGATCCGCTCAGCTATATATAATTTAATATCGTGTCTGAATTGCTTCCGGCGAAATCGTAATATTTGTAATATCCATGAAACTGTCCATAAATTCGCGAATCAAGCTTTAATTAGAAACTTCGTGTATTAACAGCACGCGGAAAATCTCTATAAGTTATGTAACGTGCATTCCTGGTACAACTTCGCATAGTCGTACATTCTTTGTAATTTAAACCATCCAAGCCAAAAACCACATTCTCTGTCATTTTACGAAATTCCGCTAACAGCAGTTCTGTTAACCATAAATGGGAGTTAATATACGAAACAAGACTTCGGAACATTGTACGTGGTGGGGGTACATTCAAAAATTTTTTTGGTATTTCTCATATTTGCAGAACACTACTTGACTATCTCACTACGTTTCTATTTAATACCATTTCGATTAAATATGAATATAATATTAAATATGATTCAATCAAATCATTGCGTTTTTAGATTTCGTTCTGTTGCAAAAAGTATTTCTTCGGTATGTGACATTAAAAATGAAGCATAACATCCTGATTTAAATTCCAAAGCATGAATGAGTAAAATATATTGTTTATTATAGAGCAGCGTTTAAGTGTCCATCAAGAGACCAAAATTCTACTGAAAGTGTTCTTTTGTGACCGGGCAAGAGAAAGTTCCACAAGATTCGTATTGTGGGTCAGAATGTAAAACGCGCCGGCGAAAGCAGTAGTAGGAACCAAAGAATAGAGAGACGGAAGCGATGAGCACGGGAAGGGGACATTGTGGGGAGAAGGGGGTTTACAGGCTCAAAAGTTTCTCGTTTTTGTTGGATGGGCGGAAAGAAAAACCGCGGCGTTCCCTTTGATCTCGGGCGGTGCGCCTAAATGACGATAATGCATCGGGCAGGATCCATTATCGTTTCCGAGGGACTGCGTTTTTCGTGGCCCGGCCCGACTCAACCCGACTTGACTGAACGCGACGCTTTCTGCCAGGCAGCATCGGGCCGCTCGCTGGTTCTAAGCAGCGGCAAGCGATTCACCTCGCGTGGCCTAAATAAACAACCGAGAATACATCGACCCACGAGCTAGCCGAGCACTCGAAGAACTCGACGTCGACTTTGCACTGTTTATACGACGGCTAGATGCCCGACGCGGTTGAATCGGCCCCGTCACCGAGACCGGAAACGACAACGTCGACCCGCTGCCTAACCCCATGCCGCTCGATATGCTTTTTTTTCCAACTACCGTCCCTCGATCTGCACCAAACCCCTATAAATTCTCTAGGACACACTATATCGGTGGACACACTTTAGCGTCTGGACACATTTGTATCTAAACTGAACCCTTTGCACACTCCGAATTATTTTTCGTTACTATTTTAATGGGGTAGACTCCTTTTTCCTGGATTGCAAGGGTGCGGGATTCGCCTTCTCATTTCTCGATAATACAAACACCGGGTTTTTCAATAGTCAAAAACGGTAGATAGAAGATCGATCTAGGGCGTTATCTCTAGGCTGTCCACCTCCTAGCTGTCTAGCAGCTTTTCCTAATTTCTGTGTGCAACATTTGGTCCTGTCGCCACACACACACACACACACGCACACACATTTTCGTGTTTACGTCACGATGACGTAGGAAACGGTTTTCGTTCAATTGTCGCCGCAACAATGACAGAGAGCTCGAGCTCCGCGTCCCTGAGAAGCCGAGCGTTGGCATGGCGACGGCAGAAGGTTGTCCTCAGTAGCACAATGGAAATATTCCGGGGGCAATTAAGCCGAAAAAATGACAGGGATCGCTCGCAGTAATCGTCGGGCTCTAGGCACTCTCGTTACATAAGGTAGGCCTGGGCTTGCGACTATAACTGGTTCTCTCTCACTCTCTCTCTCTCTCTCTCTTTCACTCTCTCCCTCTCGGCAGAGAAGCGTGCCCGCCACGACGCTATCGCAGCGGCCATTTTTCCACCTAGTTCTCGAAGTATCGGCGAATTTTTCAGCGACCTACTTCTTCGTTATCGTCTTAAAGTCTTAACAGGCTGCGTAGACGACGGCCTGGTAACTTGGCGTCCCGCGAATCGTGTTCCCCCGGCTCCCCCCCGACGCGTCTTCGCGCCTTGTCATTGAAAGTGTTCAAGATCTAGTGCAGAACGACGGCCCGAGCCACGTTTTATCGTTGAACAACCTAAAGCCTGATACACACCAGCGCGGTCTTTCGCAACGGTCAATGCTTGTACAGGCTGACTCAAAGGTCTGTTATGTAATGGGAACGCACACACCGATGTGCTAATTGCCGGCTCTGCACCCAGCGATTTCTTCGCTGCTGCGCCGACCGAATCTATTATTTATACGTTGAGTGGATATTGTTGAACATTTTTTTCAAATTCGACCGAACCATTCCTTTTGAGATGTTGGGAGGATTAGTTTACTAGTTTTAACTTTCTTATTGAGCCTTATAATGAACATTTTAAATATGCCTTCTCTAGATCCAAGCAAGTTGTATAAATGCGCAAAGTTTCATTAAAATTGATCAAGGTTCTTATGAGCCACAAATAATTATAAATGGATAAAAATTATTTATGTGTTCGAAGAGATGGCCTTCGAGAAATTAGAACTTCGTTCTTATAAAACTTCGTTTTCTTAATTAATATGTTCAACAGGTTGGAAATAATAGTAACAGTATTTTGTAAATTCGCATAAAATCCGCTCTGTCTTATGATTGTTCAAAAACAAATGAAATAGATTTCTATGAAAATCGGGAAAAGTCGAGCACGAAAACAACAGCGCGATAATTATTACAATGAATCGTTCAACGAAATCCGCAGGTCAGCAAACGAATCGGCGTAGAGCAAACGTACATCGGATAGACAAACAGAGGAATTCCGAGGGAAGGATGCAGAAGAAAGCGGATCTCGTATCGAACAAACACAGGCGCCCGAACGTTTCCGTATCAATCAGCGTCGCGCTGATACGCGGCGCTTTTTCACCGACTGGAGGCCATGATAGGAAAGAGTAAAGTGCATCTTGACTCTGACCTACAGAGTCAACAAGTAGCAAGAACGCGAGGAATTCTTATTCCCTGCATTCCTAAACGAAATCAGAGAGGCGGAGGGAGAAAAAGAGAGACAGAGAGAGGAGGACGAGGCGGAGGAGGAGAAGCGTCCGTAACCGACCTCGGTCAACGTGCACCTAACAGCGAGGCCATCGCGGCTAGAACGGGAGACTTCTATTTGCTAGGTGAACGTTTTTTCCCTCCCGTTCCTCGAGATTCAAGGATTCCAAACGCTACTTGACCCAGATCTTCGTTAAACTTCGACCGCGCGCGACGTAAACAGACCGGTAGCTCTCGGCTCCACCGTAACTCTACGTCAAATAAGGAGAATGCCATCATCTCAGTGGAGGATGCGTAAAATCTTGTAGTTTACTCCGACGAGAACGCGTTAGAGTGATTGTTCGACGAACCCACCGTGCAAACAGTTAACGAACAGCTTATTGGCGCCCGCTGACAAGCGTAGGGACCACATTAAAGTGCTACTGACATTTCTTTCAAACAGACAGACTATAGCACGGAGGCGTGCACATTATTTGGCGGAACAAATATTTCATTGCCGAAAGAAAATAGTATCTTAAATAAGATATACAATTTTTTCGAAAATGAAATATTTCTATTTTAACAATCTGAACCTCAAAATAAAATATTTCTATTTCAACAATTTGCTCCACAAAATAAAATGTTTCTATTTTAACACAATCTGAAACACGAAATAAAATATTTTACTTTGTGTTTGTCATATATATATATATATATATATATATATATAAATAAATAAATATATAATACTTCACGAACATTACAGAATTTTTATTTCACCGATCATTTAAAAGAACGAATTAAAAATTCATTGCAATAAAGAATAAATTAACTAAACAATGTTATTTATATGTTTACTCATTACGATATAGTTGTTCTAATGTAAGGTATAAAAAGTGGAAGCCAGTTAAGCCGAACGAATTGTTAAGGGAAACATTAGGTTTTTCTTAATGACGCGATTAATTTCTGTCCGGAGAGAAACGAATTGAATTCTGAAGTTTACAAAAATCTTGCGGTCGCTGCGCTCCGGTAAAAAATGACTTGGCAAAGTGAATTAAACTTTTCATATTATTCTCTGGTCTAGGCTGGCGCCTTTTTCACGGCTGAACGAGCCGTGTGTCGAAGTCGACTCTACCTTGCAACGAGCAATGACTTTTTTCCTTGCATGCGATTATGAATCACTGCATAATATCCTCTCGACGGCCTTAACCGCGCGGCAGAAGGAAAACGAAAGGCCGAGCGTACTATGACTATTTAATTCTACTCTGTCGCTTATTTATTTATTCTTTCAGCTACGGAGCCACCGTTCTGATACTTGATATTTCGAAAAACATTCTTCCCGTTGCTTGCTCGTACAGAGCACATTTTATTTCATAGAAACTCAGTGTAAACGGTGAAATTGACTATTGAAATTTGTGTACCCATTGTCAGTTGATAATTACAGCGAATTCTCTCAGGAAGTTACACAGCTTTTTACATTGTACATTTTTCAATAATCAATTAATTAATTTTCGATACTTTACCTATACTTTACCTAACGTAAACACAAAATTGCGGGAAAAAAATAAAATACATAAAACGCGGGAATTTATTACACAACCGGATACTGACAAAGTAAATCATTAAAAATTCGCCAGTCAATTCTAGCTAAATTTTGAACAGCACTAAATGACCTCTAATGACTTTGAACGAAGACAGTGTTACAGGTCAGTGAATCTGTCTCGGGATAGGCTACACGTTGACCTAAATAAAAACATACAGTTCCGTATAGAAAAATGGAGATCACCTTGAAATCTCGGAAGCTGGTCCACCTAGAGAAGATTTATGACCACCGTAAGATGTCTCCCCCTTAACAGAGTGAGTTTTATTCGAAATATTTTTACGAGCTTAGCATCCTGTATAAAATGATGTCTCTTTCAATTTACGGCATTAGCAACTTCCTAGTACACGAGGGCAGACGACGAATACAGTAAAAGACGATGTAAAGTTATCAAAAAAAAAAGAAAAAAATGGAAAGGGAAGGAAAAAGCTGGCAAGAAACGTGGAGAAGTGGTCGGTTACGTGTTTTCTTGGTCGCGAGCGTGTAACGAGTGCGAAACTCTCTCGCCTTCACAGCGTAGAGTTCATGCCGACGAGAACCCTCTCTCTGGTTCTCCGGACCAGGAGAGTCCGCTGCAAAAAGGGTCCACTCTCGTACACACGATGTGCACGCTCTACTTGCGATCCGATTGACGGAGGGCTTTCCTCCTGGTCGTCGCTCGACGGAGGAACGCGATGATGCGGATGACGGCTACTGTGTCGACGCTGCTCGCTCTCTCCCGCCCGAGTCATGCAAGAATTTTCTCCGGCAAGATCGGTTTCGTTTTTTACTCGAGCTTTTTGATCCAGTCAGACAGAGGCAGCAGCAAACATAACCGACGTTTTGGTACTTCCAACTCCGACTTTGGTGCCAGCTGAGCTGACCCTTTGCGACCGAACTGTACCTTATCTCGATCCTTTCTTCATTTTTCCAATCACATGGTTTTTTCATTCTCTTCGTTTTTGATATCTCTAATGTTCGCCGACGAGAAATATATGACACCATCATCAAAATTGGTGGACTGAGCACGTTCCTTTGCCAGGTACTGTCCAGAGCACGAGAGAAAACTAGCGGCAGGGGAACGGGGTAAGAGGAACGCGAAGGCAATCTGAATGGTCGGGCTTCTTTCCCCGGACCTTCCCGATGGTTTTCACTCGAGCTCCGCGCTGTACTATGGCTGTGGTGATTAAATCCAACTGCAATTTAGATAATGAATTTCGCATGTGTAGTACACCTACCACAATAAATTTATTCCACGTTTCGTGGACGGCGCAACGTACGCTATACCACGTTTCTACGCCGCTATTTATATTGCAAGTTAACATAAGCGTTTCTTCGATATTGTCAGTACCACGACGGTCTAACAAAAATGAAGAGTCTCTTGGACATTATGACGTGATATATAAGACAAAAAGTTCTAACAAAAATTAAGCGTTTCTTGGATATTATGAGTAGCAGGATGATCTAACAAAAATGAAGATTTTCTTGACAAAATTTAAGTGTTTGTCTGATATTACAACAAAAAAATTCTAACTAAAATTAAGCGTTCTGACATTACGGCTAAACTCTCTTTAATAAAGGGACCCCAAGCAGTCAACGCCCGTGTGCGGAGCATAGAGGTGCAACGCGAAACCGCGTGCGGGGGCATTGCCGCTCGCTATCGCGAAGTTTTAATGCAACGGTCGTGTTTACAAGCGTCGGATGAACGAGCCGTGTCAACAAGATAATGCACGGGCTTCTTCTCTTTTCACGTGTGACGTATGTATTAAGTTTAACGCGGGGCTCCGGTCGATCGGTGGACAAGCACGGGAAAATCGTGCGGGTCCGCTAAAAAATGGATACCGGTATGAATAGAGAATGAACGTGCACGCGAGCGAAGGCGAAGGAAAGTGCATTGCATAACATAATAAAAACTTCAATAACTTCGTCCTATATTCCAAAGTAATTGGCCTTCCTCTAATATGCACGACACCTTCTTGCCGCACCGCGCCGCGCCGTCGGTAATTCATACCGGCGCTGTTACATATTCTGAAAAATCTGCGGCAAGCGCTCGCGCGACGAGGAACGCCTTGTTGCGTACTGCCTTACGCAAAGACCGCTGTGTTTTGCACGGTTTTTCTTTTCGTTTGTTTCTTGTTACCGGGGATTGTGGAAACTGTGCCCCTCTCGCGCTAAAATTTACTAAACACCTGCAAATAGTCATCGTTTTGTCCCATTGGAACAGTGAAGGTGGTACGCGTTTGTGCAAAAACAATGACAAAACATTTTTGCATTTATTTTTTGTATGAAACTTTAGCGACGTATCTGTAACATTTTGCTGATTAAAACGAGCCCAAACACGATGCAATTTGAATCATATTTACCTGAATAATTCACGATACAGTGGTGTCTCGATTATCCGAACCGACGATGATACCTGAATTCCTCATGATTCTGATTATGTACAGAGTATTAACAACTTACTCTAAACAATGTCACAAATACATTGGCAAAAGTTTCACACAAAAATAATGAATATTTAAAAACTTTTGTCGATAAAATGATTTTTGTATTTTCATTAAATGTGTACGTGGAATATTCCTTTTATATTCCCCGTGTTATATGTACGTTTATTTATCGAAAAACAGTTGAGCCGAGTATCAGCATTAAATTATTCTCTCCCGCGAGAATGTTTTATTTCCCGCTGGCCAAACTAAATATTTTTAAAGTTCAGCTCAAGTTCAGGCTTCCTACCCGATGCATCCCAATCGAGCGACCCAATTCGAAAATCTCATCAACCTCCCGGAAACTAATCATCGCGAGTTAGAACGCACGTCGAATGAATTTCGATCTCACATTCGGGCCAGACGCGCCGGAACAATTTCTGAAATATTTAATTTGTCCTCGCTGTGAAGACCAAAAATTTTCATCTCCTCGAATTTTTCTCAAATTTCCTGTAACAGAAGTTTACTCCCTCTTCCCACGATTTCAAATTGACCAAATCTACTCTACAAACCTTCTTCAACTTCCTCTACCAAAGCAAATCATCTTATTCAAACTTAAAACTACCCAAAACATAATTTTCTTAATGTCATCAAATCGCAGCAGTTTCAGTCGACTAACAAATTGCCACCACCTCCAAAATCACTTATAATTAAAAGATCTGGGTTAGGTCTTTCCCCTTCAAACCTCTCAAACTTGCTCCAACAAAGCATTTTCACTTATTCAAACTTAAAATAATCCAAAACATAATTTCCCCAATTTCAGCCGACTATGATCAACTTATAATTAAAAGGTCGTCTCTTCCATTCAAACCTTGACCAACGAGAACAAATTTTACAAATTGTACTCGACCCAAGGTTTCAGATTTACCATACCTACTCTCGTCAAATAAAAAATTTTCCAATCTTTCCAAACCTTTTCTTTTTGTTAAGGGGTGGCTAAAACCGGCGTATCGTAAAAACCCAGCCCCGGAACAGCCAATGGGCTGCCCCTCTACTATCTTATTGGCCCGAAATAGTGTCTCTCTAGGGACCTACTCTCCGTATTAACTCCTAGAGAACTTCTTCGGGCTAAAACCACGCCAGTTCTTTTCATATCTCAATCTTCCCAAACCTAATCTCTGCAAACCTTCGCGAACTTCCTCTAACGAACTTGAAAGATAGTTAAACCTAAAATTCTCAAGCATCCCCGAACGAGCTCCTTAACCAACCCATCGACCATCAACTCTCTGCAACATGGCCTAAACAACTCTCAGCAGCAAACCGAAAGATTCTGTCCGTTCGAATCCATAAAACAGAAGGGCGCCTAGTCGAACAAATCCATTCCTGAGCCTATCGTTACTCGCGTCGAGCGTGTTGCACACGGCATCGACGCACACACGCGCGGCTGGCGGCTCGATGCACCGAGTACGTGTTCCACGTATGTGTCCTGTAGTTGCACGATGCGAGTGGGGAGGGGTTGCAGCGACGCAGGGAGAAAGGGGGGAGAAACAGGAGGAGGGGGAATAGGAGGAGGAGTAGGAGAGGAGGGTTAGGTGTAGTATCGGTCATTACCTCCATCGAGTAACTGGGTCAGTCGTCACAGCGCCTCGGTTCGCTCACCGGCTGCCCGTTTTGCAGCGTTCTCCCACCCTCTCTTCCCCTCTTTCTCTTTCTGTTTCTCCGTTTCTCTCGTTCCTTCCCTTTCACGGTCTCTCTCCCCCCCCCTCTCTCTCTCTCACTCTCGCTCGCTCTCTTGCTCTCCCTTTCACCGTTCTTTCTAGTCCTCCCTGTCTCGCTCGCTCTTCCCGTCGTCTATCGTCCCCGCGCAGCGTCCCGCACTCTGAAACCGACATCCCCACTTCGGAAACCTTCTACACGATTCTCGAAGCGGCCGCAGGAGGTTAGACCTTGGATTCGAATCGCGGCTGTGCGGAAAACATCCGCCTTTTTTCCATGTTCCGCTGCCGGAGACGCGTTTTACGGCTGCGGATACAACCTGCCAGGTCGATCTCTCGACAAACAACACACCACTCTTTTCTGTCTGCTCTGAGAACACCCCCGCGAGCTTGGATCAACTTGTCAGTTGAGGGTTGCTTCTCTTAACGTAGACATAAGAGGCTGAGTTGTTATAAGGAATTTTCAGATTCGATTTTTGCGCAAAGAAAACCTCCCGCAACGAAATATTCCACTTTTTCGATGCGTACCTAAATCCATGTTTAATATTTATTGTTAAATCTCCTATTTTGGTTCGTAGATCACACACACGAGTTTACGCAAACTTGGATGAACTATGGACATGAAAAACCGCATATTACATGTGTGAATTGGATGTATTTATAGCAGCTCGTCGAGCCTCCTGCTAATTAGAGAGATTACCACCGTTATATTTTATTTATAGAACGAATTCAATTATAACTCCTTGATCCACTGACTAATTAGTAAGATTAAATGTTGTACAATGTTCTGAAACATAAACGAGCTCAACTTCGAGAATGAATCGGTCATTAATAAACTGCGAGTGGCTGTGTCGCATACACCGATTCATAAACATCGTTACAGATTTCATTATCGTTTAACGTTAAAATGTCAAATACTTTTACAGATTTTATTATTGTTCAACATTTTAACACTAGAATTACCGGATGATTCGAAATGACTTGTTGCTGATTTATTCTTTTAGAGATATTGGAGTTATCAATATGTTTTTCTCAGACATTTTTTTAGTGAGCCTCTCTATTGAAGTGCATATTTCAACAAAACTGGTACGAAATCTACATAAATGCAATTTTATCATTATTATAAGGCAATGTATGCCTATTGCGTTTAGTGCTCTCGGCGGTTCTAGTGTTAAAATGTCTAATACTTTTACTTCCTGTAAAAATAAAACGTTAAATCCTAATAAACTTTGCACTGTAGTATTTTTCTGAAAATCTTAACCATATAAAACCATATAAACCGCGCATAAAAGTCCGGAGTCTATACACGACGACACACGTAGTGTTAAAACAAACCGAACTGTAGCTTGCACAAAGCAACACTTTGTTTTCGTACGTACGCTGGAGATGCGAATATTTTCGAGGATATTTTCCTAAGGGTAGGTTTCGCAACAGTGTGCGACTTGTCGCATTCATTCGCGAAAAATATTCCCACGGGTGAAGATATGCTACCTGTTGAGGGTGGAGCGTAACCACGTGAAGCCGTTGGTCCCACGTGACACGTTCGACGCGTCCGTGCAACGAAAAGAAAGAACGGCGGCCGATGCGTTTCGTTATGCAACGGTGCTGCGGCGAAGGACAGGTCGTTTACACACAGTATGCGATAGCAATTACGCACGGCGCAAGCGGAAGAACGGGAGCGACGAAGGGGGACGCTGCAGCTCAAACTATAGCTCGAGCGATCGAGAGAAGCGGGGGTGGCAACGGGGGTGTTGAAGAGCGAGAGGAACGGCGCGGACTAATTCCAGCCGGCATTAGCATCGGCGCCCCGCGAATAACAATACCGAAGGTAATAATTGCAGCAATAACCCACCCTTTCTCCGCCAATCTTGCTGACAATTAACTTCGACGCTTTCGACTCGGACGGGAGGGACGGCCTCGAGGCCCGTGGAAAGCGTCTGGCAATTATCGCTAAGCTCTCCTTGTAAATTTCATTCGAACTTGCTCCCCGACTGACGAGGATTACTCCTCGATTGGTGAGCATATCCGTTGGAATTTTTTTACTTGAGAGTTGTTTTTAGTTGACAAGTTGATTTTAACATGTTTTTGAAAAAGTCGTCCAGAGAAAATTAATATTTACTTACATGAATGCTGGTTGAAAACGTTTATTATTGACGTTAGAACAACTGTTTTAAATTGTTCATATTTTTGATTACTTGTAACCAGTACAATTGAATTTAATTGACAAATTTTACACCCTACTGAAAACACTATTTTTGTTTATGAATTGAAAAACTCTTCTCTGCTGTCTGAAATATTTAAAAAATGTGTTTTTAACTCTCCATATTGAAGGCTGTTTTCATTCTTCTGACACGAGCTCTTGTCAATAAAAAAACGTGTCAAATATTTTTTCGGAGAGCAGTCTGTGTAAATTTCATACGAGCCTGTCTGTGTGTGTTCAATATGTTTCCCTGTTAATCAAAATTTCATAAAAATCCTCGTGTTTGCAAGCCGGAAGTTTTTTAGGTGTATACGAATCTACAGAATGGACACTTAAATTTCGACGTATTGTTTTAACTGCTCGTACCACAAACTCTGTAAATTATACTTTAATTATGGTTATGTAATCCACGTCGAGTTTTTATTATCAGTTGTAATTTATGTGGATTCCCTGGAACAGTTGTAAGTTCAAGAGCTTGATCCACATATCGTACAGTCATTACCGTGATATGGAGGATCGGTACGATCTATAGCGAATCATCGAACGACGTGATTTTGGTAAACAGCCAACCGAAGTGTTCTTCGATCTATATTGAGTTATAAGACTGTCGAATCTGGATATCAGCCAAATCACGGCATTTCCAATTACTGCTTAGTAATTGGCTGTTTGTCGAGACGGTTCGCACGAGTTTGGTGACTATCCAGCCACCGAGTTATGGAACGTCGGACTGACAGTCTGGAATCTGTGCAAGCCAAAGGCAAAACATCTGCAATTCCGGATACCACATGGCCTGGGAATGTGATCTTTTCGTGACTGTAAATGTTGACATTTCCGAAATTACATAAACAAAGGAACACCAAATCACTTTGTAGTAACAACCACGAAAGCCGCGGTATGTTTACAGAATAGAAATTGGTTAAAATTTTAATTGATTAATGACACTTAATTGATCTCCCACTTTCGATGACTGTCAACCATTTCTGGAATAATTAGTCTGCGGATGTTTGTACATTTAAGATTGACTGTCAAATATTTTTGTAATAATTAGACTGCGTATCTTTATACAATTAAAATTGACTGTTAAAAACATTTATATATTGGGTTGGCAAGAAAGTAATTTCGGTATTTTAAGGTGATATAGAACCCAATTTTTTTATTCAAACAATACACACAGTATATCAAAGATGAGCTTATACAAGGTGTCCCAAAAATATTGCAAATACTTTCTTGAAATTTTCAAGATTGATTGTCGAAAAAAATTCAACATCAAATATATTGTATAAGGTATTATATGTATAATTTCATAAAACATCATTGGCTTTCTTGGTGACTTGATATAAACACATAAAATAAAAGACTCTGAATGTCGATGGGGTCAAACGATTAATCGAAGAATGGAAGTGCTTAGTGTCCCAAGTGAACCATTAAAAATTCTAAAACTGTGGTTCGATCACGTAATGAAGCGTAAAACTTCAGTGACTATCAAACCGTAAATTTCGAACTCCGTTGAATCTCCAACTTCGGCGCCTCAGTGACTGTTAAGTCAGGAACTCATAAAGTTTGCCTATCGACTCGCATAGTCAGCGAATCCGCAGCGTTACGAATGGGACCGCAAGCACACAAACTTCGCACACCTATTGTCACCGCAAATCTGAACCTACGATTCTCGATGAAGAATCAAATTCCTAGACTGTCATCCCGGGAATCGAATCTCTGTCAACAACATTTTTTGACGATACTGATCAAATAAAGCCTCTCATAACATTGAGCACATATGAATATTTTTTTATGCATTTATAACAAAAATGAGGTGCAATTTAAATGAGTAGAAAAATTAAGAGATTTTAAGAAATCTAGAAATATTTTTATTTAACTCCCATTTCTTACAAAATTACATTTTATGCATCTATAAAAATAATTGATAAATATGAATATATTTCTCCGGACTTATTAAAATTGTTGAGAAGAGAGGAAGAATAATTAAAAGAATACATGTCTTCTAACTAATTAAAATGATCAAAGGAAGAACCAAATGCGTTTTGCTTTCATATAATTTAGCATAAAAGTGATGAACCATAAATATTTTTGGAAATTCTGCGGGTGATTCCTGGAAAGTTTCTTGTTCAGTAAATATTTGACCCTGAAAGATGCTATAATTCAGTGTGTATCATAAAGCATAGTTGAGTTAATTATGCAGGAATTAACCGAGAAGAACGGGCAATTTTATCTCCATACAAATTAGCATAAAAAGGTTCAGGTTAAAGAAGCCCGACCGCGTGTTCGACTGTCAAAGCGTGTGCCTCGTAAATAGCGAAATCCGTTAGTGCCCGGGGCTGTTTGCGCATCATTTGAATAATAAACCGATTGGCCGTCGATCGTCGTGCAACAAGAAGACATGCAATTTCGCGAGAGAGTTAACAGATGCTTGGGAAACGTCCCAGGAAGCGTATCGTTATCCGCGACGAGAGTCGATTGAACCTATTTCGCCGGTGGGTTGAAACGCCGCCAGGCTAGTCCGTATTTGTGACGCAAAATTTCAGCTAGGCTCGCTTGCCAAATAAGCTCATGGGACCGGATAAAACCGGCCGGTTATCGCGGATCGTGACCCAGAAAACAGTCGCGGAATAGGCTGCATAGGAACTGAAAATTATTGAGCCGCTGTCGACACCTACGGCGGAAACTGTATCTTCGTTACGTGGAAGCTGCGTTTATCTCGTGCGAGTCGGAGTCGAATAAACGCGTGCGGTACAGAGGATTCTGCCGAACGTTTACTCAAACGTCTACCGAAATACCGACGCCGTAAATCCCGCGTGCGCGCGTAATTGCGGGAGGGATGAGTGAATTCAAAATGTCGATCACTCCCTTTTATAGCACCCTGTAAACGTCCATTTCGGAAACACAGCAGCATTTTTAAAGTGGCACCAACATGTTGGTTTTTAGCGATCATGTGGTCTACCACCCCTGGTAGATCATACTCGATCGAGATGGCGAATGTGATTGTTGAACGAATTATTTGATCGTGTATTAAATATGACAAATATTATAATAAAAATTTTGAATGAGTGTGGGCGATTGAATCCTTTCTTAAGTCAGTATCCAACTTGCTCAATTTATATACAGTAAGAAAAATGGTACTTTGGGATTGTCCCGTCGACCTCTTACACAACGCTCGATATATATATATATATAAATGTATATTTGTTTGGCGAAAATGGTCGACGGGATAATCCCAAAGTAGCAGAAAAATATACTAGGTCCTCTCGCACGTCCCTGGACAATCACGTCGCCTAACGCATCTCATTCCTCCCGGCTTGTAGACGCAGGCGAAACGGAACGTCAGCTGAAACGAGCAGTACAAATGTGACCTATCGAGCACGTTCCCACCGGAAGACCATCGAAGTAGCTTGTGCGGCTTGTTTCGTGGCATAAATATCCGCGGAACGGGGTAAATTGTGGGCGACCAGTCGAAGTGACTTGCACGTCGGAATTGCGAGCGGCGCGCGATTAACGGGTTCGAAGCGTTGCATATCAGCATTATGAGGGGCATTCTGGGACAAAGGTTGAGGAACGCTCTCCGCAAGCTCTTCCAACCCTCCACCGAGCTGCCCCCGAGCCTCCTCTCGGCCTCTGTCCCTGTTCAACGGTCAGGGTCTCCCTCTATCTTTCCTCCCATGCTCCGTCTCCCTCTCGTGTTCCACCTCTTCCATCACCTCGTTCAAACCTCCTCCTCTATCCCCCCCTACCTAACCGTGTTCGTCAGGCAATGCTCTCTTCGTGCTTTCGTCCGACCTACCCCAATATCCCAGCTTTCTCTCTCTCTCTCTTTCTCTCTTTCTCCCGATCTCCCACTACCTCTCGTCTCCCCCTTTTCACTCTTCCTCCCAGCTTTCCCTCTCTCTTTATAACCCTTTCCCTCGCAGTTTCTCCCCCTCGATATACGGTACCCCTACCTTCAACCTACTCCCCCTTCGCTCGTACCCCTACCCCACAATCGCGGATGTACCAGATGACTCTCTCCTTCCGCCTCAATTTCTTTCTCCTTCGACGACGTTCCCCGACA
The DNA here is from genome assembly GCA_028455605.1 of Lasioglossum malachurum. Lineage (NCBI taxonomy): Eukaryota > Metazoa > Arthropoda > Insecta > Hymenoptera > Halictidae > Lasioglossum > Lasioglossum malachurum. The sequence continues at coordinate 5,016,053 of CM052319.1, read as the reverse complement.
TTGCTTCCACTCTCTCTCACTCTCCCTCCGTCGATGTACGTAAACTGTTCTTCCGGGAGAGGTGTACACCGCCCCACCCCACCTCCGCGCCCTCAAGCTGCAGGGAAGATCAACGACGCCGAACCACCTTTCAGGTGGGAACGAAACCATGTTTTTGGATGCTGACTTTGATAAGTGAAACGGATTTGAGGGCCCTGATGGATTCTTACGGGCTCTTCCGGAGTTACGACCGTTTTTTTTTTTACGGCTGTTTTTAAAGCGACTAAGATGAGGATACTTTAGGAAGACTTCGATTGGATTGTCGGGTCGCCAGGGTGAACCTTGGATCATTTTATTGGCCGACTCGCCGGGATTTATTGGGGAACGAGGAGCTTAGCTTTGATCTAGTGGGACTGCGATTAAGTGGACACTGTGGTAGGTGAACCTTCGGTGTAGTCGAAATTTTTATCTAAACACTCGTTATAAAGGGTCATCGAAAAATATTTCAATTTAAATAGTAACATTAATGTAATTTTTTTTATTTAAACGAGAAAATATTATTCCTTGCTTCGATATGTTTTTTGTAGAACATCATCTGACCAGTAGTGATTATGAAAAAAAGACACCCAGAATTATTAAGAACTTTCATAGAATATCATCAGAAAAATATAAAAAGATAAATTGAGTTAAGTTTACTTACTCATTTACTTATTACTTATTACTTATTTTCCATACGAATATTCAGAGTTGCCACTGAAATTCTCCGTTAATTTTGCAGGTTTAATGAGCAAGCATTTCTGCAATAATTACGCTGCTTCAAATAATTCGAGGAATATATAAATACATAATATCGTTTAATAAATACTTTTTCTCGTATCGATACGTCGTCCTTCGACTTTTTGAGGAAATCGATTATCGGATAACTTCGGCGAATTGTGTAATTCGATATCTACCGTGGAACAGGTTTCGCTTCATTTCCTTGAATTATGCATTCGATGTAAGACAAATCTGTATGCAGATGAAAAATCTGAAATGACAGATAAAAATGTTCTGCTTCGAGTGGACATAAAATACAAAGAAAAAAAAATCGTGATTATACAGTTTCAAATTTAAATTTTAATGAATACAAAATTAGCCGTCGAAACAGTTGTTTATTTGATACACGTGTGATCTACGGGTTTGTTAACCGCAATTTAGCTGGCTCACGTGTAAATTTACAACTGTCAATATTATATGGCTTTCAGAACAATGTTTTCATTATTTATTTGTTTTGTTATGGAATTGTCATAAATATTCAGTCTATATTAATTAATATTAAATATTGAATTCAGTCAATGTTCAAATATCCAAATCACAGTCAAAAGATATACAATATACATTCAATCTATCGTTACATCTCTGTCTGTGTAATAAACTAATATACTAAATAATATAATATAATAAGAAACGTGTAAATTCGGAATAATAATCATACCAAAATTTCAAAAAAAAAAAGTATTAAACTTTAATTTCCAAATTCAAATAATTTATAAAATAAATACGTTTCCGATATAAATTCTGCGTTCATTTCCCATTTCACATTTCATGCGCCTTTCTATATAACATGCGATCACTCTGCTCGTGCCACACATTCCCAGAAAAAAAGGGGGGGTGGGATTTTAATCGCGTCTATCGCGGATTGTTTGTGGAGGCCAATCTCCGCATAGACAATAATCTGTTTATCAACGTGACGTTCGCAACGGTATTTCGAATCGATAAAGCTCGAGTACGGGTGAAGATACGTAAAAATAGATACCGACCTACCCCAACGGGCTCAGACATTCCACCCCCTCGGCCTCCGTCTTCTTCGGATCTCTTATCGGAGATCTCACGGATCTCTTTCTTTCTCTGTCCTCCGTCTCCCTTCCCGTACACCGGTCTTCCACGAATACTTTATGCTGTCCGTGCTCTTTATCCTCTTCATCCCCCTTCGTCCCCCAACCCCTGTTTCGTCGATCTCGAATACCAGGACGCAACTTTTTCCACGGGCAGACTGAGAGAATCTTCTCCGTAGTCGAAAGTGGGTCGGGGGTGTTCGTTTTGCGGGCATCGAGCAGAAGGAAAGAAGGTATCCCTTTGAACTACCCCCGGATGGAAAAAAGACCTCGTTAATAATTTATGAGCGCCCTCGCAGCCGGGGTAGGGTTAAACCAATTAGACCGACGGGTCAACGTCCCCCGATTTAGGCGATTTGATTCGTACCCACTCAGAGATGTCAATTTCAACTATTAATTATTTAAGAATTAATTTTCCACGACTAGGGTTGTCAACCAATAATTCCCAAATATAGAAATCGACGACTTTAATGGGTCAGATTATTCTCTCAAAATTTTCGCACGCAATTAAATGAGGAAAACACTTACTTTTGTCGTAATAAATGTATAACGATGTTTAAACATCATCCAGCAAAGTACTGTAAAACTACAATTCATGCATCGTAAATTCCCTTCGAAAATGGCGTGCCAATTCAACATTTTCAATTTCCTTCTCCCGAAGAATAGCCGGGTCTTTTGTCGGGCCGCAATTCCAGATACGTTTCGTATTTATGCGGCGAAGTCGCAATAGGATTACACGAGTCTGGCCGATCCGATGTAATCGGAGCTTTAATCGTAATCGAATAAATCTACCATGAAATAGAATGTTTTGTGACCCAGTTTGGAGAGGAACGTACACACAGAAGACGACGCCGTCCCCGGTTACTTTCCACCCTCGGCGTCTTTTCATTTCTCCGGAGCGTCAATTCTCTTTCATCCCCTTACCCCGGGTCGCGCGGTATGCGACCGCTTTTAAAGACCCGCTTTAATACGTGCAAATGTATGCAATTTGCTATATGACCGGGCTGCGAGGAGGTCGAAAGGATGCCGCGATAGAGGAACAGATTACGAAAATACTTTTCATACTTTGCGGACCACGCAATTTAACTAGAATAGATTGGGTCGAGTGCGGCTGATATTATTCTCCGGCGAGGAGCGGCGGAGAAAATTCAAATGTCACAAATAACAATTGCATAATTCCACGGGGGAAGCTGGTCTTTCAGCCGTCGGATTAAATTGATAGTCAAATGTTTCGCACAAGGGAAAAACGTTACAACGAATTAACGAGTTTTCCCTGCTTAACTGTAACAGAAAGTCTAACCAAAAACCAACAACAGTGCCAAGCAGTTGCTTAACGATTTTTTAATAGAAAATTTCAAGCCTTAAAATTAAAACATTTTGTTGAAGTTTAACGGTGACAATGGATAAACTTTACTGTACCGGACTCAAAATTCGTGCCTTTCTCCTATAAATTATTATGTGTTTGGTATGTAATCCAGTAGATTTGTACCCGGGGCGGCTGCAGATCGAAGTCTCGATCCTGTGGGATCTTTGGTTCAGGAGTTATGCTTGCTTAAAGTTGAGCAATCTGCAGTGTTTTTGACAGGTAAGAGCACCGCCGTATTGGTTCGTAGTGACGACCGCGAGCCGCTTACCTTGACGCCCCCCTCCCGCCCTAATCACCAACCAAAACTACCACCAGGCGACACTACAAACCAATATGGCGGCGCCCTTATCTGTCAAAAACACTGAAAAATGCACAACTTTAAGCAAGCATAACTTCTGAACCATTGATCCTACAGTACATCATAATTTATAGGAGAAAGGCACAAATTTTGAGTCCGGTAAATAATAAATAATAATAAATATAATAGAAGAGGTATATGTATAGTCTAATATAATAATGTACTTGTCTCCTGTTTCATCCAACAGAAACAGAAAATTAAGGGAGAAAGATCATCAACAAATAGATTTCTGAATAGCTAGATTTGCTCGGCTTCTACGAATCCGCGGACCCCGCTAATTCGTCTACTAATTACCAATTCACTAGCGAAAACGGCGGGTCGCTCCCGAGGCGCAATAGACGATTTTAATTGGGAAGTGGAATGAAACAACCGCTGAAAATACACTCGAAGATAAAGTGTTGATCATTAAAGTCGGTTGGGAAAGCGTAGTCTGCCTGCGCGGTTAGGCGTGGGTGGAAAACGAGAAAGGTCATTTCGGTGACGAGCCGGAATGATTTCAGAGGATGGTCGTAGTCGTCGTCGTCGTCGGCGTTCGCGATCGACGAGCCGAGCCGCCTAGAGCCTCGTCTGATAAAGCGTCTATTTTTGCGAGCGTGCAGGCCGCCTCTGCGCGGTGCAGCGCCGCTCTGCGTGAAGAGGGTCGTGCCACAATGCATGCTGACCCATATTCGGGTCGTTGCTATTTCAGATCCATCCTTTCCATAGAGGAAGGTCGTCGGACTACGTGGCTCTGCGTCGTTATGTAACGCTGGCTTGTTTTTAACGCCCGCCTCGAAAACATGCGATCCTCTCCGCACGGAATAGACACCATTTTTCTCTCCCTTCCGAATCCCTTACGCGGAAATCGACTTATCGATCGATCGAACGAGAAAATTATTCGATGAGAAAAGTCATACATCAAATTATGTCGCTTTTCATGGATTTTCGATTCTCTAAAAATCATTCAAATTCGTTTTACAGCTCGAAGGTTCATTATTCATTTTCTTTTAAGATACTTTTGAAACAGTTTCGGAATTTTGCAAATCTTTTTCACGGCTGAATCCATCATAGATGGTTGAAGATTAAAGGTTCTTCAGGAAGGATCTGTTTTTTTAGCGATTTTATTAAACAAAGATGAGGTAAATAAATGACTTATATGAAAGCAAAAATTTAAAGAACTATATTATCAAATATATAACAATATTAACAAATACTATAAATACAGACAGATCTGTAGTCTAGCCGTGTTCATGGAGCTTTTGTGATAAAAGTCCAGATAAGAATGTGTCAACAATAATAGTAACGTAGTTATGAAAAGTAGGTCTGCGATAAGGAGAATGAGAAACGTGACAATAACTGAAATTGAAACCGGCGGCATAAAAATATTACGTATACGTCGTGTGTGCCGGAAATGAAAAGCAAAAATGTGAGCGGAGAGACAAAGGCGCATTGTTTCGTATGATTTGTGAAGATTACAGTGGAACATCTAAAAAGTGTATGAATAAAAACGTTGTTAATAGAAATCCAGGGAAAGTAATAAATAAATGAAACTGCATAGAGGAGGATGGAATTGTAGTACACGGTGCACCTATTCAGGAACATATCGATTACCAGTTGTTTAACGAAGGGAATGTTAAACTCTGTTTACAATCATTGTCATAGGAACTCGGTCAATACGATTATATTTGTTTGATTGTGTTATCGCAAATATTGATTGAATACCTCACATCTTTCAGAAATAGTTATACTTTGCGAGATGTTTATCATTAAAAAAAACGAATTTTTTGCATAAATCTTCAAATCATATATTAACATGAAAATTTTAAGTGCTGGGAAGTTATTAATTATTTTTATTACGGCTATTAGGGGGGGGGGAGCGGCTAGTAACAAAAATATTTAAAAAGTCGAGTTAAGTCAACTAATCTGTTAGGTCAGTGACCAACAAATAATGCAATTTTTTAGTTTTAACATTCGCAAGAGACTCGCCTCTGTTTCGCCGATTTTCGTTCGTTTACATTAATCACGCGGAACGTTGGAACGTTCGCCGGTTCGCGGGGTGTCATGAATTGAACGGGGTGTTTCGGTGGGAACGTTGTTTCGCCTCGAATGATGAATAAAACAGAGGCAACACTTTCTCGCAGATGCGTTTTAAATTTAATACGACGAGTGGCCACACCATGCTAAATTGAACCGATCTGCCGTCTCTCTCTATCCGTCGATACGGTTCCGTCGTTTGTGGACGATGTTATTCGGTAACCGGTAGTTCGATCCGGAATTACTTCTACCGCGTAAAACAGAAACAGAAAAAATAAAATAAAATAGCTCGTTGCGGGGCTACATTTTCGGAGAAATCGAATTCGAGAACGTATCAGACACGCGATGCGGTTGGCTAACTATCTATTATTTAAGCTTCTCGTTGCCACGATGTTCGTATTATCTGCTTCTAATCGATTTTACTATCTCAAGGAAAACCTGTGGTAAATATTTGTATGTGCAACACAACTAGAAATGTTTGGAGATGGAGTGTTGTCCATGCACATACGAGCATATCTACTCGAACTTTTGAAATTTAAATTCTGTGGAAAATTTATGTAGTTCTGTATAACTAATTTCGAGATTTCTATTAGCAAACTGCGGTAATTTCCTTCGATTTATCTCGTCAATTTTGCGAACTTCAATTGACACAGTGACTTTTATCAAAATTCGATGTACACGATTTTGACTACTAGCTGTGTGGCAGTTGCATTAATTTTCTTTCATTTGCTAAATGCAGCATCAATTAAGTATTGTTCTGTAGTGGGGATGTTTGACCGAATCCCGATAATTCCACTAATTAATACCCGCAAACGGCCGTGACTGGTGCTCGAACCTCTTACACGAGACCGTGTCTGATCAATCACGACTTGTACTACTGGCTGTCGAAATTTGCGATTCGGAAACATGCGGCAGCTGTGCTGAATCTTTAGGAAGTAACAAGATACCGACTGTCGCAATACGTTTTAATAATAACATATTACTTTCAGAATTTTGCATGTCAATATTTATTCATTATCATGTTCATCATTGCAAATTAAAAACTAGCTATTTGTTCAGTACTGTAAGTTAAACATTTTAAATACTATTCTAACTTTTGTAGTGAATTTTATATAAATAATAATTATAAATTCTGATGTATTTTTTAATTGTGTATTGGTTGGTGTATTTGGTTTTTACATAAATTTCTTAAAATTCTGTATAAGAGAACAAATGTCTAAAAAATGACTTCTGGACAAAGTAAAGGAAAACTAGCATTAGTTCTCTTTAACGTGAATTGTTGGAATGTTACACATTTGACGAGGAAAATTATAATAAATTAATCTTTAGATTTCTCTGAAATCGGACATGATTTTAATACATGCATGAAACAATTTTCAAAAATTTTGTTTAAACCAAACAATTCCACAACGTATCTTAAAAATAAAGAATAAAGACAAAGAAATAATTGCAATAAAAATTTGCTAATTGCTCTATCTATTTACGTAAATTTCCCAATCTTCTTTAAATAACCAAAGTTCCCGGTGTCTACCTCATTTCCCAGAATGATTACCGCCTAATCCTTCAACTTTCACGGTGGTTTCAGTCGCGATTCTTCGGTTGGATCGTATAGATCGGTGACGATGATCGATAGAGGGCTCTCTGGTCGACAAATTTCACGGTCCGGCGAACAATCCTCGCCGCGCGCGGCGTCGATTATGCTGATACACGGTTGCGATAAGATGTGCTCGACCAGGTCTCGGCGTTGGTCTCACCTTGAACGCGGAACCTTAAAGACCATAATCGAGGAAAACTCGTTTGTCGAAGTCGGCTCGCTGCCGCTCGCTCGGAGAAGCATTTAACGAAGCGAGGCGTGCGCGCGGCGAGGCTGAGTCCCTGGCAGCCTCGACGACGACGACAGTCCTCGAGACTTTTAACCCGGCATATGAAATGCCGTTTGCTTTTTGCTCGCTGACGTAACCGTGGAACTGGAGCAAAAAGCGAATTGCGTTTTAATTGTGTAATTAGCATGCTGCTGGCGGGACGAAGGACGGGGGACGAGGGACGAATTTCCGCGCTATCGGCGCCGAACACGCCTGAAAAAATAGGCTGGATCGCAGAGGCGGACGTTTTGGTCGAATTACGTCAGTCGACGAGCACGAATGTTTTCATTCAATGGGGAACCGAATTTCGAATCGGATGTACAGGCTGTCTTGAGAAACTTTCAGCGAACGCCACCGAACACGTCAGAAAGGAACGAATGATAATTTTTCGACTCGAGCGTAGAAAAATTAAATAAGTGACCTTGCAATCTTTGAAACACCTCTAATTCCTAATGAAACGTTGTTGAACAACCGGAAACAAGTCAAGTCAATTCGAATCCGCGAGATCAACAGGGTAGGACAGCAGCTGAAGGAGATCCCGATCCGTCGAAGGAGAAGGGTAGCCGCGATGAACGGTAATATCAGTATTCATCGAAGAAACGCAGCTATTCTAAACTCCATCCGCATCAGAAACGTTGTAATAGACGAAGAAAAGGGAGACGGGGGAAGAGTGAACGGATAAGAGTCTCGCGTCGGAAAAGAGCAGGAAAGACAAAACGGTTGAGGCGTGGTAGAACGAGCGTTGGGGGAGAGGCGAGGAAGAGGCGGAGAAGGAGGTGGCGGAGGAGGAGGAGGCGATCATTAGTCGTTCGACCCTCGCGGGGGTCCAGTGTCGTCGCATCCGCTGCACTTTCTCTCCCGCCGCTGTAGCGGTGCATTCGCGGCAGGGTGTAGGTTACGTGTCATAAAACGTCGCCGGGGAATTCCCCACCTGGAATGCAACTCGTCGAATGCACCTCGTCCGGCCCCACCGCGTGGCCGGTCGGTCTTCTCCCTCCGCCGGTCACCGACTCGGTGGTTGCACCTCGTACTCCCCTCCCCTCCGTTAGCCCCACCAACCGTCGGTCATCCCCACCAGGCAATCGTTCGCTTCCCCTTTATCCTTGTTCACCTTCCGTCCCCCACTCCGGGGGCCGCGTGTCATCCCCGCCACCGCGGGCCTGCCACCACCAACCATCCACCGGCTCTCCATTCGACCTGTCTTCCCCCACCCCGGGCCCCCCCATCCTTGGCCCTCTCTCGCGCGTTCGCATGAATCAGAGGGTGGTCTGGCTTGGCGCGCACGCGCGAAAATAGTAAACACTCCCTGGCTGCGCACTGCGACTCGCGTTGAGGCAGGTCCGGGCCGAAGACCCGAGCGACAGCATCACCGCTGCTACCAGCAACACCGCCGCTATAACCAACTACGACCATACTCTTCGCTCGACGGTGTGTGCCACCGGGAGTAGGAAGAAGGGCACGCTGGAAGAGAGGGTGAGAGGGTGGTAGGGAGAGCGAGAGCAACCAACAGAGAGAGAGAGAGAGAGAAGACTATAGTGGTTGGGTGGGCAGCTCGATACCGGTCTGGGTTCAATGCACACCGCTCACCCACCCTTCCCACCCCCTTCAACCCCTACCCCACGAACAGCCAAGCTTCCTACTACTCTTTCAACCCCTTCAACCGCCCCGCGGATCATACACTCCTCCGCATCGTCGAGTCTTGCTCCTCCCTTCCCCTCTCGCGCTCCCTTCGCTACTGCCACACACCGGTTCGAGGGCTTTCTCCTTTTTACTCGATCTGTCCTTGCCTGTCCTCCCTCACTCCCTCCCTCTTCATCTTGTTCCTCCTCGTTCTAACTTATACCACTTCCGCCTCCTTTCTTCACCCTCCGACGGGCAAGTTCGAGGAGAGGAGCAGACCCGCCGCGGTGGGAAGATGTTTTCTATCGCACAGAAAAGAGGACAGCTTGCGGATGGTCAGGGTACGAGATCGCCCGACGCTCTCCCATCGTGGCCCGCTGCCGCACCACGCCACGGCCAAACCGTTTCCACGTTTTTGTCGAACGCTGCTACGGCGAGTTCACAGGGTGCACCGAATGGTTTACGGACTCCCGGGCCCTTTCAGGCCGAGGTCGACACCGCGACATTTGCCCATTTTTCGAACGAAATCGGAGAACCTCTGATATCTAGCGATTAAATCGTTTTCATCCCTTCAACAGCTTGTAACAGATTACCTCGTGTCGAAACCATTTGAATTTTAGATTGAATTTTATCACACTGTTTTAAACGCACGAACAACCCTGGTTTAAAAATTTATTTTGAGGAATGGAAAGGTATTCGACATATTTAATTCGCCGTTTGCTACTTGTGGTTCCGTGAAGTTCGCGGACTCCTCGAGCTCCGCAGAATTTCAACGAGCATTACTGCTTCAGTAGAGAATGTCGTTAATGACCAGACAAATGACCGACGAGGGTTAGAAAAGAGTGCATGGTAAAGAATGAATGAAATGTTCCGAGAGGATAGAGGCCTGTTAGAGTTACCCCACAGGACGTTTCCTCTTTTCGTTAGGTCGCGTATGTACCCGTTAAACTAATTATTTTGATTTTAACGCTGAATCTAGGAGCATTGAAAACGATTAAAATGTTTCATCTGATAGAAATGACAAGGCTCTATTTATTGCAATTAGCAGCGTCATCGTTTCAATAATTATAAAATTAAAAATCTGAGGCCGGTTATTTGACCGGCAGTGGTAGGTTTAGTGTTAATATTGTATTATATGGGAAATTGCGTTATTCTTTGCATGAAATAATACAGATGCAATTTTGTAGAAAATTAAAAAATGTCGAAACTGGAGGGGGTAGCTACCCTCACAATATAAATTCCATTTAATATTTAAAGAAATGCAAACAAACACAACATATAAATTTAATTTAATTAAATTTTAATTCTTGAGCAGCCAGGTCAAATTTTTAACGGTGCAGTTTTAATAAGAACATCATTTCACAGAAATCGGTTAAAAAATGTTTAAAGAAATGGTTGTGCGAAGATTTTGGTTTTATCCATCCGAAAATCGAACGATTTCAATCAGACGTGGCGCGACGCTTGTGGAAAACGTTTCGTCGAAATTCTCACGTGCGCGCTTGTCGCCGTTTGCAAATCCTCTTAGCGGTTTCAGACACGGAACCGTGAAAGATACACGCAAAAGAATCAACGACGTTGCGTTTCTCCTCGTCGCAGGGGGCATCTATCGGCTCCTGACTCCGTGAAATCTTGTTTCACGGTAGATCACGTAATAGCGCTTTATGGAAACGGAGCCGAAGGGGGACGAGTATGTTTTATGCTGGCCCCGTGAATAGGTGAATCGGAAGTAAATAAGGGAGGCTATATGCCGGTGCTAGCGGGGTGCATTTCATTTGGTAATTCGAGGTACGGTGCTCTTTCCACTGCACATTCGGCAGGGTGTTGCGAATTTTCACGGAATCCCTTCGCACTTTTATTTTCTGGCGAGTATCGCAGAATTTCTGAACGATCCTCTCCTGAACAAACATTTTATGTTTCACTGTTGCGTGTGTGTCCGTATGAAAATTATTTTTTTTCAACTAGACAGCGAATTTCTTTATGTATTTTTGACAAAGACAAATAGATCGTATGCAAAGTAGTTTGTTATGTTATTTTCAACTGAACAATTATTTATTTATTCCGAGACAGAATGCGTTCCACGAATGAAATTCATGTGCTAATTGTATGATTGGTTGTGCGATCAATAAATATGTTTCTGTAAATGGTAATTATTTTAGTAGTATATTTAAGTTGATTTAATGTTACATAATATGCTAATCAATTTTCATTTGGTTCACCTGCGAAGTCTTTTAATTAGCCTTTGCCCATTACGCACTAATGAAAAAGCAATATATAAATCAGATATACAACCACTGTTTGTATATTATTGTAATATTGACATGAGACACCAGTTTTTATTTAAAACCCTCCAGGTTTTAAAACCGAATCGTTAAATCTTACGGAACGAACAAAATTTTTATTCACCAACATCCCCCGCGTTACAAAGAATAATCGAAAGTAATTACGCAACTAATTGGAAAAATTCTGCTCCGCTCTGGAATAACAGTACGGTTACGTAATGAAATTGAGGATGCTTGAGTAGAGCTTTTATGGATATACATATTATTTGAATATTTTTACACGGTCCCACAAAAAACATGCAAATTCTTGCAGTACCATATTTGAAGTTACTTGAAAATTGGAAAAAATAAAAAAATCAACTGCAGATGAACGAAATGCTTCAATGCAGAATTTGCAGACATCACAGTGCAATATCGAGTATTGTAAAAATATTTTAAAAAAGCGTAATTACACAAACTTCACTGTGGTTAGGTTCCATCAATTCCTACACACTATGAAGAAGACTCATAATCAATTAATTCGCATAATAACGCTAAAGAATAACTTCGAACAATGCAGAGATTAAAAACATTTGAGAATACCCAGACATTAAATGCAACCAGTTAGGCCAATTAGAGAGAGAGTAACAAATTCCAGATTGGTTCCCGCGAGATTTTATCGGTAGAACGAATTTTTATTTCGCATCTCCGCGAGAAGAACGAGCTTGCTTTCACCGCCCGTGTTCCGACAATGTGTCTCATTTTCCAATAGCTATCAAGAGCCCAGATCAGCTGCATCTTGCGATTGAGAGAGAAGAAAAGCGGTCGCGTGAGATTTTCATTCCGTCGCGAGAAGGGCAGACAGTGGCATGCCGGGGTGCTGGGGGAGGGAGCATCCTTGAATTTTAATTATTTCCCCATTTTATTTCGGACGGGCGGGCGTCGGGACTAATCCTCGTTCTTTGGCCGGCGTGGCACGTGGCCCCGGGCGTACCTCTGGAAATAATTTATTTGGGAAGGTAAAAGTCTGCGGCGGCTGCCGGTGGTTCTCGATCGTGGAAAAACGAGACACGGAAGGAAGGAAGGGTGGATAGACAGGGACGGCGAGGCAGGGAAAAAAAAGGAAAGAGACATAGAGCAGGGGGTGGAGGCAGAGGGGTCGGGGAGAAGCCAAAGCCTGCGGAGGAGACATCGAAATTGACATGCCCTCGGAGGATACCTCTGGCTGGCATCAATCGAGCTTTTTCGGCGTAGTCGATGCCCTCAGCTACTATTTCAATCTCGAGGAAGCAGCGAATGGAGGCGACACAAAGACGGGGCCCGGCTTCGCGAACGAGAATAGTCCGTCACCGCGGTCTGTTTTGACGAGCGGCCATATTTACGATACTGTTCTCTTGCCCGGCGCCTCGCCCGCTCTCTCGATGCAAAACGCTTCCTTCGTTTTATATCGTCTCTCTCTCTCTCTCTCTGCTCGCCCAGGAAACGAATGAACACTTTTAAGAAATTGACGGCCGGCTACAGACCGCGCGAATCCTCGCCGTTTCCTCAGCGACCAACGGTAACAACGCTTCACGACGTTTTATTTTTATCCGCGATGGCGACCGGCTTAATTCTTTCCTTGCTTCCTCTCTCCGGGTTCCTACCCTCGGGGAGCCAAAGGTCGTCGATAATGTTGCTGCGTTTGTTACCGTGAATTATGATCGTGTACGAGAAACTTCGGTCGCCAGCCGTTGCTTCGTTGCTTCTCCCTGTGGCGAGGGATGTAACGCGGTGTCGGTGTAGATAACTTTGTTTGCACGGTTGTCCATGAGTCGAGGGGAAGACGTTCATTTTTAGATTGTCAAATGTTTGATGTTGCACGCGAAAATGTGTGTATTGAAAGTAACGTTCAGTCTTAAAATGCATTAACTTGTTTTTGTCATGAAGTGCATAAAACGAAATTGACGAAATTGAAAATTTATCCAGGTAAAAAAATGAATTATCTTGCCGGAAATTGAGTGAACCAATTTTACGTAGTGTCTGCGATATCCAACAAGATTAAGGGTGCCCCACCCTCGAGCCACGTATTTAATCAATCAACGCGTTAAGCTTTCGTGGCACAGCTAAAAAATATCCATATTTTCGTTGTAGTTTAAACAGTGTTGCTGTATTGCGTAGAACTACTCGCGGTAAATCAAGAATCCGTTGACAAAATTCCAAGATAATTTAGAAGAAAGTAAAACAGCAACAACACAAAAACTGGAAAGTAAAATTTCGTCGTAGTAAGTGCTAAATTAATTAGCTCGCATCCCAAAAGCCCTAATGAAATTCGAGTCGGACTGCGTCGCGATAAAAATGAATTTCACACAGTTACCGTGTCGGTCGTTGGTGTCAGGAGGATTCGAAAGTCCCGAAGAGCTTAAAATCTCGGAAAACAGTTGGCGAGCAAGCGGCCGAGCAATTAATCGGCAAGCAAACTCGCACTAACTTATCCATACCTCGGGAGCGCGATCATTCGCGCGCACCGATGCAGCGGTCCGCGGCAGCGCCGGTGGCAACAACAACATCAGCTCGAGCACCAGCGATAACAGCAGCAGCCGGCGGTCCTGCGGTGGTCGGGGTTAGCAGAATCGCGAACTAGAACTTCGAGGAGGAACGCATTGACCCTGGCTTGCGCAAGATCCAGGGTGGCGGCCCTCCGCCCCCGAGAATCCGGTGTCTAATTCACCGGTCGGTCTTCCGGGTGGCAACTTCGGATCTTTGCCCCGCATCGATAATAATTATCGCGTCCCGATCGAGGCCGGCGGCGTCGTGTGGTCTCGTACGCGAATTTCAGTGACGGGGCCGCGAATCGATCGCGATTAAAAGTCCTGCACCGATGTAAACAAACTGCAGAGCGCCGGAGAGAAACAGCCGAAGAGCAACCGGGGGCGGCGAGGGGGCGGAGGGGTACGAGGGGGATGCCCGTGGCGGGTGCGAAAGAGATAGAGGGTCGGATCGTGCGAAACTGGTTGGTTGGTGGGATGAAGACAGAGAAACGGGAGGGGCGGGGGGGGGGGCCTGTAGAGAGGGAGAGAGAAAGAGAGAATGGGAGTCGTTGGTGCGTTACCTCGCGGAGGTCGTTGACCGAGGGTGCCAGAGAGAATGGAGGGGTAACAAGACTGGGGTAGGGGCGCGGAACGCGGCAGCTGGAAGGGGTTGAAAGTCGAAGAAAGAGGGTCGCGAGCCGAGAGTGCCGGACGGGGATGCAACGCTCCGGTTGTTGGAGGGGTTCTCGCGTGCAGTTGCATCGACCGACGGCTCAGCTGTGCGTCTCCATCCCTGCGTCTCCACCCCGCCGGTTGCTCCACCGAACCCCTTGCTTTTGCAGTTCGTTCTCCTCTGGCCTCACCCCCTTGGCTCCCGCCCCCGCTTCCTCCCCTTGCCCACCCTGCACAACGGCCGTGCTAACCCAACCGACACCCCTCCTCTCTCAATCTTTCTCTCTCTCTCTCTCTCTCTCTCTCTCTCTCTCTCTCTCTCTCTCACGCTGCCTCTAGCCTTGCGCCAGCAAGTTCGAGTCCCTTATACCCCTTGCGGCCCGGACCTCGCGCAACCACCGAATCGACCACGCCGTCACAGGGGATGCTGCGCTGTGAACGTGACCCTCAAAACGGCACAACGTGTATACACCCCGCCCACAGAGAGAGGGAGAGAGAAAGAGATCCTGTACACCGCACCGCACCGCACAGCACCGCACCGTGCCGCACCGCATCGAGACACACGTATGAACGTGGCCGCCCCGCTAATGAATCGGGACTATACTCTCTCAAGAAGCTTCGTGAACTTCGGCCTTTCCCTCAAGACCCAACGGGGTTCGTTGAACCCGGCTGCCGAGCCACCAACCGAACGCCGTTCGACCCCCTAGCTGCGATGCATCGGCGAATATCGACGGGGTTCTTCTTCTCGACGGAGCTACGACCAGAACTATGCCAGCCGTGAATGATTCCCTGGATTGTCCGAAACAGGACAGCCATCTGGGATATTGTTTATCACTAGACGGCGGATCTTTATGCAAAATGTTTGCATGTTTGCATCGATTGCAAGACACAGGAGCCGAATAAAAATTTCGTTCTTCTTTTGATTATCTTGTTAAGGTGAAAGTAATACACTCTGATGGCCTTAAAATTTTTTTAATACCTTCAGTGTTTTAAATTGTACGTACCCATTTTCGTCGGAAATGCATAAAATCCATTGGTAGAAGTATATTCTAAGAATTATTTAATTGCTTCTTATTGCACATAATCATTGTCTTCGCGACTGCATCTTCCATAAATTGGAATATTGAAGTACTTTCCAACGATCTGAAAATTGGTGTACAATTTTTCTGTTGTTTTACGAAAACGAATTTTTTATTCGAACTTGACTAGGTGATAATATGTTTTATTTATTCGATTAGCTTTCTCAAAATGCACTTTTAGACTGCGGATTTTTATGCGAAATAAAAACTGTGTTTATTATAATTCCAAAGTACGTGGGCACGTGTTTCTTTTATTAATAATTTTATAAGGTTTAAAACAATTCTTCAAGTGTCGTTACTGTTTCGCATAGAATCTTTTCATTTTTGTCATAATTGCAGGAAATCCGCATTCTGAAAATATTGAAGTAATTTTGTTATTCCATTAATGTTTCACATACAAGAGATCTACAGCAAATTTGAAAATTGTTCCCGGTGACGAGGGAAGTAATTTACCTATTTTGTAAATAAATCGCAGAGCGAACGAAACGGACTGACTACTAAAACGGACGAAGAAATTAGCATGTGCAATCAGAGCTTGTCTGCAATGGCTTGTCTGCAGCGACTGCAAATATCGCTTCTCCACAGATAGAAATCAGCATGTGGGATACGCAACAAGTCGGTACATCGCGGAACCACTGGCGATGTTATTGTTCCGTTCAATTACATCACGGCGCGGCTGTATTAAGAGCAGAAGCAGATGAGATTGCACGCTCTGATTACCGAAAGAGCATAGAGCTCGATGCATTCGGGGAATCATATTTTTCCAGACAGGGAAATCACGTTTTTGTAACATTATTCTTTCGCACGTAGCAAGGAACACCCGCTATTTAATAACGATAATAGTGGCAATATGTCTTTCTCCCTGAAGAGTTTACGAAAATGTAGGAGTTTGAAAAATTATCAGGAATAATGTAGAATTTTGAAAAATTATCCAGAATACTGCAGAACTTTGAAAGATTACCAATTATTGCACATATAATGTAGAATTTTGAAAGATTATCGAGAATAATGTTGAATTTTAGTAGTGTAATAACGTAGTTAATAATGTAGCGTTTGAAAAAGTTCTTCCAACCCTTCTACATCTAAAAAAAGAAGCTGAAGCCGTCTGTTCCAATTATCAAAAAACGATTCGTTTCTAAAGGGTGTACGAATACTTTTTGCACCGGGTGTACATGTTATTTTACGCGTACATTCAGAACCGAAGAAAAATGTTGACCCATCTTTCTGGCCCTGTGTGAAAACAGTAAGGAAGACGTCTCTGCCGCGTGTAACCAACAGACGAGGCAAGCTATAAGGGTTGATAGGGGTTAATCCAGCCTGGTGTAGACCGTGTCTATTTACCTGTGCGGGGGTGGCGGAAGTGTGAGCTCGCGTAACAGACCGAAACGTCCGATCCGGAGGTCCGAGACGACCTATACCCTTCACCCTGCGTTTCCCGGCACCACCAGGCGGAGCGATGGCATAACCGGCAGCACTCGGAGTGCCGTTGCACCCGTTTTACGACCGGCAGACCGGTAGTCTGCCACGTTATACGATATACGAGCGAAGCTATATCCACGTGTCTGGCTGGGGTGGCACCCGCGGCTCCGAACCAGGGTAGGAGAGGGTGCGTGTTTCAGGTGGGGACACCGAGGCGAACAAGAACTCGAAAAGACTTCGAAAACTCCGACCGCGAACGACTCCGGGACGAGGGGATTGGCTTAGGGAAGCTTCGAGACCGAATGCATTCACCTAATGTCACCGTACCCCTCATACTTCGGAATTGCTTCCGCTCCACCCCGAATTTCGCATCATCCCTCTGACGCGGATAATAATACTGATCAGCGTGGATGTTTTTGGAAAGAATGTCCAGTATGACTTCGAGGCATCTGATGCTGGAAACAAATCTGCAAATTGTTCATCTAGCAGCATCAATTTTTTCAAAGATTTAGGAGTGATATGTCTGCGAAATGAAACTGAGAATTTTGCTAACTTGACAGTTAGGTCCCTGAAGAGTTAAGGAGAAATTTTATTTTTTTGTTCAGTGACACGAAATTGATCTTTTCCTGAAGTCCCTGAAGTGTTAAGGAGGACATATTTTTTTGTGGTGAAAAATGGATTTTTCCTTGAAGTCCCTGAAGAGTTAAGGAGGATATTAATATTTTTGTTTGGTGACAAAAATGGATTTTTCCTTGAAGTCCCTGAAGAGTTAAGGACAAATTTTAATTTTTTGTTTGGCGAAAAAAAAAATAGATTTTTCTTAACAGATTCCGTTCAAAGTCTTCATCACGAGCCTGACTGATTAAGGTAGCGGGTTCATTTGGAATGCATGATTGGAAATATAAATCGAATAGAAAGGAAAAATCCTGAATCGGAATAAAAGCCTCGGTTCCGGAGTTAAAGTAGCCTCGAGCGTGAAGGGTTAACTGATGCTCGCGGTGGGAGCAGAGGCAAGATCGAACGTTCAAAGCCCGAGCACTTTGACCCTAATTCCCGCGTGCAAAGAAACAGCAGCGGTCCGTTTTGCGCGTCGCGAGGACTCCGGCGAAAAACTCTCTGCTCGACGCGGGGGGAAAAGCACGCGATCACTCGTCACCGTTTAAAACCTCTCGACCGCTCCATATCGAAGAAGATGATTTCCAGTTATGGGGATACGCAGTATCCATGACAACGTGTGCCACGCTGATGTACACGTTACACTCCGGCCCCGAACGATGGGGTAGGTCAATGCACGGTTTGTCGCTTGGCAACCTAACAACCTACCCTGCGACCAACTGCATCCAAGGACTAAACCCTCCTTTTTTTTTAATCAGTGCCTTTGTTCCGCGGTTCGATTGTCTCTGCGTTCGAAGAGAGCCCCGGAGAACGCAGCAGGGAAAGGGGTAGGCTTCGGAAGTTTGATCGACGGGGAGGGTTGAGCGGAACGCCTTTGGTTTTTTTCCAAAGCGAACCCGGTTGAACGGCTCTGCGTCAACTTATCCACGAAAATTATTCCTTCCCCCACCCCCCTTACGACGTGTAACCTACATTCGAGAAGTCGCTCTCCTTCGAACTAATGATCGAACGTAATTAGAGGTTACGTCGCGTCGGGGCCACCTCGTTATCGGCAAAGAGCTATTCCCGCGTTAGAACAGCTTTGTGATCAACGACCTGTCGACTTTCCCTAAAGTCCTGCGCGGGTCTAACCGAAGGTATTTGCGCTGTCGAGCACTGCGTCCACGGCGATCAACGGTTTCAGATCAACAGCTGACACTCGTGAGAGACCCACAAATGTCAAGGCTAGGTAAAAATTACTATTTTACATTATTTTATAAACACACAGACAGAAAGAGAGAGAGAGAGGAACGTGTCATATATTTCTTTCTTCCGTGGCCTACATTTTTATTATCCGAAACTGTAGTGAAGACTGAAAAATTCTGAGATACTTACGGAAGTCTCTAATTTAATGTACACACAAAAGCGTTGGTTCTATTTTACATAATTTTATAAATATCACAAGAATGTACCAAATTTTTACCTACTTTCTTTTGGTTGTTACCTGGTCTAAATTTTTATTATTCCAAACTGTAAAGTGGTCTAAAAAATTCTGAGATACTCATTGAAGTCACTAGTGTTCAATGTACAATAGAAATAGAAAAGTTTACATATACATTTGCAAGAACATTTTCTAGGATGTTAAATGTACATGCAAAAAAATGATTTAAACCTCTCTCTGCAGAAGACGATAGAATAAATTGAATAGTCTCGAACGAGTTCGTGATTTATAGGAAGCGAACATGCTCATGTTCACGGGGTTAAGACGGGGTTCGAATTGGGAAATCGGCCACTCGGTAGGTGGTCGCGTAGGTCGTCTCGTAGGAATTAGGTTAAACTACGAGCAATTATGACAGGATATGATTTAGCCTGGCTTTCTTAACCGTCAATTTCTGCGCCGTGCACGCCAACGGTTGTCCGCACGCCATTGCGTTGCCGGTCAGGGCCGGCCTTTGACACGTATATACTTCGATGCTTCGTATTTTATTGTTCGCCAGCTCTAACGGTACGAAACACCGATTTTCAAACAAGTCATTTTATAATTTATGTTCAATTTAAATTTTAACGTATTCCTCAAGGCTTCGTACTTTACTGTTTTAAAACGTATTCAACGAGAAGCTGAAAATTGAAATTACTTAGGGATCAACATTTTCAAGGAAGTACATTTTTGGACAGCCTGTAGAAAGTGTCAATTGATGAATGGATTTTCAAGTATAACTCTTTCAATCCAATTCAAAGTCTTCCTCATTATGTATAATAATGAACCAAAAGAATAGGTTTGTGTTTCAATAAAATTAGACAAAACCTAACTAAACTGAATCTCGCCACCGCCTTCCAGTGGCCTGTACACACATTCCTTAAATAAACGAATGATCGCGACAGTAATCCGTCGGATCGATCGAACGAAGGGAACCGACGAAAGAGAAGAAAATCAGAAAATAACCCGGTCGTATCGCCTACACGGCATCGAATATTACGGTAGCGCAGAAATAGAGTGGCTAATTCGGAGTCAGAGGTCATTAATACTCGGGGACAATGTCGGCAAGCAGAAAAATGGTCGCTCGACCGTGGAAACACAGAAAATTCCTCAAGATTCCGAGCGCGTTGATCACGCTACACCTTTAATAATAGATCTGTCGGCCGACGAGCATGCTGGCAGTCACGCCGTGCGCCAGGGAAAAAAACAGATAAGTTTGCTGGACAAAAACAGCTGCTTTCCGATTTCACCGGTGACATCGGTGCCTCGATAACGAGCGTGCCCGAGCAAACAGACGTGGAAACAGATGTAACCGTAATCGTGGTTCAGCGTCACCGAGTTTATCGCTCGAAAACGCTTTCCGACGGGGTCCTCTTCCCTTCACCGACTCGCTTTTCCACCACGATTTTCACTGCCATCTTTTTTTTGCGCGCACACGCGGATGCTAGCCACCCCTTCCATTCTGCGAATTCGCTTACCGGCGAGCAACGTCGTCGAGTTACTTGATTTCGCTTTCTAGATCGTTAGATCGGAGCTCTATATGCGAAGTGTCACTTATGTACACTGTGTACAGAAATTGTATGTCGCGACTATCGTAGCGAGATTCTACGATGTCGGCTCGGAAAAATTAATTTTGATCTTGAATTTCGAGGAAAAATTAATTTCAAGGTCGAAAGGTCAACAATCTTTTTATCGCATTCTATTAAAAATGCTAAAGAATCCATAATTCAGCGGTCAACCCGTCTGTTAAAAAATTATAAGTTTATTATTATTTTTTTTTTGCGTGTGAAATATGTCGAAAATACAATGGAAATATAATTATTTTGATAATGAAAAAATTTTGTAGCAGATAAAAACGAAAATTAAACCCCTCAATTTGAGGAAAAATATTATTTAGGGCGTATGAATATTCAGCATTTCTAACAGTATGTATTTAGGGTATACATATAGCTATACAATGAATATACAATATCGTTTTTCTCGAAGAGATAATAAATAATGGCTTTTGCTGAACAGATCAGGAAGTGAATCGACCTTGTCAAGGAAATTTGTTTCTATAAAAATATACTGTCACTTCAATCGAGAATAGCATATGGGCGTTGTTAAATTGTCTTAATGTTTTACTGTTTTAAATTACATCCTAAATTATACATCATAAATTCTAGAATTTGTTTATTCAATTTTGTTGGTATTCGATGTTTAGAAGAAATATGTTTCAATTTGATATGATACGTAGCACCGGCTACCGTATACATAGCGTTAATCGCATTAGAAAATAAATGAAGTCCGTCATTCGGATTGTTAACGCGCTTACATGTTCTCTGGATATTGGTTCGTTACTGTCGTATTCAGTTCTACACTGGTGAAGTGGGAAAATTTGTGGTTTTCTGAGCGGTCTAACTGAAACCCGAAATTGCAAGAGATATTTAGTATGCGAGTACAGTTCAGGTATCCGTTTATAAGTTTGAATGGGAATATAATATCCGTGATTAGTCTACGCCGCTTCGTACGTGTGCGTAATCATAACCGAACGCACACCGTTGAATTTGTATTAATATAGAAACGGTGTCCCTGAGAAATTCCTGCGAAAAATGTATTTATTCAAATGTCTTTGGAAAATGCATTTATTTAAATGCCTTTAAAAACTGTAATTATTCAAATGTCTTTGAAAAATGTATATGTATATTCGAATATTTCTTTTTTTTTTGAAAAAATATATTTATTTGAATGTCTTTAAAAAATGTAATTGTGTAAATGTCTAAAAAAATGTATTAATTGCGGGAGTATTCGTAGAATTCACGAACACATTATTTTTATTCCTGCTGCCTTAATCGATTTTTCAGTAAATTTTCACCATCTGTAATAACATCTACTTTTTCACCCAAACCCATTAAATGATAGAAATGCTATACTAACAGTCTCTCACATATACAATTTATTATAAAATTCCAAAATATTTTATTTACTGTCACGCAATAGAGAGAGAGAGAGAGAGAGAGAGAATGTCACAACGTCACGTGACAAATCCGGTAGTGGCAGAGAGATGGAGAGAGAGAGAGAGAGGGTAACTTTTTCCCCTGAATTCGAGTAAATACCCCTGATCTGGCGACTCTGCTTGCACGATATGCAAATTGCTGATTTAATCCCGCGATAAACAAAGGTCTATTGTTGCATAATTGAATGTCGGTGAAACGCCGTTGGCTCGTCCGTTTCTCAAAAGAATTTTCCTCGGAAGGGTTCCGAGGGCGTGACGTCTTCGCCGTTTAATCAGATGGTAGATTAGAAACTGCCACGCGCGGTCACGGCTTCAACGGTTTTAGGATTAATTATAGAAAGTCAATGGTGTACGTATCATGAAACTGTCGTGCGAGAACCGGCGAAAGTCACGTGCGGCCAATTAGTATTTAAATGATCTCGTTTCCGCATACGTATGCAGACTGGGACACGTAAAGTCGCCACCTTTCTATCAGTGTCGTTACATCGCGTGGAAGAACGGTGTAAACAATGACTATGATTAAAAGGGTGCATGTGGTTCAACTCTTACAAGCCGAGCACACTTTCCGGATTCTTTACCGGCTAACGAAAGTTATTCAATATTTTCTTGGACGTTGTATTGTTGTGTATTAAAGTTGTAAGTATTATATATTCGTAAGAAATCGAATATTTGTTCATTAACACGGTAATTTTGATAAAATTTAACATTAAACCTACCACTGCCGGTTAAATGACCTGATTCAGATTTTTCAAATGTATTTCTCTAAAATGTGACGTTACGAATGGAACATAATTTCACGTGTAGAGCAAACATGCATGAATTATTATTCTAGTCTCTTTTATTGAACTATTCTTGAGGAGCGTATGAGGGTTAACACCACCGGTTTCCAACACCCCTAAACGGTCACGACTGCCAAGAATCAAGACCACGATAGCCGAAACGTCACTATCCCCGAGAGAGATTTCCTGGATAATCAGCCCGAGCAAGGTCACGCGTATTTGGGGGTGGCTGCTCGTCCGGACCAGCGAATTCTCCGGCCATTGTAGGACCCGCGCGAGTACGATTCCGCCCTGGAGATGCACCCCGGTGTCTTTCCGGTCGCTTTCTAACTGATCGATCGACTCTCTCGTCTTAAATCTCGTTGCTCGCTTTTTTTTCCCGTCTTCGGCCCGATCTCCCCTCGAGTCCGGAGCCTTTGCGGCTCGGGTAGCCGACTTTCTCGGCAGTGGTCGGCCGATTGCGCATGCACACAGAGCACTAGTGTCAGATTAAATTCGAAACGGCCTGTAAAGCATTACCGAGACACGTTGTGTTTTGTGTAGTTTGGAATACGTGTAGCGCAGAGTTCGCCGCGGGGTCAACGACCCGTCTACGTTGTGGAGCACACGGACACATGGGCCACACAGGGGCGTGCATGCACCACGTACACACAGATATACGTACAGATACGTATGTGCACGTGCGCGGCTAACCATCACATCTACATCGAGAGCCAATATCACCATGCACCTCCACCAGATGGAGCTGAATCTCCAACCGCCCCCGCCTACACCCGCGCCCCACGCCGGCCTCCTCTTTTCGCTGTACGCGAGAATCTAGCCTAGACCACGCAGACCAATGCATAGAACACCGGACCGCTCCGTATAATATTCCTAACGAATTCCAAAGCCCGAACAAACGTCACGCGCGCTGCAATAATTTAGCGGAGCTAGCTGTTACACCACGCGCACTCTTTTTCCGATTATCGCTTCTTTCGAGCACAGCTATGCGTCTTTGTGCATCCATCATGCTGTGCTGCTTGATACTAAAAGCGAGTAACGTGTTCTAGTTTACAGAAATGACAAGGCTCTATTTATTTAAATATTCTGCAATTTTTATCCCAATATGCGGTTGGATAAAAAATTTATCGAATCAATTTCCACGTAAACAACTTCATCGTTTCAATGATTGCGAAATGAAAAATATAAAACCGGTCATTTGTCCGGC
Organism: Lasioglossum malachurum; assembly: GCA_028455605.1. Classification (NCBI taxonomy): domain Eukaryota; kingdom Metazoa; phylum Arthropoda; class Insecta; order Hymenoptera; family Halictidae; genus Lasioglossum; species Lasioglossum malachurum. Next base: position 4,991,994 of record CM052319.1, on the reverse strand, counting down.
AGTGGTAGGTTTTGTGTAACTTCGGTCGGATTCATCCCCTATTCGAGGGGTGGTTTAAAATGATGAACCGCATATTTTCCCTGCAAAATGTGTTATAAAAGTCATTATAAAAGTCACAAATACACACTTTTTTGCGAGCAGCAGTATTCATCTTTATAATTTGGTTTGGTTAAATTATTTGTTTGCAACTTGAAGAATTAACCGATACAATAATTACAGTCGTCCTGATAAGGGTTAATTCACCCCGAAAATATCAAGAAACATTTCTGTTGAAGATGCACCCGTGTTTGAGAGACATCCACAATTGGGCAACGCTGCTTCTTCCGGACATGTGCTTTTTTGCCGCGCTTCTACGAGCCTCTGCATTCAGACCGTCCTCGAACATCGGGACGATTTTAGCTTGATCAAGTTTCAAGGGTGGAATTATTTTTAGGTAAAGGTATATCGGGTACGTCGCTCTGGTCCTAGACTCGTGGTTAGGGAAAACTCTGTTCCGAACGAGAAACTGTTTTTCGTTTGGAATTGCCGAGGAAATTTGTACCTCTGTGTAGAATGAATTTACGCAGGTGATGTGGAAACGCTGCGGTTTGCGAGTAATTGATAAAATTTTAAGCGTCGGCCTCGTGCTATTTTTTCGCTGTCCCAACATGAGAGAAGTTTCTGTTTTATGGGGCAGCGAGCATTTTTATGAGGAGTGCACTGCTGCTGTCGTTATCTTCTTGGGACATTGTTTGTCGTACGTCAAGTTATGGTATCATTGCTTAATGCGAGCTTTAATGCCAGCTTAATACCGACCATCACCGGTTAAAATGACCGGTTCCAGATTTTTTATTTTACGATTATTGATATGATAAAAATAATTTCATAAGAAATGATTGTATAGATATCTTTAGTGGATTTTACGTACAGATTTTCCTAATACTCAACCAAACTTTCTTTTTTAATTATTTTTGCGTGGAACCTTTACCAACATACTTGTGACGTTTTTCTGTTTCCAATGATACCAAACACGGCACCATTTGGATCATGTTTGCTTGTTTAATCCTCGATGTAGTAAAGCCTCGATTATCCGAACTATTCAATGGATTATTACAATAATTTGTACAATGAATCATGCGAAGTTATTGTACAGATCAGTAAAGATTTAGTACGATCCGAACGGTGTTATGTTTGGTACCATTTCAATCAGAAAAATGTCACGACCGTAAGAAGCTTCACAAAAAATTAATTAAAGCTAAAAAATGATATTTCACATGCATATCAAGACGTTACCATAGCTTCTACAAAGCTACAAATGAATTTTCGAAAATTGTTTTTCTGCGCGGCTACAGCAATGTCACGAAGAAATGTACTTACGGAGCATTCGAACAAACAAAAAGCGTGGCAAAGCGTGAAATGTCCGTCGTCCGAATGATTACGAGCGGCAGCGTGTGCAGCACGCAGGGAGAATGGGCCATCGAATTTGGCACGGCCTATACGGCCTCGCGCGATAAAGTAATTCGCTGTTCAATAACGCGTGACGCGTACGTACACAAAATGCACGCGGAAGCGTGCAGAGAGTAGTCGCAGGATTCGCTAGGTGTCGAAGCGCATCGGTTGCATCCGCGCGGATGCACGCCGAACAGTAATTATTTCTGGCTGCGTATGAACTCGTCTCGAGTCCGTGACGGACCGATAAAAACTAACCGTGTACTCGCCGCCCGTGTTCTCCCTCGCGCTCGCGAACCCCTCGGTTCTCGGCCGTCGATGGAACAGGGTCGAATGCGTGCACAATCGAGCAATTATAAACATTATTCGTACTGTGCAGCGCTGACCCATCGGTGGAAGCTCAGAAAGCGAAATACATAAGCAGTACACTCATCGGCCGGATCTTTGCAGGCCGTGACTACTTCGAGTACCAAGCAGGATCCATGTTTGTTGCGTTTGTCGTAAGAATTTCCAGTATTCGGTCAATGCTACGATTCTAACCGTAAGCAGAATCGAAAACACATCCAAATAAATTTGATTCCGCAAAGGTCTCCATTTGCAAGAAAAATATTCCTCTAAAAAAAAATTTAATATTTCAAAAATGCCATCCGACACTAAATAATAGTGTCGAAAAGTCGTCGAGAATATTTCCGGGTATTTTACACGGAAGGCGCACTTCATTTTTAATATTTCCCAGCAGATGTGCTGGGGAAGCCCCACCCCTAATCCCCGAAGGGTTAATGCCCCGATAACGCAGAATTTTCTTCGGGTTACCGAAACGTTTCTACTAAGCCTGATCAAAATAATAATATTTGACTACAATAAAACCTCGAAATATAATTTGCGCACGATACACGATACGTACAAATACTTTATTAGTCTGCCGAACCACGGGGCGAAGGGGACGTCAGGTCGGTTCGACTTTATCGGCACTTTCGTAACATTCGTACGCAGAGCGAGTACGTTCTTATGCGTGGGTCTGCTCGCGAAGAATTCCTCGCCGAACGAATGCACCGGACGGAGCTACAACTATTTGCTACACGGGAACAACGGTGCCATTACGACCTCGCGCGGAAGCACCCCTTTCCGAGCGAACGTCAATGGCACAACGAAAAGCCGTTCCCGTGTAGAATTCATTAGAGCAGAAGATTTGCTCTCGTATCGTTAGAGCCCAGGTCCTTGACCTGTCCCAGTCCACCTCGTCCGTCAACACGCTCGCGAGCACAGCCCTTCCGCGTGTTCCTTTTCCTCGACGCACGTCCATATCGATCGTGTGGCCATTAAGGCGCATCCCGTTGTTCGTCGATACCAAAAAAAAAAAAAGAAGAAGAAGAAACGAAATCAGAGGAACCAGGACAAATCTGCGAAACGGACTGCTAAGCGGACGACTGTCAAAATTTCGGATTGTCACTCGCGGAAAGCACGTTGCGACGACGTGGAAACCACATAGCTGTGTCTTGCGTATAGCCGAAAAGCGACGAGGCTCGTCGGAGACGCACGAACGGAGTCCGTCGCCGACGGAGAGAGCGACGGCGGCGCGGCCTCGGGTTCGCAAGCGCGAAAAGCAGACGGGAAGCTCGACGAGAGAGGTCGAGAGACGGAGAGGAAGCGAGGAAGGAGACGAGGAGAGAGGGCGGGCTCTGAAAATCGACTGGTCGTCGTCTTCGTCGTCGTCGTCGTGCACATTCGTCGCGTTTTCACGGTCAGGCTTTATCGATCGTGGAAGGAGGGCGAAGGAGCGGAAGGAAAGGAGTTTCGGAGTGCATCGAAAGGGCGTTGAACCCGGCCTTTCGGCAGTCGCGCGGCGCCCATAATGTAACGATTGTGTCGTGTACCCGCCTCAGCACGACCCGACCCGACCCGGCGATCGCTCCTCTCTCTCTCTCTCTCTCTCTGTTGTAACGCTGTTTTAACGACCGGGCGCCAGCACTGACCAACTGAAATTTTTATTTCCCCCCTCAACGGTGAACTTAATGAGGCCGGTCCACGTGTTCCTTTGCTGTTTTTTTCCCTCTCTCGTCCCTCGTACTCTTTCTGATGACGCGCGACGCGACTCAGGCGGCTCGTCTCTCTCGCCGACGTGGCGTGTCTCGTTGGCGTAGGTCCGAAATGTCGTGCTCTCTCCCGGGACGAACGCCCCGCGCGCACTCCGCACACCCCACGTGTTTCATAATTGGTCCGATGATTTTCGCACGACCGACGACGCCGCGCCGTGTTTGCGCCAGGTGAAACTCGAGTCACCGTGTGATCGTTATCGCCCGGCACAGCCTTTCGTCGACTCGTGCCAGACGTCTCCGGGATCTGGGCTCTACGGGCCGTGTTCCACGCTGGACGAGAACGGCTTCCCAGTTTGCGAAAATACGGGGACTGACGGGCAAGGTCTGTCACGGTCTAGGGCAGGCCTGGCCAACACGCGGCTCGCCACGTTAAATTGCGCGGCCCGCCGGGCGCTTTTACATTTCTCGTTGTATATTTGTGTACAAGGAATATTAAATAAATTAAAATTTGCGTGTGTCATTGTTATAATGCGCAAGCGCGACTACGAACTCCAGTTCTACATTTGATATCTTTGATATAATTGAGTTAAATGCAAGAACACACACACGTCCATAACAAGAAACATTAATGTCCACTCTGTCTTCATCATAAGGAATCTTCTAGTCGCTGAGTTGAATTTTTGTACCTCACCCTGGTTCTCCTAAAATAATCCATTAATGTTAGGATTTGCATAAAGACCCGCAGTCTAATAATACCTGCCCACTCCATTACTTCAGAGTTGCAACATGGAATAAAGAGGGTAGTTGAAATGAAATCCAGGTTAGAGCAAAGCGAGAATAGATCTTCTGGCCCAAGAGAAGATGTCATGGACAGTGATACAGTGATATAGCAAGAGGCAGTCATCACTACTAACACTAAACCTACCGGTCAGATGACCGGTTCCAGAATTTTTATTTTACATTTATTAAAATTATAAAGATGCTTTCGTGGTAGATGATTAAATAAATATATTTAATAGCGCAGATATTTTAATACGAAACGCACAAGATTCTATTTCTATAAGGCAACATGTATCGGCTACATGTTTGGAGCTCGGTAGGATTACTGTTAATTCGAAAAACAGATAGGTAGTTCTCTGGTGCATCAAGGGTGGGTCGACCGCAAGAAAGCCCAGGGCCTGTGAGCCCCGCGATGCGGCCCTGCGTGTGCGGGGAGCAAACTTAGAGGATTACAAGACTGTCGATGAAGCGGCGAGATGACTATGAACGCGGCTATTGTTTCAAGACGGCCGCTAATCGTTACTATTACGTAGCCCTTTTCGGAATTCCGGGGTTCTCGGTGGTTTTTCCGTGTATCCCTAGGGAGCGCACAGGGAGCGTGGGGTAGGATAGAGAGAGAGGGAGGGGCACGCGGCGTGTATACGAGAGAGAGAGAATGGAGAAGAGAGGGGAGACGCATGTGCGAGCAACAACGATATATTTCGGTGCAGCGCTCCATACACCGCGTGGAGGTCAATGCCCGTCCTTACTCCGACCCAAGGAAGAAGCGGGAGGGCGGGCAAGGAGGGAGAGAGGGGCGTGGAGGTCGGGGAAGAGAGACAGAGGGCAAGCACTGAGCGCGGAAAAAATGAACAAACAGTCAGAAAGAGCTGAAAAGGGACACGCGGAGTGTCCCTACGTCACCTTCCTCCTTCTTCTTCTTCTTCTTCTTCGTCATCGTCGTCGTTTTTTCCGCTATGTTTCCTGTTAACTTTCACGTTAATTGATGACCCGAGATTCCTGCTTGAACACCTCGCCGAGATTTCTACTGACCCTCCTGCCCCGTCCAGGTACAGTTTGCTTTACCAGTCCGAAATCTATTTCGAAGATGTACTGACCAGTCCAAAATGTCACCTATTTTTCAACCCTCGTGTCAGTGCCAAATATTTGATAAAGCTTACAATAATACTGCAGGTCGTTCGCCATATTTACAAGTCTCAAATACGTAAATCAATTTAAGGTTGTGCAGTCAAGATGTAATGTATACAGGGTGTTTATATTGTAATAACTCGGTTGTTATCGAAGGTATTCGAAGATGTTCACACGAAAATTAATAATCGATGATAAAATTAATTATTTTTTCAATAACATGAGAAGTTACCTCGAAAATGGCAGAAAGTAGTAGAACAGAATGGAAGATATGTTATTGAATAAATCTATGAATAAATATATGAATTTTAGCTTTCAATTTTAATTTACAAACGCTACGAACTTTCGTTCCCACCCAATAGAAAGAAATTGCGCAGGATGGTTTCAACAAGCTGGAAAGAAGGAATAACATTTTTGTGTTTGACTCGCCATTTCCGAGAAAAATCAGAAAATCGCATGCGTCACAATGTCACGTGACTCCGGTACAGACAGGAAGAGGGCTTTTCCCCTAAATCCGAGTCAATTCCCCTAATCTGGCGACTCTGGTTCGAAGACCCGTCGGGTGGAATATTTAAACTCGATTTTCTCGAAAATAGGGCGTTAAACAAAAAGATTGTATCCCTTTCACCCGATTTATTTTTGTACGGAGAATCACCACCTGACCACTTTTACCATAATTTTTCAGATAATAGTAATAGTATTTGCTCGGGATGCCGTCTAGCAGCCACTAATTTTGTATAAAGTTATTTCTACATTCCCGTGCATGTGTCTACCAGTCTGTCACTCGTTTATTTTCGGAGCCGATTATGCAAACTTCTGACACATTGCCAATCGCTAGCTGGATGATTCACGGACCACCAGAATTATTCTTCGAAACCGGAAATCTACACGATACACGTGGCGCTGGCGAACTTACGAGGATCGTTTCAACTTTTGTTCATTTCCACCCGGGAACCTTGCCATTGATCTTTGTCCACTAACTTCTCGAACTTTATGGAGTCTAATTAATGTTCTTCCTGTTCTGGTCTCTGTTTCTCTGCTGTACAGCACCCCTCAAAAATACGAACCCCAACTATTTATTAATTTCAACAGTTATTTCCGAACGTGCTCGGACATTTAGCGACATTAATTGTTTACTGACTTACTTAAAAATTAACCTTTTTGGGTAAACTTTACTTTACCGGACTCAAAATTTGTGCCTTTCTCCTACAAATTATGATGTGTTTGGTATGTAATCCAGTAGATTTGTACCCGGAGCGGCTGCAAATCGAAGTCTCGATCCTGTAGGATCAATGATTCAGGAGTTATGCTTGCTTAAAGTTGAGCAATCTGCAGTGTTTTGATAGGTAAAGAGGCCGCCATATTGGTTCGTAGTTACGACCGCGAGCCGCTTACCTTGCCGCCCCCTCCCGATCTAATCACCAACCAATTACCACCAATATGGCGGCGCCCTTACCTGTCAAAAACACTGAAAAATGCACAACTTTAATCAACCATAACTCTTGAACCATTGATCCTTCAGGATCGAAACTTTGATCTGCAAATACATCGTAATTTGTAGAAGGCACAAATTTTGAGTCCGGTAAGGTAAAGAGCAGCCACCTTTTTTGTAGAATCTTTTATGAACTATACTTTTGAAACAATGGTTAGAAATGGTACTTTTAAAGGTATAATCTCTGTTGTGAATATCAAAGTTTCGATAACATTCCTACGAACCATTTGAAAGTGGATCCCAATACGCTCAACAATACGTTCACTCGGAAATGATGAAAGTGTCCATTCCTTTTGTAATAGTACTGTGTATATTGCTATCAGTGGACTTTGTACAGGGGAACATTTTGGCCCCTGGATCAAAAGGACGAGGGTCACGTACTAGACTGGACGTTCGTGCAACATTGATCAGACATTACGACCACTGTCGTTGGCTCGGGATATACGATTACAGTCGTTCCGAATGTACTCGTTCTGTCGTGTGTAATCGTACAACCGGAGTATTTGTACATATGGTCCTTCTCTACCGCGCGACGGAATAAGTGTATCCTCAGTATACTGATACGGGTATACGTGTCAGCGGAGAATCAGCCACCGTAAGTGTGAATAGAATGGTTAATCAAAGAAAACAATACTGTTGGGTTGGCAAGAAAGTAATTTTGGTATTTTAGAGTGAAATAGAGCCCAATCTTTTTTATTCAAGCAATGAACTTTAATGAATAAGATATTTTTCCTTTCGTTCGATGATCTTTTGCCGAAAAGAATAAATAAAAAAATATTTTATTGATTAAAGTTCACGCTTGAATAAAGAAATTCGGTTTTAGTCCACCTTAAAATACCGAAATTACTTTCTTGCCAGCTCAATATGAACGTCGCTGCAGAAATTTCTGCCCCTTCTTTTCAGAATTTTATTCAATCATTATCGGAGCAATCAATTTTACCTGTTCAATAAAAACTTTCATTTTTATGGAAATTCGGTCGAACTTCATTCTATTCATAATTTTATTAAATTCTTATAGGATGAAATAAGTTTTTATTTTTTTCTGAAATTCGGTCGCATGCCAAAGAATTGTTTAAAGTAGTTCATGAATTCACAAATCGCATTCACGAATCTTTACAACTTTTATTGGACCACGTAACTTTTTATTCCACTTTCAGAACTGGGACTTATTAAAAACTTCAAGTATTACTTTTTAAGTATGTAAAACAACTTCCGGTGGTTCTCTAATCTTTTCGTTTAAGTTGAAATCTGTCTAAGCATCAAAACTTTGATTTACTTAGAACAATCTGATTGGATGCTGTGTCCTCCAATAATATTATTAAAAAATTTCAAGAAGTTAAACAAATAATAATTGTTTTCGCGAGGTCCAACAGATCCAACAAGTGCCCAACTATGAGCATTATCGAAACAGGTAATTGATTGTGTAAGGTAAAAGAGGTGGTCTTGGACGAGGAACAGGGAGATTTTGCAATTCTAAAAGATCGTGGAGAACGATAAAGAGAAAGGGCAGTGTATGCCGTGTGATGTGGACGGGGAAGGAAAAAACGGAAGAAAGGTTGCGTTGGTTCACCGTGTCACTGGGTTAATGGTGGCGATAAATGAGACCGCGGCCGATAGGTCTGTACAGATGTCACCGGTGTAACCGCTTAAATATGCCCGCTTCTATTTAGATTAGCACGCCCACATCGGGGATCCTCCTTCCGTTCTTCCTTTCCTTTTAATCCGACACGTTTCAATGCCAAACCCTGCTCTCCGGCTTCCGTTTTAACTTCCGGCTGCTCTGCAAACTCAATCTGGCCGACATACATCGCCGAACCGGATCTTCACGAGAAGAAATGCAATAACTAATTCCCCATTCCAATAATTATTTTTCTGCAATCGTAAAAAATAATAATTGACGCCCTTCTACAAAAAATAATAAGTAACAGTAAATAGATCTCTAACAAATAACGCATATATACGGGAATACAATGTGGCGTTATCTCTCATCGCTATCCCCCTCCCTCTATACTGAAACTGAATTTACACGATTTGTTCAGTCCGGTCAACTCCGACGATTTCTTCATAAGTACACACCGGTTCCCCGATGCGATTATTTAGTAGCTTATCGTCCGTCAGCCATCGTCGCAGCCCGATACCGAATCCTCAAACATTTGCGTGTAATCGTATTGATTTTCTATTTGCTTTGCCGAGGCAACCTGACTGCGAATACGTACACCTCTCGCCCGATAGCTTTCGAAGGAACTTCGAAATTCACCGGTCGATCCAAGTAAACTATTGTGTCCGGCGTTCGCGTCTGCACCGGGCCAATTCACGCCGGAAGTTGTAATTCCCGTGGAACATTCGCGACAGAATTTCGACTTTGAGCATTAGCTCTGCCGACGTTCTGTTCGAAAAACTTCGTTATACCCGTCGGATTGACCCTTCGTGACATTCTCCTGATTGAAACGAGTCCAAACACGGTACAATTTGGTCCACTTTTACTTGTTTAATCCACGATTTAGAGAAACCTCCAGTATCCGAACCGGTGACTTCTGGATTCTTTATTATTCAAGCGCATGTTTCGCGTGTGCATTTCAATCAGGTTGAACTGTTCAAGTAGAACACATATTTGAGTAATGAAGAATTCGAATATCGTCGGTTCGGATAATCGAGGTTTAGCTAAATGTGATGCGAAATGTATCGTGTTTGGGCTCATTTTAATCAGGAAAACGCCACGAACATGTTGATCGGAGTTCCATATGAAAAAAGAATGTTGTAAACTCAAAATGGTAACTGAGTCGATGTATTTAAATAGTTAGCCATTCTTCCGGATCTGTTAGCCGAATGCGGAAGAGGATCCCGGGGCGAGTTCGCGTGACCGCGTCGAGCAGGAAGCGAGGTGTCGAGTGCCGGCTCGTTTCGACTTCCAAATTTTTCCTCGGCTGAGCGATGATCGCTCTCATGAAAGATTTAACGACGTGCCGGGGCGTCAAAGGCGGCTACAAATTTGAACATGATCTCGCGGGTCTTGGGAAAAACAGGTTGCTCCGAAGAAAAACGCTCTGCTCCAACTCTTGCTCTTCTCTGCTCTCCTCTGCTCCGCGAAACTATTTTCGAACTTGCGACTTGTTAGGTCCCCGGTGGAAACCAGGATTAGGAAGCCTTAGCCGAGAATGAATTATGAAGCCGCACCGTCCGGAACGAGGAAACGTCCGTCGGCGGTGTATCTCGCATCGTTTTACATTGTTTCTTCGTGTCCGCTTCGCTCGCTCCTTTTTCTTCTTTTCTCCTTTTCCCCGCTGCTTGTCCACCGCGGTCTTTATTCGATTTGTCATTGTTTGCTCTGCCCGCGAGATAGGATTGGGTGCGCCGCGATTACCGCCCCGAGGGAATTGCATTGAAATTTCCTCTTTCGCACACACGCGATCAACGGCCGGTTTAGATCTCTGATTTACGACGCGGTCGCGCTCGTCTTCCACCGACTCCACCGACTCCGTTCGCGTTCCTTTCCGTGGGGATGATTTAACGTTCGATGGGTAATTAATATTGATGCTGGGAATAATGAAACGCCGTGCATTACCCGATTGCTGCGGGCTATTTTCGTGCACTTTTCAACGCGTATGCGCGCGACAACAATGGGGGATAAGAACGTTGATCTCTTCTGATGAAATCTCCGTGGTTCAGAAAGAGTTCTGTGCGTGCATCAAATGAACAGAAAGAATCATATGAACCAGCACTTTTCAATTGGTTCTATTCGAAAGATGAATTGTAGAATTTTTGTATTAATGTCTAAATAATTGTCGGTAAGAATGAACGCAGACGAGGCTTCAAGTGAAGGAAATATAAAGTATCAAAGTAAACTTGCGGTTACGATGAAAATGATCCGGTGGAACACCAAACTGTGCACTGTAATTTTTAATTATAAAGAAGATATTTTTCTAAGAACATTTCGTTCAGTTTTTGTGAAATTGATTATTTCAAAAATGTTTGTACGCAGAGATAGAAATACTATCTACATATTCAGCAAGTAGAGTTGCACCAAGGTCTGGGATTTGGGAGCTCGCAGAGAATTGTTGAAAGATAATTGTTGGAACGATAGTAGTTTGTTTCGAAGCTTGTACGAATGGGTCGGGGCGAATCCAGCGTAACCTGCGCGCCAGGCCTTTATGGATAGCAATTTCCCGAACAAAGAAACGGCGATTATCGGGGAGCAGTCGTGACATGCCGGTAGCCGCACGGCACCAGGAAGCGAGCCGCTAAACTCCTCCGGTTGCGGTGCAATTGCAATCATCTCGCTGCCTAGCCACTTTCACTAGTGACCTACTGTTACGACAACCTGGCTCGTCGGTGACGCGGCACCTTCCTCGTCGGCTGACCGTGTGTGCGCGCGCGGGCTCGTCCACCCTATGCGTGTGACAGCAATTGCACGCCGTGGCCTATTCACGATTCGTCTGCACGCACGCGGAACCGTTGGAACATCCAACATCATCAACGAGAGCACGCGACGAAGAGGAGAAGATTCGGCAATAATCCGGAGGAGACTGATCCCTACCAGCATTCATGGGTGGGCCAATAGCGAAAATTTAAAAGATGTGTTTGGTCGACTTGTATAAATTATATACGCTCCGAAAATTTCATTGAAATTGGTTAATTGATTTACGAGTTATAATCGATCAAAAGTGGTAAAAATTGCAATTTATAAAGAATTTGGCCTTTCTACAGAAAGTAGAACATATAAACTTATAGACACGGCTCAGATAATTTTCCTTGCTACTATCTCTACCGCCGAAGCCTGAAGAGATATGTCAACTTCGTTGTAAGCCCTATGTTGGGGACAAAACCACCAACCATAAATGCTACTAGGAATCTTTCTCGCTCCGTGCGACCGCTATACGGTCTTGAACAATCGCTCCGTGTGTCAATGATGCGACTTTCCACCAGCCTTAAGCCCTGTACTCGCGTGTAATATGATAATGGAGTGGTAGTTGGAATGGGCAGGATCAATCTGGATTGATGATAGAGCGCTCGAGCTGATTCCGTAGAGGAGAATGTGTCGCGCGTCGATTAACCTTCGCGGGGTCTAGGAAGCAATCGCATAATGGAGATTGTACTATCATCATAGTGAACATTTCAAGCCCAAAATGGCACTTGCATCGTGAACTAATACTAGGATTCTTGACCTCTTACTGTCTTTGTTGAACGAAGGAAAGGATAGTGAGGAAACACACAGGTTGTTTATGGAAGTCGTGTTGTATATGGATCGTTTCAGCGAATTCATATGCCGTCGTTTCGGATAATAGAGGTTCCACTGAATCATCAATTGAATATACTCTCCGAACTAGGGTCATGTTTGGTCTCGTTTCAATCGGAGAAATGTCACAAATATATTGATTCACGTTACATAAAAATACAATCGAAAATAGAAAAAACGTTCCGTTATTGGTTCGCTTCTCTTGGAAAAAATGTGTTTTCAGAGTTCTGTCAGTTTCATCGCAAGTGCGCGATATTATATTTATTGGTTTCCATTCGTTACACTTCACGCACGTGGTACGTGCCACACGTATTTTACGAATACTGCCACCGTGTTTAGAATATTTATTCAATTTCTCGGGACACTTGTTACCGTCCACGCGTATTGTTCGAAATAAAATAAATAATTTTATTTAATAATTTGTGTACATTAACGAATTAGAAGAAATCAGAAGGAGTGGGTGGAAAATTATATATTTAATAAACTAGAATTTAGAAACGTGTAATTGCAAAGTATATATTTTTCCGCGGCGTTAGTGTTCTAAATCTACTAAAACTAATCTACACGATCTAAGAAAGAGCTGGTTCACGGTAGAAAAATGACTGATAGCTGTACGAGAAACCCATACGAATCCCGGCAGACCCAGACGTCAGATTGTTTCGGACCATTATTATCCCCATAACGGTAAAATTAGAGTTACGGTTCCGTTGTATACTCGAACGTCAGAGATTGGAGCTATAACAACCAGCGCAAATGGCCAGCGGAAGAAGAGGAGGAGACGATGCGCCTAGGAACACCCATCGTTCGTCATCTCTTTTTCTCCTGCAGTTTCGACTTCCGCGTCACGAGTGTCATGATCCTCATCGTGGCTGCTGGATCACGAAACATTCCGGCGAGGAAGATCGATCCTCGATGCCACGATACTCTCGACACGGAGAGACAGGGTGGAATAGGATCAGCTCGCCACCGGCTAGATCATTGGCTCGGAGAAGATTCAAAACGACGAAATAACCAGTAAATGTCATTTATGCCATTCACGCTTAACGATACATCCAGTTTAGGTTCAAGCTACTCTAGATCAGCACATTTGCCTCAATCGAGACAAAACCGTCATCTAAGTCAAAGAGGAGCGAACAACCCTCAGAGTTAAGGGTTGAAAACATACTTCATTAATGTCTCGAAAATTAATTCGAACAATAAAATGTTGTTCATATTCTCGTTTTGCGTGGAGACAGTCTGAATTGAACAAATTCTTTAATTTATCTTTATTTCTTTAATTCTTTAAAACCGAGTTATGCAACGTGGACACTAATGTGACTAACATTCGTTGCTCCGCGTGAATAATCGTGAAGCAAGATTTATCACGTTGCTCGCATAAATTTTGCCCGCAACTCGATGCATATCCTGCTCATCTCCGCACGTCAGTTTACTGAAGAACTGTGTGCTGCAACAATACGACGTCTAGATGTTCAATCAATTCATCATTCTTTCTTTGGCTCTTCCTCCCGTCCGATATAGATAAAGTTGCGCATGGTCATGGACTCGGAAGCCAGTTCTAGCGATCGAAGTTATATGGTATAGTCCGTTTAACACCTATCCTATCTCATCTCCGACAGACTCTTGCCAATTATCCAGCAGAGTTCAGGACTCGGTTGAAGAGCAAACTATTGGATTAGGAGAACCAGACTCTCAATTGAAGAGATTGAGATCAAGCTTCCGATGTAAATAGTCGTCATAACTGTAAAAGCAAATCGAACTTCTCCTGTATACCTTCCCCGCGTCTTAATTAAGTAGATATCTTCTTAAACATTGTCATTACAATTATAATGTTCCAAACTTGTTTCTAACAATAGAATTACCGCTGATAGTAAAAATCAGAATTAGTGGGATATTATTATAAGCGCAATTTCTTGAGAGAATTATTATGAGTGTTACAAGCATAAAGTAATAATTTTCTACATCAAAATATGGAACGCGAATAGAACAATTCGATGAATGTTTCTGTAATCCATAAATTGAATATCCATACCTTCCGTAAGAAAGAAGTATCCATTTTTCAAAGAATTGTATCGGTTAGTATTGGTGTTTAAACTACAGCTCTATGTTATTGGAAGAATTATTCTCGAGGTATAACTAACAAACATTTAACACTAACGGAAAAAAAATATTTCCTCATACCTTTACTAGTTTCGAATACGTTCTCCAAGACAGCGTCAGAGCGATGAAAATATGGAGGATAGTTTCACCCCGTAAGCTTGAATTTCCGTGCCTAAAAAAATATGTGTCGCTTATTTTTTACTGTTCCACGAATTTGGTCAAAGAACCGATTGAATTGAAACATCTCGCGGATATTTATCTACCATATGCTAAATTTTTATTCGAATATTTATAATTTCACCAAGGGAAGTAGTACATGTCTCATTTTTCACACAGCGGTAAATAAAAGATTGACAAATACAACATCTTAAACTAACTAGTGAAAAATGACCAGTTCATACATTTTTATTCGACCATCTCGCAGTCCAAGCTTTCCCGATTCGGTGTCGCTTCCCGAAAAAATGAGAAATAAAAAGCGACGTCCCATAGACCCGGTTTGTCCAGGATCAACATACTAAATATGCAAAATAAATTTTGCAGTGTCAGGCCGGCGAACGTTTAAAAAAATCGCGGCCGGTGAGTTGACCTCGGGCAACTTTCACCGCCGCGTGGCCGCAGCGTTTGCCCCCATATGCAAGGCAACCGTGCGCTCTCTCCCTCCGTCTCTCTCACTCAGACACATACACTCCTACCACGTGTAATTTATGCATGTTGCGTGCGATCATGGTCTCACCAGAACCGAGACCCGCCTGCATGGTCAGGTACACGAGGAGGAGGTTGCGGCTTGCGCAACCACCCACGGTTCATGCACCTTGCCCTCCCGAGGCAACGGCCTGCCGCGTTTCTCTTCCGCGTTTTCCTGCTGGCCCCCAGACCAAACTGCTGGAACGTCGTTTCGAGGACGCTCCTCGGAAGCTGGTGCAGTCTATCGATCTCTCGGCCCGATATCATTCCGCCCGGAAATACAGTGGAGATACCAATTCACCAAAAATTACCCGCGGTGATTCACGATAATATTCGGTCACTCTTCAAGGGACGATAATTTCTTTAATATTGGACTACACCACTTGAATTTTTTTTTTTGAGAAGTTAGAACTAGTTTCAAACTATTTTTTAAATAATTTCAAGTCTTCAGCTCCCCGCTTGCTACATCATGTAAAAATCATTTATAAGGAAATGAACACTGCTTTGCGAAAAAATTAGTCTAGGCTTATGGTTGTACTGCAAACATTGTAGACGAATAGAATGTGAATTGAAGTGACTTGATTTATTGTTATTGAAGTTGATATTAATTTTTTTCATTGCATGATGTTGAGAAGATTTGGAAAATTAAATTTTTTCATTACGTCATTTTGAAAAGATGATAATTATTGTTAATGAAAAATTTTCTATTAAGATAAGAACATAGGAAAGTGTACACGTTTACTAAAAATATACCATGTTGTAACCTAACCACTTCAGAATATTCATTACCAGATCGTTTAACAAGACTTTCAAGTTTCTTAATAACAGTTCTTAATGAAGTAAAGAAACATTGTACATATACATATATGTATACACGGATTACCAGTTTCTTGCTGAACTCTGGACTTTGAAAATATAGTAGCTGCTAGTTGGTTCACGGCACTACTCACTTGTCAGACTAGACGCTCATTCCACTTCCGCTGAACTCGCTTTCACTTATTTATCTTAACGCTTGATGCAGCATTACATTTACGAATAATTACAATTTGCGATAATAGTATTTCTTACAGGAAAATTGTTATTTAAAAAATATCTAAATGTGTATCAGTTTAACAAAGATCGGAAGTTAAATGAAAGTGAAACATTCCATACAGTTATTGTAAACTGTAATAAATATAATGTAAATTGTAGTATAAGATAAATTGTAATATAATATGTAATGAGTTGAAGCTTATTTCAATACATATTTTAAATAATGGTTTTCATAAACAGAAAATGTTTGCATGCAATATTAAATTTCATAAATTGATTCGTTAAAATATGAGTTTCATATCAGTTTCAGATCTGAATATGAAGTTTACTTAAGAGAAATATCAAACAAATATTGTTCGTATATTTTTCCAGTGTGATGAATAATAGCATTTGTAGTCGGTATATTTGTGAATGTGTCGGCTGAATACTCGGGTTCAGAAAGTTACATTAGAAATATTATAAGTACCAATTCTACCGAGGCACAATGTACATTGAAAGAAGTTTCGAGTCGTATAAAAAGGAGAAAGAGGTCGCGATGGCTGCAACCTGGAGTGTCATTGCACTTCGGAAGCCCCGCGGAGCTTTCAAGCTCGTGAAGCTACAATGGATGCATGCGCTTTTTATCGATGTTTTGGAATTCTTAGGATGGGAACGTCTTCGATTTTTAAGCCACTAAATTCCTTGTCTGGCTAAATCAGACGCTATATAAATACAAATTGAAAATTACAAACTGATAGTTTATTGATTTTCCTACAAAAATTATCATCAATAGTAAGCAATTAATTTTTTAAATATAATCAGCGTCTTTTTTTAGATAAATTGTATAATAGTCTGTTTAGTTAGCTTCTGACACATTTCTACGCACTCGTAAATAATATATTAAACAACAGTATGGAACGTTTATTTTACCGAGATATTAAAAATTTCTATTTTTTTACAATTACAAATTTTTGTCGGGTAATGTAAAGACAGAGTAGTTTATTTAACCCCTGGTTTAACTTGTCATTTCTGTAAGTGTATACTTCAAATTTTTCAAATAGAATTTTCGTATGACTTCAAACCAGATATGTTGCTAATATCAAACAATAATTAACTTGAATGTGCATCTATACAGCTGTGGTAGTTAAAAAATACCTAGGTGAACGCAAGAAATATTTATTTCATAGCACGCTCTCTGCAATTCATTGACTCCGAACGTCTGTTATCGTAGTCGAGACAGGATTATCTTATTTCTTTTTTTTTTATCAAACGGTCAGCTGACCGCAACACCGAGGTCTATTGTCAAGCCTGGTATTTGTTATCCGACAGGAAGGAAAGCGTGGTCGAGATTAAATTCCCTCCATTGGCAAGGTTTAGGTTGTTGCGCCACATTCTCGGCGTTCTTCCGCTCAATTCGAAGGTTAAGGTTCGCTTAATTCCACTACCAGAGGTGTCGATGATTGACGTGAATTCGACGCGATTAGATACTACGAAATTTGCATCTGTGCACCAGGTGCTACTATTATCTTCAATCGTCAATAAAAATTTGTAAAAACTGTTAAACATTTTATCGAAACAACACCGTTAATTATCGAACCATCAGCGTTATTAATAACAATTATTACCGGACTGCGGATTTTATGCATTTATAATGAAACTTGATTGAATGCAGAACAATCAAACATATGTAATGCATTTGAATGTACTGTTGCATTATTACCAGCTTGTTACAATTACTAAGAAAATGAATGGACGTTTGTATGCCTCTTCTAGCTTGAAATTACACAATTTTTATGTATTACTTGAAAATGAAATTTCTGCTATGAGATCAAGATAATTTCAGTATCAATAAATTTCCAGTAGCACTAAAATCTAATATCGCCGGTCACCTGCATGGCATTCGCTGCGTTAACAAAATATTTTCAGATTAATAACAATCGTAACCCAACGCGACCTATAAATTGTGATGTTGTGCCTTTCATTTTAGACGAAATAAATCAATATTTAAGCTTTAAAATAACTGTGGCTATACAACAGATATAACTTTTCATTTCTCTTCTACGTTTTTGGGGATAAAGACGTTCCAATCACTGTGACTATAAAGAAAATGTTACGGCGAGTGGTTAAGTCCTGATTTCCAGGGTGTCTGCCAATTTAGTCGATGGCACGTTGTGCTCGCCGTCTTTAGAATCGTTCGACCGAACCCCCGTGACACCCGGCAGAAAGATGGCAACGTTCGGTTCCTTTTTTAAGCCGGTCGCTTTTTCTCGTCGTTTCGTTCGGCTTTTAATAACTCCCACGCGTAAAAGCGCGGTCCCATCGTGTGCGCTCTCGCGCGCGCACACGGATCGCATCGTTGCGCGGGTGCGTGCGTGTGGATGCTGTGTAACCACCGCACCAGTCAATGACCCGGCTTTAATGCCGAACGCCCATTTGCTCTTTGCACCGCGACGAAAGTCAGCCTGTTACACGCGACACTTGCGACTCCTCATCGGCCCGCCATTTTCTTCCCCCCGCGAATTTTTCGTGCCGCGACTATCGCGCTCATTGTACAGGCCAGACGTTTCCGGGAGGCCGAAGGTATTTCCTCTCCCTCTCTCTCCTTGCTCTTCGGCTCATTCAAGGCCCGTGGAAACGATCGTGTAACCCGAGCCTCCCTCGAGGGTGGTTTTTCGTGTGACTACACCGGGTCTCTCTCTCTTTGACTGACGCTTTCAAACAGATCATATTTTTTCTTGTCAGTCGCGCGGAGAATTCTTGAGAGAACCATCTATACGTTTAGCCGACTTTGAGGGTCACGTGCCCTCCTTCCATTTTTTTTCTCCTCTCCTCGGCTCATTCAGTCCCGACCTCCTAAAACGATCTTGTAACCCGGCCCTCCCTCGGGGGTGGTTTTTCGGACCGCGAAGATTCTCTTTCAACGGTGCTTCAACACGAATCTTCTAATCATTATCGCTGGCGGGGTGTAGCCATTGGGTGTCTCACTTAAATACAATCATTTAACCCTTTACCCTTAACCCTTTGCAAAATCTTCCCCCTCCCTTTTATTCCAAAACTTTCTGGGACATCGTATAATTTCGTATAATCCATTCCATGGAATGGTAAATACAGCGTTCAGGTGATTCAGCTGAAACACCCGGTACATTTCGTAGAACGGCAGGCAACGTCTTAAATACTTCCCTTGAATAATATTGTAAGTGATATTCTCTTCTTACAGGTGTTTGTTTGTTTTTCATGCGAAGTAGCTGATTGTTTCTCACCTATGCTCCAAGGGCGGCAAGAGTGAAAAGGGTTTTCTTCGCGTTCAGTGGACTTTCAAGGGTTAGCGACTCTTTGTGAGCTGCTTTCTTGCACTTCTTTGACGCAAGCACAGGATACAGATTCGGGCCGAGTGTGTGTACTATAATTAGTGGCACTGTGGCCCGTAAAAGCGCGCGTGTAATTAAGAAAATGCGTTGAGGACCTCCTTGCCCCTTGTCCTTCTGCTTGAGGAAGTGTTCGCGAAGTTTGCACACGTGGGACGAGTCCGGGGGCTGGATTGTTTGTTGCGTGCTGAGAGGCCGAGAGTAAATTGATGCTTTTTTTAAATGAAAGCGTTGCTTAACAACCTGGTCTTCTACTTAATTTGAACCTTGAGATTAAAAAACCTCTAGAAACTCCTTTACATATATATTTACCAGCTTGGAGCTCTGTATCATGAAAAGATGATTTATGAGAAAACTTTTGTTTCAAAGTGCTTAAGTATGTCAAGTAAATTATTGACAACCTTATAGACAACTATATTTTTCGAATAAATGTTGTTATACATTCCGGTTAAATGATATTTGTAAATTTTCGGGAAAAAATTGTGATTTATAATCTAACATACACGGCGATGAAAAATTTCGTCTGTAACGTCGTTATTTAAAGTTTATACCCTATTAGTATCTGCCATACATACATTTTTAATAACTCCATCTAACTGACTTAAAAGTTAGAAAAAATTTACGTAACAATCTGCATCGTGTTAATTGGGACTAAAATTTTCGTGTAAGGGGATAATTTAATATTGACTTTACGGGGTGTCTCGTAGGACCTTCGGCTTCGTCGAGATGAAACCCCATGGAAATTCTCGTTTACCCGCTTTGGACATGGGATTACTATAGATTTTTGTACCATCTAAAAAAGTGATTATTATACATAGAACAAAATGTATTATATACAAATACATTTTTTTCAGAAATTATTTTATCTCACCTGACAGACATAAGATTTCCGGAACCCTACGACCGATTTGCTTAACATATTTATAGTACTCTAAAATATAGAGTAGGACTTTTTGATATCCCAAAAATTTTTCAAACCATAAATAATTTATCACGTGGAAAGCAATTTTGTCGATTCGAACTGCTGCCATTTCTAAAAATTGTATTTTATATTTCAGTTTTTTCTTTGAGAATACTAAAATTGTTCATTTCAATTATTTATTGATGTACCAATTTCAGTTTCGACAGCAGAGAATAACTCTGCCATTTCGTGCTATTTTCTTCTTTAAAAACATGGGGAGAATAAAGTGAACAGTCCTGTCAATATCACTGCAAAACCCAGAATTTTTCACTTATTAATTATCCTTTAAAAAAATTCCAAAGAACAGCTAATTTTTAGATAATCAAGATGGTCTACCCCTGCAGAAGAAAAAACGTGTACGTGTCCCGTATTTAGAGAACTCTTACATCTTCGTCACTGATTAGTCAACGAAAATGGTTCTCCACCCTAATCGAAGGCACAATTTCTCGTCGGGCCGTGGCGGGCTCGTAAATACCATCGCGTCTGAACGGCGTTTCGCGAATCCCGGCTTTCTCCGGCGCGCTCCCTTCTCGAGATACGAACGAGCGAGAGTGTATACGGCCCGCGGTTGCATTTCGCTGTATTTTTATGCCCGAGTCATCGCTCCCACGGTATATTTTTATCCGACGCGAGAGATATGTAACGTTCCGCAGTGATCGCGGTCATGCCGGGACACCACGATGAGGAAGGAAGAAAAGACTTCGCTGGAATCAGCTTATGCCGTGTCGCCACGTGAGATTCTCTCCGTTATGCCGAATTACACTTGTCAAACTACTCTTTCCAACCTACAGTCTGCTCAGCAGAAGTAAACAAATGCACGTGGTAGACTTTAAAGTACTATGTACACAGTTGCAATGTAATTCCTCTAATAATTAATGAAGGCTTAGGCTGTGTCTCCACGTGAGATTTTCTACATTCATATTGCACGTCTCAAACTTGACTATACTCTTTCCAACATAGAGTCGGACCAGAGTCGCGAAATGAGAGGAGGGAGCACGCGAATTCAGGGGAAAAATTTACCTCTCTCTGACAGTATCGGACAAGTCACGTGGCATTGTGACGTGGAGAAAGTAGAGTGGGGACAAATCTTAATCTGGCCGTCCGCTGTCTAACCAATACGTCGGAGCCTTGGTGACTCTGCATACAGCGATTATGTACAAGAATGAAACAGTAGAATTGATTGCTAGCGGCCCCGCAATACCTACTTCGTTGGAGTAGCCACACGAGAGGTAACCCACGGAGTAAATATCATAATTAGAGTCGATTCAATATCTCATAACGAGGGAAGTTAGCTACTCGCTAGAGGCAGTACATTTTACCTGTACACGCGAGAGTATACTCTAGCTGCGACACGTTACACTCGGGAGCCGCCTGCTATCTTCTAATAGGAGTTAATCGGTAACGACAGCTTATGCGACGTATCCACGGGAAAGTACACTGTCCCCTGGTTAAACATGCTACACTCTGGGACCGTACGATATCTTGTAACTTGTAGCAAGTAGCTGGGAACAATTTACGCGAGGACAAATGAACTTTTAAAGAGAATGAACTAAATAAAGAACTGTAAATGTTTAATATTAAATTTCCGTAAACTAATTTGCGCGGATTGGAATTAAATCAAAATTGGCGTTCATCAAAGATTCCGCGGAACTGCAAATTACATTAAAACCCGGAATCGTTTAATTTACATTTAATTAAGTAATTTTAATTATGATACTCTTCGAATTTTGATCTTGGATGCCGGAAATGCACAAACAGCAATCGGTATAAATTGTATATGACATCGAAATATTTTTCATCGTGAGTAAACATTTTTTCAGAAAGAAATGAGACTGGTATAAACGTATTCTCATGGTCCCTTGTCTTCAATTTTTCAAACGATACGGATATCTCTATGCATCTACGAGAGATGATTCCACGCTGGAGAAAGTGTATCGGTGTCAGTGACCCCGCCGTTGCATAAGGCCTTCGTGTTACTCTGTTATTTATCGTGTCTTTATTATTAATGAAATTGGCGTGCATAGCACGTAAATAGACGTCGCCGTTTGCGCTTGGAATGCAGATCTAATTCGAGTTTTAAGAAGCGAAACGAGTTCCTCGCTTGGAATGTATTTATTATTCTTCTTTCAGAATTATTGGGATAAAAGAATTGCGGACAATGCACCAAAATCCTTGAATACGATTAACCGCCTTAAATTCAATAAAAATTAATATGTATTCTCAATTGAATATTATACTAACAAAAATTGATTTCGTTCTCTAAAACAGGAACTGTACGATCTAAGAAAAACGAATACCCCATCCATTGCGGGGTACACAACGGGGATCATAGAAATATTTTATGGATTCTATGGGGTTCAATAGATTTAATTTGAAAAAGGGATTGTTATTGGAAGAACGAGTTTTGCAAGCGATGAAAAAATCCGTTGAACGTTCAAGTGGCAGCGAACGGTACATGGTTTGCATTTTTAGGGTCGATTCGCCAACGAACTCGTCTTCGAAGAAGCGAATCGCAGCGCAGGTGGCCGGCTTCGGGCAACATCCGCACTTTCGGGTGTCGGTGCGCGTTTTTATCCTCTATCTCGCGTGGATCCGCCTATTTTTTCCTTCCTCTCCTATACGCTCTCGCTCCCGTGAAACTAATTTAGCTACCGAGACGATGACTGCGAGGAAAAAACTCCCTCAATCAGTTCCCCTCGGGACGAAATTGCGGCGGTAACGCGTAAACCCCGAGTTTTAATGCCGCCAAGTCGCATCGAATTTTTCACCGTCGAGACCGGCCGATTCTCCTGAACACTGCCAGCTGCATTATGCAGAGGCGACGGCAAACTTTTGATCGTTCACGACACAATTTCGTTATTTCTGCGTCTTCCCCTAAAAGACAAGTAAATCGTCGATTTGACAAAGCCTGGGATTCAGTCCCCAGCGAACTGTTCTCTTTCCTAGCACCAATCCACTTCCATAGGATCTTCTTGCATTTTTCTAGCATTTCTCTTCTGCAAATAATATTAACAAGCTCGATGGCGATCAAAATTTTTTGTAAAATTTAGTAGATGAAATTTCTGAAGTTCCTATCTCTTGCACAATCGACACAGACAATTTTTATTTTGCGTGGACATTCGCAGTCTAATTATTATTGTCACGAACCCTAACCTTTCAGTACTTGTATTATTCAATAAATTAGTTTTACGATACATAGAAAATAAATTATTTTATTGGAGCACTGTGGATTTCTGAATATTACATTTCTCGTTTTAATTACGTCAAATCAAATTGACATTTAACATACACATTGATTTGCATGTGATTAAACTAATTTGATTTACCACGCGTTTACATTCAGTATAGTCACAGATTCCGTTCTCCTGTTTTGTTCTTTTAGAAACATTAAAATTATAAATATATTTTTCTGAGGAACAGGGAAATTTTTTCACATACACAGGGAAATTCGCAAAACCAGAATCTGAAAGAAAGGAACTAATCTGATGAAAAGCACCGAGTTCGAACCCCGCAGCTGATAAACTTTCGCCCCCCTTATTTCGTCTTTGAAGTAATGCTAATTTGTATTATTTTATTTCAGCCGAGGAACTTTGCGCGCCTCAAAGCTATCGGTTCGTCAGACTTTCAGGAATCCTTTGTACCTCGTTAAACTTCGCGAATAGACTTCCTGCTCGAGTCATTTCGAGCTTCATGGGAACCTATTTCGGAGCTCGTAACAGAACCATTCAGCCTCGTCGACTTCATTAATCTTTACATTCACGCGATCTGCGAAAACAAAAGCTGGTTCACTGACAGTCCGGGATTCGCAGAAGCCGTCGCGGAATAACCGTGGCGATGGAACTGTGCTGACAACGCCGGAATCGATCTCCATCGACGTGCTAAATGTGGCTCATTTGTTAACGAATTATTATTCATCTTGACCATTCAATGCTCAGATGATTTTCATGACACAGTGACTGGTAAACTAGACACTTTTTGGTCCAAAATGAGACAAATTGAAACGTCTGTGAAAACGTTGAGAAATTTTTCTCGTGACTGAATCCACCACTGATTTAAAGATTGAACCGTCCCCTTTACAACGAATGCTTAAAACTTGATCCACGATTTTTTCTAGTGCAGTTATTGAGCTTTGAATGACAGGTGTACTGCCATCTTTGCAGTAATATGAGGCCTCACACGACCAAATTTGTTTCCCTTTTTTATTCTGTAAAACGAAAACATCTAAGTTTTAAGCTGTAGTAGAGTCATCCAGAAGTGGTGGGAACGAGGCGCGGTTGAAATTGTACGACAAGTTCGAGCATGGTTTCGCCGTTCGAGTACAAAGGGTTAATAATTGCAAGGAAAAACGGCTGGCCGAGAGCGTTGGTATCGGTGCGACGGATGCAAGAGGCTGGTGGGGCCGGGTGCATCGTCCTCGGGGAGAAAGTTTGTTGCAGCAGCGTAATACGTGATCTAGCCCAACCTAGCCGAGCCAGACGAACGATCGTGCCAGCTAGACCTAGGATAAGATTGGCCAGGATTGAATCTCGTTCGAAGCTACGGTCGACCAGCTATGAGGAACGGTTGTGCAACCCGGTTGCAACGCCGCGTCGAGCTCTTCTGAGCCACGAAAAGTGAAATGAGATCCATCAACCGATCCGTTCTCCTTCGTCTTAGACTTGTTCGAGATTTTTGACTTTGATAATGTATTCCACGACCATCTAGCAACGATCTGGTCACTCGAGCCGCAGGATCCTTGTGATCCTCGTGGGATCCATCGATCGGATCATTGTTGCTAAAGTCATTTAACTGTGACCGGTAATCAAGTCAATTTTTACACCTTTTAGGTAGCCATTGTTGCCTCATTGTAGTTGGTTCTACAAAATAATCGCAGCAATGTTCGTCTGGTGCGACGAAAAGTTTCATGTAAAATAAAGACTTTGTACCTGAATCACAACAAACTCGATTGAAATGGAAGTTTATTTTCTTTTTTAATATGTTCAATGGATTGTGAAAATAATATGTAATAGTGTTTTTAAATTTTTCTGATGGTTTTACTTTTTCAAATTGCACCCACACAGTTTTCTCATAAATTCATAAAGTCCGCTGTCTAAATTTACATGGCGACTAAAGCGACTTTAATCAGAACAAGAAAGCAGTTCGTTTGAAAAATAAATTCGAACGACTGAATCATACAGTGATAGCGATCGCCAGTGTTATTTTATTTAAAGACTCTTTCGTAGGTAGGTAGAAGTAACCATCGCGATTCCCAAGGAAACAAGGAAGTCGAGCAAAACAGAAGAAAAGCACGATTCAGCTATCGCACCTGTAACCCAGTTAATTGACATACCCCGAGAGATGCTTGCACAACCATTGTTCGCTTCGATCTGAACACGGTGATACGGCCAATTTTCGTAGCGCGTAGACACGGGATCACGGATCTGCCGAGTGTGTCGATCGCACGGTAATATTCTTGTAGATTAAGCTGGTCGACGCCGACAATAAATCTTGTGGAACGATTTTATTGAGCTACGTAATGTCATGGCCGATAAGGCCGCGCCTTTTCGAGGCGCGTAGACAAGTGTTTAAAGATCGCTGCGCGATTCGGGGAAACCGTGGGTCAAGGCATTGTTCCATAGAAGGCTGTTCAGTTCTTCTAATCGTTATTTTCACATTGCGTAAGCGCAACTTATTGACGCTTCATTGAGGAAAGAAAGCTACGGTCGAAGATAAAATTGTGAAAAATTTTATATATTCTATATAAAAGTAAATACATCGAAGTGACCAATTTTATTTAAATGTACTCCATATGCGAAAATATACTTTCAATAATTCTTGAGAGGAAAGATTACAAGAAAACGCTGTCCTTTTTACAATTTCACTGACCACGTGGCGAACGGTGACAACTGTAATCTTCACAAGTCAAAAATAGCGAAAATATAAATGAATGAGACCCTTGAATTTTTTGACCTAATGTTAAAAATAAAACTTTGAAACGGTTTTGTCATCGTATAAGTTTATTTAACACTAACACTACCGAGCACTGAAAGCGATTGAAACGTTTTAGCTGACAAAAATGACAAGGCTCAATATATTTAGATTTCGTGCAATTTTTATTGGAACATGTGCTTGGATAAAGAAATTTATCGAATCATTTTCCATTTAAGCAGCGTCATAATTTCTGTAATTATAAAATTAAAAGTGTAAGACCGATCATTTGACCGGCAGTGGTCTAGTAGGTTTAAAGTTTGTTGTTAAAGTTTGTAGAATCTTGGTATATCGAGATCTACTCTTCAGTCGATCATGAATGGACCTGACTGTTCAATCGAAATGTCACGGAGTCCAGGAATGATGTAGCTACAGAAGATATTCTGATGTCTGCACCGAAATACATAACTCCGAACGTCGCAGTTAACGAACGTCTACGACGTACAGGAAAATCCTTGTCGTCGAGACGAATATCCACTGACAGCCGCTAGACGATCACGTGATTTATGACCCGCTTCTAGATCACGAGGATCTCTCCAGGGAGACATGAATTGAGGTTTAGAAAGCAAGAGGAGCATGCTGATTTCTGCTGATTCTTCATATTCGTCTGCGTCGAACTCATTAGGGGCACGTGTTACCACTTCAGCATTTGAATTTATTTAAAAACACCGATCCGCGTACACGACGAATGAAATGTTTAGAAACAGAGATTCTTTTTATTAACCATTACGAGTAGACTGCAAATATTTACCTAAAACAAGAAACAGTTGCAATTTTCTGTTGCAAGAAACAGATATTACTTACAATTTCGTAACCTTTGAAAGTCTAGAATTTCTTCTGAAGAATCTTTTAATAATAGCAATTTTAATCGTGAAACAACGAAATCCGGAGAACCAGAATAAGGTTTCGAGCATTAAATGAAAAAATTTGAAAGTCGCCAATTTGACAGGTTCCATAGTCCTTGTATTAATAATTCTATTATTTGGAGCGTTCACATGAAACAGTAAAGTAGTGTTAAATCAGGTGATTAGGATTCAGTGCATAGTTATGAAACGAACGTGGATTGGCTGAAAGAAGTAGTGAAGTTGAAAGGAAGTTGAAGAGTAATTTTATATCAGTCCCATCAGCAGCCACGCGTGTGTTACGAGCCGGAAAGGGAAAACCCGGAAGCCACGCAGCGTGAAGCAGCATGAAGTAGCATGAAGCGGCATGGTGGCGGGGACGAGCCGTGCACAGACTGGGAATCACTGTGGCCTAGCGGTACCATGAGTAAGTTAGCGGAATCCTCATCTACACTACTCCCGGAGCCAGTGGAGCGAGTCCAGTCGCGGCTGGACTTCGGCTCGTTCACGGGGCTGCCTTCCCAGTCAACGACGCTGCCACGACTGAATGGTACCGCCATGCCGTCGGTTATGGTGTGGCTATGGACTTTCACCTCTTTCCTGCAACTCCTCGACAAGGTTCCCACTTCCATTTCACTAGCGTCCGTCGATCTCGGCGTACATCGCCGCTCGCGTATTATACATGGTGTCCCCGATGATAACAGCACCGGAGTCGATTTTAAAAATACAGTGGATTTTGAAATTACTTCTTTAAGTCGGTCTCTCTTGTTGAATAATATCTATACTGTGATTCTTTGGATTTTCATGGAAAATAAAAATGATTCAAGTCAGTTGCGAGACGCTGAAATTAACCCATTGCAGTCGATTCTGAATAATGGATAGCAATTTTTAGTAGTGACTCTGAGTCACGCCTCTCGACTGCTAAGGGTTAAATGAAAATGCATTTCCACTTTTAATCAATTTAATGAGCCGAGCATAATGTAATGACACTATTCAATTCTTGTAACGTCTTCAGAGGTTTGCATCTAACATAATAAATAATATTTATCACGTAAAATTATAACTATAATAATAATCATTGTCGTGTAAAATATCACATGAAATTTAATAGCCTAAAAATTCCCAATCAAACTTCTAATCAAATTTTTATTGTACTGTATTGTAATGTAATTCTTATTGTACTTTTATTGTATTTATTTTTATATTGTTAATTTCTAATTTCCGAAAAAATATTAAATATATAATTGTTTCTGGAAAAAATTAATATTGTCGAACGAAACGGAAAGCATGAGGATCGCTCGCACGAATCACAGGATGATCTAACCGCAGTTCCCACTATAGTTACTCACGGTACCGCTAGCCCAAGGTTGTTCGCATCCCGCATGACGCACGATCATTATGGTGCCCCATGTTCCACGGGCACCCTGTTTTCCCTTTTACCGTTCCCTCGACGGGACCCCACGAGGGTGAAAGTGGGATCACCGGGTTATTGAAACTGGGAAAGTGACACGCTGTTTTCTTCTGCTCTTCCCTCCCTTTTTCCTCTCTCTCTCTCTCGCTCTCGCTCTCTCTCCCTCGCTCTTTCTCTCTTGCTCCTCCTCTCTCTCTTTTCCTCCTCACTGTATATTTTTTTTAACAAACTTACGTGTACCACGTTTAATGGCTCGTGCGGAGAAAGGGTGGTTGTTCGATCAACGAAGGGAGAACGATAACCGTCCCTCGAGAAGGGAGTTAAGGGAAAGAATGTTATTCTCGATGACAGAAGAATCATCCACGACCCGCACGGTCGGTAAAATATTAATGACTGTGGCTCGGAGATTTCTCGTGATTCGTATACGTGAAATTACAAAATTATTTCTTACTCAAGTTTCCTCATAAGACCGTGGATTTCACGCATTTGCGACGAAAACGAATAGATGAATTTCGAGAGGGCAAGAACTTTCGAATTTATTCAAATGAGAAACAATTTTTATTCGGCTGCTGTTTCTCATTATAAAAACATTTTATTTTTATTTGAATAAACATTTTAGTAAATGAACAGTTTTTTAAGAAACTAGTCCAAATGACGATCTTTTTAATATGTTAAAAAGTACAAAACCTCCGTTCTCAAGGGGAACGAAATGACTGACAGTGCAACAGTCGCTGAACGCAGTGGCTAAAAAGCTGATGAGACTTTGGAACCCAAAAAAAAAAGAGAATTTTGAAACGAACTCGATAGAAGCAGACAGTATACCATGTGTTGAAAGCACTTTTCAAGTTCGTAATTACAACAGAGACAGGCTCGCCGCGAGGACAAATGTCGGCACCGTGGAGGCTGGGGGGATGACGGGTAGCGTATAAATCGTGTATGCGCTCGTGGATTATAGCGGAGGACAATGGAGTCACCGATAAAGCGCTGATGACACGACGTAATCAAAAGTCACGAATTATCCAGCATGCATAATGCACGATCGCAGCTACTGCAACATTCATGCGAAACCGCTTGAGGACTCTCGGCGCACGCGATTGCTTAGTGCCGAACTGAATTTTCGCGATTATAAATGTGAGCAGACCTTTAACATTACCCGAATGGCAGACTTGAGATTGACGATGGATCTCGATCGATGAATAGATAGAAATACAGTGATGCCTTGATCTAAGAAAAACCCTCGGAACAGGATTTGAAACATTCTTCCCGAATTTTTGAAAAATCACGTTCTGCTTTTTCAGCGTGTAATTATTTTGCAATTCGACATCGTGTAAAAGAAGTAGGAAATACTTTCTACAAACAACATTTTCGCTTTCATAGATAACACTCTTACCACCGCGCACTCTGTCAATACACTGTCTACTTTCTCTTGCCAAAGGCGGATATAAAAAAACCCGGAAACTGCACTTCTACGCCTATTCAATGTTAACGATATTGGGATTTCGAAAAAAAAGATTAGTTACACAACGTCGGAACATGATTCAGGCTGAATTTTGATGGATTTGCGTCAGACATGAGCGTGGGAAACACGGTGAAATGTACAATATAATCGAAGGCAATACTATTTTTCCTTTTCCGGTAACGTGTTAACGTTATCAAGAGAACCAGTAATTTCCAAGAATTTTATCACTACAACATCTTATTAATACAATTTATTACTACAATTATTTTATTACTGCAATGTCCACATTAGCTAGAGTTTGCAAGAAGTTATTTAAACATAAAATTGCAGTTTTAAAATATGAACAAACAAAGTGACGCTGCGGTAACTTCCGAAACAATGTTTTTACTTAAAAAAGAATACTGCATATCGTTGCATAATTTTGAACCGACAGCTGCAATAACTTGGAAACAAAAATTATGGAAATTGCTTTTTTAAATATTTATGTGAATTCGCGATTTCGTGTACACAATATATCAGTTTGAAATAATTCATTAGAGATATAGACGTTCCGAAGTTGCGCGCACTTCCATGCGCGATTGGATAGCAATTTGCGTACTTCATGTGTCGATCAATGATATATGGATTCTAAATGCGTCGATGGCTTAAGTGTGGTACATCGACGTTCAGATGGGAGAGTGAAGTTCTTGAAGTGTACTGGAAGATACATAGATAGGAACGACGGTTTCGTGCATTCCTTCAGGCGACCCCGCGTACGATGTAACGAGGGATAAGGTGAGACGAAGAGAGCGTGAAACACCATGGGGTAAAAAGCCGGACGAAAGTGTTTTTACACGCGGGAGGTCCTGAAAGCTTAAAAAAGAGCGCAGAGGGGAGCGAGAGACGTGTATTTCGAATTTCCTTCGAACCCTCGTAATTATTCATGCGACGTCAATTATGGCTCCAAAGAATAACGTGATAAATGAACGGAACCACATCGATTAGTTTGATTAGAGCTCTTCAGCGAATACGTCACAGAGATTACGCGATTACTGTCAGTATTGTGTACCATATTTTAATATATCATCAGGCGAACTACTCCGAACAAAATAATAAAATGATATAATTAAATTTTATTGTTGTGTGACGTATAAAATTTTCGGAAACTTGTTGAACGTATTTATTAAACGAATGTTCCGAATATAAATCTAACTTTCCTCATGGCAGAACAACTTTTCTCACGAGTTCTGCTGATTAATTTAACGTATAATGTTCTAATAATAATGAAAACAATCTCGCGTAGGGGAGGACAGAAATAGCCTTTGCGATCATTTTTATTGAAGGTAAAAGACGACTAAAAAGAGAAAGGTAATTAACCTCCGGGAAAAGAAAAGCTCAGAATAAAAGTTTCAATAATACCATACTGATTCAAGTAAATTTGTATTATTTTGATAATTAATGTAATCCATGTAAAGAAATTATTTTCGTGAACTCAAAAACATCAATTGCGAAGTTGTGTTACTTTTGCAACAAATAATGTATCGCTCAATTCTCGCCATTGCGATGGTATCTTATCCGGTGCTCATTGAACTTCGACAGTCCACGGTTAATAATTACATACGACCTTGAATAGTTTCATAATGACGCTCCGCGTGTCATAACACTTAACAGGTGGCCTAACGTGCTTGATGGATAATCGGCTCGACGAAACGACACCATCAACATAGAAAAGAAGGGCCTTTATAAAGTATCGGAAACCGCAATTCAACAATTGATCGACGACAAGTGCCACTGCAAAAGTTTCGTTGTTTTACTTTTTCTCTCCCGCAGAGTGAATCGAGTTTGGCGCATTGTTGGACGTTCAGCCTCGCGGACGGCCCTCTTCGTCAACGTCTCGGCTCTTCCTGATGTCGCAAGCTTCTTCTACATTTCATCTTACACGACCTATTGGCCAATCGGTCGATGCTCGGAACGGCACTTCTGATATTTAGTCCGCGAGCGAGTTTCACAAGCGCCGCCGCGGCCGAGTCGAATTAATCGCGAACTAGAACGACTCTTTTTTGGACACGCGGACCACGACGCTACAACCACGATTCCGTTCGCGGCAGGGTCACGTGATGCGTTTTGGAGAGAGGGTAACTTCTTCGTGCTCCCTCCCCTAATCCGACTGAGACCCGGGATTGCAAGGGTGCGGGATTCGCGTTCTCATTTCTCGATAATAGAAAAAATATATAAAGAAAACTTTTTAAAAACCACGCTTACATTAACATACACTAAAAAGGAGAAAATAATTTTTTTAAGCGTGGTTTTTAAAAAGTTTTCTTTATATATTTTTTCTATTATCGAGAAAGGAGAACACGAATCCCGGACCCTTGCAATCCTGGGAAAAGGAGTCTACTCCATTAATCGGCAAATCAAATGAAGTGTAGCCAGCGATACATAATCTCCATCACGTCCTTCTCGTCAAGTGGAACTATTAGATCACGTTATTGGGGGTGACGTGTTAGTTCACAATTAAAATTACTGTTGCTATTGAAGGTTCCATGAAAAAGTGTTTAGCCATATTTAGTTATGCAATAATCACCGGTCGGTAATGTGTTAACATTCGAAGTGCGAGGCCCGATCGGAAGCGAGCCGACATCGTTTCGGCGAAGGTCACTGCACAGAGGAGTTCAACAACCTGCTCTGATGTAACCATGAAACTAATCTGCGGCCGGAGCATTTATAAACAGACGAAATGTGCGAGCTGGTGAATTAATTGATAACACTGTTTGCCGAACGAGATTTCGCACGGAGCGACACGAGTCTGCGCAACGTGATACCGGAGACGCTAATCTAACAGATGAATGAAGTTAACGCTTCCCAGCGGAAGATTACCGCGAGAAGCAATGTTTTTCGAGAACGCAATCGGGCGTGACGTAGATATTCCTCCGGACACGTTGCGAAATCGAAAAACGATATATAAATCGTTTCACCGCCGGTAAGCTGGGAAGCGTAGCATTAAAACATTCCCGTTCGAACGTGTCCGTGTACATGTATCTGGCGACGGCGGCGATCCGTTCACCCGAAACGGCAATTAAAATTAATTGTAGCAATAATGGTGACCTTGTAGCCGGCCAATCTGCATACCGTTCAAAGTAGCCAGTGCTCGACAGGAGGACAGTCACGTGGGTAGAATCGAAGTAACGGGGAGCAGTATAATTCTACCGTGCGGCTGCTAATTGCCAACGACAAATTATTGTAATAAACACGCGCTAGCAAGACGCTAGTCAGCCTTACTCGAACACGGTTTAATTTTTCTGCTTCGATTACAGTTTCAGAGATTTTTAACCCTTGATCGGTCGACAGAAATTTGTTTCAGCAGACTGTAACTGCGGTGAAGCGCAATAATATTCGCACGCTTTTAAAAGGACGATCACTTTTTTTTCTTTCGGGTCATACGACTTGGATTTTTTTGAGAAGTGAGAACAATTAACCCAGATTGCACGCGACGTCTTAAAGATGTACATTTTACGTCTATTTTAAGTCTGAAAGTATTAAAAAGTCTTAAAAAAGCATCTTTAAGATGTCTGTAAGACCATAAACAGTGTGGTTTTATATATGTACCCATAATCTAGCAGTAAGTATTAGCATTGGTATTATTTGTTCGAGTTAGTGTTTTTTTATTGTGTTTTTAATTTCAATTATTATTTTTATGTCAATTCCACATGCGTTCTTCTGATAAAGCTATTGGGTTGGCAGGAAAGTAATTTTGGTATTTTAAGGTGAAATAGAGCTCAATTTTTAAAAAATTATTTTCACGTCTTGTAGTAAACTAATTGCTCTAACCGCTGAAGAATATTCAAGTCGTACGATCTGATATTGAAAAAGTGTCCGAATATAACTGCGGTTCACTGTGTGTCGCCAAGTGTAGTGAACGTGTGTGCGTGCCTACAGAGTCCATTCACTATAATGGTAATACATACATCATAAGCTCGTGATTATTCGAACGACTCTAAACGCTCGGAAAATAGAATGTTGCACTTGAAAAGTGAAATCGTTTTACATAATAAAACTTATGTAGCGTGTGTTAATTAAAAATTGATCGACTGCTTCTTGCTTGAACGACAGCTCCTATCAACTTTCTTTTCTTGTCTTTTCTGTTGTTGCGCCGAAGAATAAAGTTTGCCACTTATCGAAGTAATTCCATAAACATTTTTACTAGCGCATTGTTATTCGTGTTTTGCAAACGGTTGAAACCTCGCGATGTGGGAATATGTAAATCTTGCTTGAATAATTGCGAGCTGTCAAATTCAAATGAGTGAAGTATTGAAATTTTTCAAACCTAGACCTTCAGAACTTCATTGCACAGGCAAGTAAATATGTGAAGAATTATTGGCATAGGTCGAAACTGCTGGAATAATATAATTTCTGAAGCAAGAGTCGGCTCAAACTTGACATTCAAATCAGCGAAAATAATTATCTTCAGCTATGACCCAGAACGTTGCGAAGCTGGTTTTGATTGCTATTATTAGTGACGATAAGACGTATCTGTGCCTACATTTAAAGCTAACTTAAATTTGTTTATTAGTGCGATACCATTAATCTACGACAGTTCCATTTACGAGAACATTTTTTCATAGTTTTTCGACACGTTCGAATTCGCAGCATTTAAAAGTATCTTACAGAAAAGTGAACGCTGTTTTCCTTTAAAATAAGTCCAGGCTTACGGTTGTACTATTTCTACAGTTTAAATTATTGACCATTTTTCAAGAATGTATTCAATGTATTATATTTTTCAAGTGGTTCGGAAGGGTTTTTCTGAGATCTATATGTATAAATAATAATTAAAACGTCAAGATAGATACTCGAAGACGACAGATAATGCAATTGATATAATTTTTGCAGGCTAGACGTCATCGATCTTATGAATTCCGATTTGTAGTAGCTCCTCGTGGTTGGGAAGCGATCGTTTCCAGCAGCCAATTGAGTTAGCGTCAACTCCTACGGAGATTCTGGATCAGCGGATAATTAAGCCCGTACTTGCTAACGCAAATGATGATGAAATTAGTGCGAGTGTTTTTGCTCGACTCGTAGAAACTTGCTGATTTTAGTGCACGTGTATCCGTGTGGTTTTCGTTCTTAATTCGTGTTATTCATAATTATAATATAATATGTATTCATAATGTGTAATTTCAATCAGAAATAAGTAATTTTCATAAATAGTAATTAAGAACAATTTTCATTGAATTGGTTATTAGTAGACTGCGGATTTTTATGTATTTATAACAAAATTGACCAGATGAAATGCGAAATTGTTGGAAAATTTTGAGAATTGGAGATGTCAATATATAATTTCTCCACTGTTCAAATAATTAAAGGAAGAAACAATATTTAATTTAGTTCCTATTCCTTGCAATCGATCCAGACAATTTTTCGCAGTCCAGTTATTAGTTATTTTCTTTGTTAGATTCGCCAGATTAAGACTTGTGTCCCACTCCTCCCCTTCTACGGCACTATTCCCCCAATGAAATCCGCCACGGGCCGGTCACGTGACGCGTTTCGTCACTGTCGTGCATGTGTCACGATGTCACGTGACTACTCCGGTACTGACAGGGAGAGATTCTGTGTTTGTGGGCTTTCGAGTGAGTCTAAATCCAAAGATAGACAATTTCCCGAGAATCGGTAATGTTAGTACATATAAAGTATTGAATAAAGAGAACAACGCTACACTGACACGAACGGCAAACTGTAGCAGCGCAGGACAAGAGACGTCTCCAGCCAGGCTGCCACCCGAGTAACCTCGGGTTACCGATGCAGTGAAGCATCACCTGCAGATTTTCTGACCACACTTTGAAGCCACTCGACGACTTGTTTAGACTCGGCTCGAATGATAAAGGGACCTTATTCATGACGGAGGCTATTATTGGAAGCATGCCTAGGGCCGCATTATCCATTAGGTGCTTTGGGCGCAGTGCCTGGGGCCTACGAAAACAAACTCTGGGATGATATCTGTCCCCGGTGATGCATCAAGATTTCAAAAGTGTCTAGGGCCTACGAAAAGCTTAATGCGGCCCTGGTCCTACTTGTGCAATAACCAGCTGAGGGAGCATGGACATTGTAGAAATAAAGTTTCTGCTCATAACTTCAGCAGACTTCTTCGCCGAGCAAAAGCGTCCTTCGTTCAGAATTAACTTGAACGCGCTGGAAATAGGTTTATGTAATTTTCTTGTGAAAGAGAAAAAAACATCGACATTGTTTGCAAAGCGTTACATATTGTTGACCTGATCAAGGCAAGGCCAATCGAGGACTGACACCATCTAAAGTCTTCGAGCAACGATGAAGTTCCATTCGTGCTGTGTTGCAACGGGAAGAAAAATATTTGAGCCAAGATCACCTTCCCAGGGGAATACAATGATCCTGCAAGCCTGAGGATCTACAGCGATCGATTCACTCGAGCTGCCCGCAGTATCTATTCCCGACTGGAGTTAGAGCATTCGAAGACGGGGGGAGACGTGGTCTTGCTGTAAACGCCCCTAGGAAAATACACGCTGATTAACAAACGGACGTGCAGTTTGTTATTGCGTCGAGGCGTGTACATAGTTATCCAGAGGAACGGTGCGGATATGCTGCAAACGCATAAACTTCCCGGTTTAATCATGATTGCACGGGGTCAAACTTGTTAGACCTTGTGATGCGGATTGTCTTGACTAATGGTTCCGTGTACACATATTTATTTACCTATTCGATTTAATACAGCGAGTGTACGAAGTGTTCGTACACCTTTTAAAAACGAAGAAATTTTCCAAAATTGAACCCAACAGCTTGCGTTCTTTTGAGACGTTACGTCAATAATATCTTCTTGAATTGTACAGGTGGCAATCAATTTCTAAATCTTCTATCTGTGCCTTATTCCTACCAGAATCTCTATTCCTCCTCATGCACCGGAAATAAAGTATCTAGAGTTCTAGCATGGTACAATAAATTAGTGTCTGGTGCTTAAAAACGACCCGGGTCCGCAGCACCGTGGCCATCAATTTGCAACCGATTTTCCGGGATGAAAACAGCTCGGTGAAGAAAATTCGATGCGCCTCGCAAATCACGGGGAGCGGGAGCACAACAGAACAGACAGGCCGTCAAGTCGCATACATTCTCGGTGGTGAAGACGAGCTGGCCGGCCGGTTTGTTTTCGCATAGTCGCGCGAGCCGCCAAGGCAATGGCGTGGCCGTGCGAGTAAACCGATTACATATGCGCTCTCGATCAGAGGACGATCGTTGCAAGCGCGGGGGCGCTGCTCGCTCTGGCGTCGTCGGTCGGCTCCGAGGGGCGCGGTGGGAGGGGCGTAGCAACTAGGGGGGAAAAAGGGTTGGTGGTGGGGACAGCGTGTATTCGCGGTTCGAGCGGTTGAAGGGTGGGGGAGGCAGCGGCGTGGATCGGGTGGGGGTCGTTCGGTGGCAGCAACGGCGTGCTCGGTGTCATTGCCTCGACGCTCGGGGCGGCCAGTGACTCCATCACTGACCTAGTGCCGAGCGGGGCCGAGCGCTCGCGGAAACAGCCGAGCCAGCGGACGTCGACCTCAGCCGGCCTCCAGCGCGACACACACCGATACTACGAGTAGCGCCCCGCTACCGTACAGATCAAGCTTTGTCCTTCTCTCTCGTCGCTCACCCCCCCCGCCGCCGCCGCCGCCGCCGCACGTCCCGTCCCATGCGTACCCGCGCGCGTTCCGTCTCCGTCTTTCGCGCAGTTCCGCGTCTTCCTCGCACGATTTGTTTCGATCTCCGTTCCACACGGCTCTCTTCTCTCGTCTCTCTTTCGTCGAGCTTCTCTCGGCTTTCGATCTCTCGGGCGAAACCACCCATCACTCACACACTCACAGACGCGGTCTCGCTCGCGTACAGACCGTTCGGGGCCGGCACCGAAAACCGCGGAAACAGGGGACTTACGGTTACGCGTATGTTTTGTAACTGCTCGAGGAGGCGGAGGGTCGGCCGGCCGGCCCGTCTTCCTATTCTACTGACGCTTCTGCTTACGTTAGGAAACCGATCTCTCGGCCATCGTTGCCGCCGCGAAAACGGAGGCCAGACGCGCCTCCGTTACCGCCGTGTGCCGCTCCTATGACCAGACGTATCGGTTTTACGACGGAAGTCTGGCTAAGCCGAGTTCATTGTTCCCTGCGAAAAATTTGTTAGCCGATCGCAGCCGCGTTTAGAGCCCTGTGGTCCGACCAGCAGCCTGCGTCGTCACTTTTATCAATAGCACAATTATCGTCGCAGATTTTTTTTTTTTCTAGTACCAAGCCGCACCGACCGTGTTCTATCGATCGATCGACTGCAACGTCTTTCGGTTCGGTTTCAAGTTGAGTCATCGTGGCTGCAATGCCTGATCGACGTTCGCGCGTTGCATTAATTAACGTCGACTCGATGCGCTCTGTCATGAGATTGAATGAATTAATTCTCGCCCGGTCACGTGGGTGAATGCAGTTTTTGGAAGTCGGCGAATCTGTCTTTGTATTGTAATTCCTGTTGGAAATTATTTCTGTCCCCACCCAAGCATTTCTGAAAATAAATCGCTTAGAAGTAAATAACCACTAATTCTTGCACATTTCGATGAGTACAATGATCAGCATCAGTTCCAATATAGTTTCGTATCCCCATACAAATATTTAGAAAATAGCATATTTAGAATAACAATTATTACTGATTTTAATTGGATGACTACTGATGACTACTAAGGCAAAATCAATGATGGTCTGCGAAAGTAGAGGCTTCGATCTTTAAGATGAACGCGAATGAGTCTGATCCGTCACGCTGCGAGGCGAAACGCTATTCGGCTCCCCCGAAGTTTCCACTTCGGACGTGCGGTCTAATGCGCACAGTATTGGCCTGTTTTGTATTGTAGTAT
Source organism: Lasioglossum malachurum (assembly GCA_028455605.1). Classification (NCBI taxonomy): domain Eukaryota; kingdom Metazoa; phylum Arthropoda; class Insecta; order Hymenoptera; family Halictidae; genus Lasioglossum; species Lasioglossum malachurum. The sequence goes on along the minus strand of CM052319.1, from coordinate 4,953,237 downwards.
TGTGTTTTTTTTTTTTCTACGAAATTACCATAGTTCAAGTGTTGAAAGTTTCTCGAGGACTTCGCTGAGTCATTACTAGTAATTTCTCGGCCGACTTGCTCGAACGGAGTGATTCCAGTCACGAGGTCATTTTTCCCGACGGAAACAATCGACCCGAAGATTCCCGATGAACTAGCTTCCGGGACACCTTGCACACCGCCGGCGAGCATCCGCGACAAATACAATGAGATTGTAAATCAAGTCGGCGGCCAGCTATTGAACGCTTTCGTGCCGTAGGAAGTATCGCCGACACGCGTATGAATCATTACGAGAATGGCATTATCGGGCCGCGTGAAAAGCGAGGAGGAACGGGGTGAAAATGGCCCCCAGGAAAAATCCGTCTCGGTCAGATTCGCGACGGGAACGCCAACGAAAAGATTGATTCAATTCGGCAATGAAGATATGCTCGTTGTAACAAGAATGGAGCATGAGAAAGTTTGTGTTGGTATCTGTGAAACCGACACGCCCAGGAACTTAACAATTCCTACCTATGCCCTAATGAGCCGTGGAACACGTAAAAACCGCTGTTTATTGTCTCGTAATACACGTGACTCACGCTTCCGGGTCGCCATTGTACCGTGGGCACAGTTTATTCTTCGCTACACGAAAGAAATTTGAAGAATTTCTTGAAGATTTATACGGACTGTCCGACGAGCTAGCTTCTTGTTACACAATTGCATTCTTGTCTTCTTTATTCAACTTAATTGAGAGCCCAATTTCCACGGAAAAATGCGGAAAAGGTGGCAGTTCTTCTGGCTTTACTAGTGCAACCATTTTTCGCTGTGACGACAGCTTCTGTTCGCTATAACTGTTACATTGTCTGTTTATAAAATTAAATTTTAAATAGTTAAAAATTGTATTTAAAATAACTCATTATAATTCATTAATCTCTTAATTAATTCATTAATTCGTTAAAATATATTTAAAAAATTTTTAACATGTATACAGGCACGTTAATAAAATAATTTATTATTATTCATTTATACACAAAATAAGCTCGACTCAACCCAGCCAATCATAAAAATATATAAAAAATTTTGTTGACAACTATACAGGCATGTTAGGCTTCACAAAAGCGATAAAAAGAATGTAAGTAATGTCTAGCAAACGAAAGCACCGTGTTGATCTTAATTGAAGCGACACAGGAGCTGTGATACAATTTGCAATTCAACCGGAAAGCAATCATTTAAATTGAATCGGTAATACCGCGCGAAGAACCAAAATAAGAATTCTTTGTTCGGTCGATCTTTTCTGAACTTTCCTGTTACCCGCGTTATTATTATTTGTCATTAGTTCTGCCTGTGACACAAATGAGTTGTCGAATTTCGTCCTCTTTTTGATGGTCATTGTCATTCGGACCAACAACGACGCGTACGCCTTTTTCTTTGCATTGTGATTCGAGCGTTCCGCTGTTCGAGTTATTGTGCGCGGATATAACGGGAGTCGATCGTGTGGTCGGACAGAAAATTATGGTAAGATATACGGGATGCGTCTGCAGCGGGTTTTGTGTACTTGGGTAGACGCGGTGGGACCGGAAGCGAGATAAATGGGCCTTGCTGTACATTCACAAATGAGCCGTTCAGAGCCGCTAACACTTTCCAACGCGAACCGATATAGTGGTCGAATCAGCCGTCGGTAATATGTATCGCTTCGTTCAGACGTGGAATATTAATGATCTTCGACGGCTACCGTCGTCAAAATAAACGTTCCAACGAAATGCAAAAACCAGTTAAATAAAGCATTACTCGTTGAGGTGTACATATAAAATGATAAAGGAAAAAAAATTAGATGATAGTTGTACAAAATTGTAGGCACCAGTTTAACAAGGTATTTTAACTCTTTGATGATTTCTAATAGAAGCATTTTTACAATTTCATTAAATTATAAGAATAAGAAATGTGAAATTATAAGAGTGAGAGAGAGAGAGAACTTATTTAGACAATGATTCACTGACTCAATTTTTACAATGATGTATTGGATAAATAAATTTATTGAATAATTTCTAATGGAAGCATGTTATTCCACGAATAAAAGAATAAAAAAACGGGAAACCGGTGATCTGACCGGCCGTGTTGAATAAATATGTATAGCATAGTCCAGAGGTTGATAGCCCAGCATATTTCTCCGCGTTGAAAGGGTTGAAAAGAGGAGAACGAGTGCGAAGGACGGAAGAAAGGAAGGAGGGAAGAAAGAAAGAGAGAAATGCGGCAGGTATGGCGCGCCATGTGCGCCGAGATTGGCACGTTCCTAACCTACCCCATTCGTTAACCTGACCCGTGTCGCGATTCCTCCGCAGGTCGATTCCCATCGAGCGCGGATTAACCTACATACGCGCGGGCATTTCTGCGGGGCCGCCGCGCTGAGCGGAGCCGAGCCGGCACACGACGCGTAGGTGCTCGTCGATACAAAATTAACCGGCCCTCACCCTTCCGCCAGCAACGTCCCAGTCGATACGCACAACCCTCCCCGTGGAATCTGCACGACCTTTTTACACACTCGTGCACGTCTCTCCCCTTTCTCTCTTACTCTCGCGCGGCGTGAATGAATAATAGAACCGCATTATGAACGTTCTCACAGGCGTGTGAACTTTCGACGATCGTTCAACGACCGCTTCTTGCGATCAAACGTTTTTCCATCGTGGTCTCTCGCACTGCCAGTAATCGTTGAAACGGTGACCACGCGGTCGGTGTCCGACTTTTTACACGCGAGAACATTTCACCGCGGATTGCTCTGATCGCCATTCGAAACCTAAATTGAAATCGGCACGGCTTTCTTGTCCAACTCGACGTATGCGGAAACTTCGGATCCGAAATTTGTCACTTATATCGTCAAATAATATTTCTTGATTCCGTGACTCGCGACATCAGCGTTTGGGTGAGATAATACTAATCCGGTAAATATTGTCTGCGTACTTTTCTGAGTAAAATTTACTGGTACATTTATTGGTTTAATTCACGATAATAAATTTTATTATTACGTATAATTTATGCAATCCCAATTATGCAAAATAACCTCAATGGAGATTGGTAAAGATCGTAAAGTTCCTGGGCCTACTATTTTTTAATAAAATTCCGATTTTATCCTACGATGAAACAGAATGTATTTCTGGAGCCAATAAATTTAAATTCGTGACACATCGCTCCACCTTTCAATCTAATTACACAAGCGTATAATAATAAGATAAGAACATAGTCTTCGAACACTATTTACACATACCTCACGAAAGATAAGTCGCATTACGTTTACTGTTTTATCCTATCTCCTCGCCTACTTCAAAGATAAATTATCTTATTCTTAGAATAGTACTTTGACCGAATAGCCGAAAGTACTAATATTTAGACAGCGTATTTCTATGCAAAATAAAAATCTGTCGTAACCCGATACAAAATTCTGTATGATGCTGTCATATTGCAAGATAATTGCAAATTAGCAGAATGTTTGAATTTTGTTGCCCCAAATCATTCGAAGTATTTCGGTCAATTATTACAGAATTTTCAAGAAAATTTTTCATAAGTTTCCGGTTAAGCTCTTTGAATATTCCGACTGTTTTTGACGTATATCCCACTATAATAATAACAGTATTGAATTTATTCAGATTTCATAGAATTTTAAGTAACACGTAATCGAATAAATACTTAAAAAGTCTGAAATCCTTCATTCTGACGGACTCTAGTAATAAATATTTGGTAACTCCGGATCGAAAAATGTAGTTTCCGAACGAGCAATGACCCTGCGAGGCTCCGGCGAGGAGCGTTCCAATTCTTTCGTCCCGCGCAGCATGTATTCGAGACGAAACGAGTCGTATTGAAATGTAACCAGATGAGCGTCGAGTGCGTCTGCGACATTTTATTCAAGAATCTCGGCCAAGCACATATTTTATCAACCAATTCGGTCAAGTCCACTCGCTATTGTGCGCCGCATCGGATTTCGAGGAAATCGGTCGAACTCATTCGAAATTACGTTTCCCCTCTACAACTACCGTCGTTGCTGTGGTTCGTTCCACATTCTCGAATTCCAATAGTCAGAGTCCGACTCGCTAACTTTCAAGATCACCGAGCATCGATCACGCTATCGACGCACACCCTGATCGAAGGATGGTTAAACTCTCCCCTGGAGCGAGATATTACGCCAGCCTCTCTCTCTCTCTGTCTGTTACTCAAAGGACCACCCAATTTCGAAATATTGCGGAACTATCTACAACTGGCCCATTTATAACTGCAACAAGAACTCGAGCCTTGACTCGCCGGACTAACAGTAAGCTGATTGTTTGCGATCGTTCGCTGCGGCGAATCACGGAAGCTCGAACGTAAATGGCTTGTTTGACACTGTAACGCTGTCATTCAACTGAGTTCAACGAAAGACTTTCGTTTACGCTGGTGCTGTACATGGAAATTAAAGAACCAACCATTTTTACCAGTTTTATCTACGAGTTTAATGAACGGGGATCGTTTTGCTGGGTTTCTGAACGTGTTTCTTGAACCATTTTTACCATTTTTCCAAAAAATTTAACGATCTAACCAAGTTCCAGATTCCTCCGAGCCAGCAAATATTTATGACCGGTGCAGCCCGAGGAATGCAAAATCCTGATTTTCGTCGTCAAAGTCGAAACGGAACGATTCGAGTAATTAGCCAATTTTAATCAGAAGAAAGAGGGGTGGTGAAAATGGTGGGAAACGAGCCACTCGAAAGAGTTTGCCCGTGAACCGGCAATCATTCTGCAAATGGGGGTTGGAGGGGTGGGTGGGGGACCGCGGATTCTCTTTCGACGGGAAGGGAAACGCTTCCTTCTTCGAGCACGCGAAAACGAGTCGTGGAAAGAGACAGTGAAGAAGTGAAACTCGATCCAGCAGCGCGAGCCGTTGCCGCTGCCTAGAGCTCGTTTCTATCCGCTTCCTTTCCTTTCTATCGCGCGAGCCGAGGCTCCTTTCTGCTCTTTTCTAAGGGGCCCCCGCGACGGTACATTAGAATCGCGAACGCTCTTTTCCACTTTTTCGCCGGCGTTAGGTAACGATGTCGTTACGCGACCGAATTAGATTCTCGGATCATCAACCCTTGGCGCCCTGACTGCCTCCGAGGCGGCTTTGACTGGTCCGAGTAACGAAATTGATTATATTCGCGAGTTTGCATATTTCCACTGTGCTCGAATTATTAGCGCACTCGAAAGTAATGATTTTACGCGAAATCAGTGGACTCTTCATTCGGAAAGCCAGTTATTCGAGATTCTTGTTGTCACTCGTGCTATTTTATGCATTTATGATAAGAACGATATGTGTTCAAGTTCACGACTTTGAAGACAATCGGAGAATTGAATATGTCGTTATGAAAATTATTCAAGGAGGAAGTGCACTTGCATTTAGTTTGTTTCCCACAACCTACCTCACTACCTTGAACAATTTTCATTTTGCATACAGATGCGCAGTTTACTTATTATCGCTTCGACTGACTCTACTCCGGATAAAACATACTGATCAAGGTAAGGGTCATTACATAGAATCACCATATCGAGTCAATAAATTAGTTCTTTCAGTGCATTATGGTTGAAATCGAAATTTTCGATTGTTCACGTGGGGAAGCTTGTACGCGCGGGTACACTTTTCGATTAGAATAACGTCGGCTTCGTAGATAACGTTAGTCGGATTTGTAATCTAGAAGTATTCAATGGCTTACATTTACAGTCTCTCACAAAAGTCTACTTGAGTCCAGTTGCGTCGAATTAGTCGTAAAAATTATTCGCAATCGTAATACAAATTTTTTCATTTTCAATTTGAAAAATTTTCTACATGTTCATGTGCTTGATATTCTCCGTAAGTGTGATTAGGCATATGTACCTACAAAATAATCTATAAATCAACGTAAGCTTCAAGGCAGTTTTGCATCTTAACAGGACCATAAAAAATTATCAGTTTCTCGGCAAATCCAATTTTTGTAAATTAGTAAGCTATTCCGACATGATGCATTTCCTGTTGCACTCGGATGTCGAAACACGTCCGCTCTCAATTCGCAAAAATTGAATTGTCCTGTTCAGATTGTCAACAAGCAAATCCCTTTCACCGTCAACGGAAAACAATCCCAACCGAATCGGTCATCTCCCAAAAAATCACCAAAAATGGGACCCTCTAAACCCGCCGTTGTCCATCAAAAAGGTCTCCGGGCCTGAATAAAAACGGGCAGGGAGCAACCGGGAGACCGGGCAAACACGAGGACATAAATCATGTGCGTAATCGAGTCGGTCTTCGATCACGAAAACAAACGTGTGCGGATTCTTCGATAAACGATGCAGTGATTAAAAACATCAATGGACGGCGCACCGTTCGATCATCCCGCGATCGCTTTGGGGAGGGGCGCGGGGGTAGGGAGGCAGGAGTACGTAGTAGAGAGACCCTGCGCGTGAAGAGAGGTCGGGTGTCCCCGGATCCGAGCGGGTTCAACGAACGTGTGCGCATATGTTGTGTGTATACATATCGTGAAACTTACATTTTTAGTTCGTCGATGATCGGCCATCAACGTGAGCGTGCCAGCTGTTAGCGTAGCCTATTCCCCCCACCGGCTGTTCCGGAAGTGCCACAGGGAGAGCCTGGACGACACCGGGCTGGGCGATGGCCGCCCACTTTCAGCTGCTCGGTGGCTCGCACCTGCGTGCCATTCTCGCGGATGATCTTGCGGACCTGTCTGGTCGGGGGCGACCCCGAGGAGGATCGCTAGACAGGAAAATCGTAACCGTCGATCACTTTCACTCCGCGGCGGCGTGGTACGCGTTCTCTTCCGTGTCACGATCACGACGACGACGACGATGAGCGAGGTGGACGAGGAGAGAAAGACGACGAGAGAAGGATCGACGAGCAGCGTGGCACGATGTGGAGGGAATCAGCGCGGCTAGAAGGGGTACACACGGGGAAAGAAAGCTGAAGTAAGAACCGGAGGAACTGTGGAAACGATGATGCAGAAGGTGGTCCGTGGGGAAAGGGGAGAACAGACAAAAAGGAAGGGGGGGGTGGAGGTAGAAGAAGAAGACGGCGATGACGACGTCGTCTAGTGGCAGTAAGGACGGTAGCAAACAGGAGAAGGGGGGAAACGCGTGGAGTGCCGGTGTGGATCGTCACAGTTTCACTTTTAAATTCCTCGAGGCGCTCGCTCGCTAGCCGCTCTCCACTTGCTCCGCTCCGCACCGCTGCGCCGACTAGGTCGCGTGCGTGTTGTGTACGAGGGTTACCGTTACCGTTAACGTGACGTAGCGAGCCACGGTAACGTCATAGACCGCTCCTCGGCACTCTGTTCTTTCCTGCCAGTCCTCTGGCAGCGCTAACGAACCTCGGGATCTCGAACAACCAATCTCTCCCGATCCCGTCTCGGTTCCTCTATCCGCTTTTGCACTTGCTCCTATTTCTCCCTCTCTCTCTCGCTCTCTCTCTCCCCTTTCTCTCTCGCGGAGCCTCTACGTTCCCGTCGCTTTTCACCGAGTTCGAGGCCGCGGGATCGACGATACGGCGGTTTCTCTTTCAAGAAAACATAGACGACTCCGCCGCGGCGAATCGACGATAGACATCGTGTCCCACGCTCACTAACTGCCGCCTTCCACCAGGCGAGGCTTCTTCATCGTTTCTCTGGGTTAATGGTTCGCGACCGGCGCGCGTTCACTCTCGAAACTCCACCGTAGACAATGGCCAGACTCTATGCCCGGTGAAAACAACCCGTTTTTTCTCAGTTGTTGTTCGCCGGTCGGGCCTCCTCTTCTTCTTCTGATGCTCCTCCTCCCGCTGCTGCTGCCGCGGCTGCACCACAAGACGAACTACCGGGTTCCCGGCGCTTTCGAGCACTTCCCGCCAGCCGCTGCTCGCGGTCATCACAGTTCAACATCGAGCCAAACAGCCGCCGACTATTCCCATGCGTCGCGAACCCAGGATCTCGCGCGGCGCCTCTTCCGGGAGATAGGACCGCGCTGGAACTCCTCCTGGAATCGCAGCCCCCGCAATATCCGCTTCTTCGTTACCCGCGCTGCACCGAACCAAATTGGAATATGACGAGACTACCTTTCCGGCTTCGCGGCGGTCTACGCACGACTGTCAGCCGAACCGATCGTCGAAATTGCAGAGAGAAGTCTCGAGGACACCAGCTAACCATCTGCACCCTCGGTCCCGAGGTCCTAGCTACGGTTCTGGAAACGTGGACCTGGAGTCTATCCTGCTAATTCATCTCTGCGCTTCATGTCGTTCCAGAAACTTGTACGCAAATGGCGAACTGAGCCATGTTGGATCTGATTGCTAAAAGTGCCTTCACGATGGTACCCCTTCTCGAGGATCTCGAATACTCTATAGGGCTAAAGTAGCTGTAGGAGCATATACCTAGAGTTTAAAATTATGATTAATCCACGATCCTGAGGAGATCCTAGAGTCAGTACCGTTGATTGACTTTCTGGAATCAAGTGTCTCGAAGTAGAGGATTTAGAGAAATAGAGAAGAGTGTAAACTAGCCCTCTGATGGAGTCCTTCTCTAGCAGCCTAAGTGCAATCTTACATGAAAATATAGTGTCTGGTCCTAACAGTGTCCCAGCTTTTAATTTGTAAGAATTCATTAATCCTGTAATAAAACCTGGAGGTTATGTAGCTACCAAACTTCAAGTTCTAATTGTTCGCAACCTGTTAAAAGTTCTGGTTCTGGGAAAACCGAGCGGTTGAAGAATTCGGTTCTCCTCGAGCCTGATTTCTCTCTCCAATTTCGAGTTCCGATTCACGCGTGGCTCACGTGCGCGCAGCCCGCCACTTTCGAGCATACGTGAAGAGGTTGCCGCGATTATGTCCAGCAACGACGTCACGTGACGAAACAACGAAGCCGAGATATCACCCCTCCTCCACCCTGGTCGAAGATCGGTCGCGATCGATCGCGATGATCGTTCCAGCCAATTAGCTAACGGATTTCTCGCGGGCGGAACCCCCGAAGACCTTGCGAAATGAATGGAGAATTGGATCGATCGATCGGACGTGAATCCTTTCTTTTTCTGAAAGCCGACACGGAACTCCTGGACAGGATCTATCGGCCCCGTTCGGAACAAGAGGAATTATTCTTTTCGTCTCTCTCTCTCTCTTTTATTTCTCCGATCGCTTCTGTGTTCGATTCGAGTGGATATCGAGTCTACTCCGCTTTCCACAACATTGTCGACCGTCGAGAGGCGTTAGTTGCGATAAGGTTCAATCGATAATTGACTCGTTATTGTTTACAGTCGGTCTTGAGCGGGGACGGCACTCGACGGCCACGAATTATTGCTGGATAACGAGAGATCGATTCGGTTAATCGTTGTTAGGTGATCGAGTTTCGAGCCGATTTCAAAGGTCGACACACGCTTCGCCGCGTGAAATGTGTGCCACCGTTGTTCGCGACAGGAACCGGCACGCTGGAAAAACTGGCGGTTGATTTGAATCGTGAGAAAAGCAAGCAGCGTTTCCAGATGAGGGCAGGGAACACGAATTCGGGGGAAATGGTTACCCTCTCTCTCTGCCAGTAGCGGACTAGTCACGTGACTAAAGCGTCGTAGAAGGGGAAGGTAGAGTGGGGGGACAAGTCTGAATCTGACGACACCGGTCACGTGGGATAATGAAGCAAATTAAAGACTCCGAAGAGGATATGTTTTCGAGCAGAATTGTATTTTATTGATAAGAATTTTCTAAGAATGCTACTCAGAGCAGAATTGCTCGAAGACGATAATTCGATAAAGACTGTTTCAGCAACGATTAAAAGTCGAATCGCCAAGTTAACCGTTCCCGCGGTAATCGGGAACAGAAGCCGCGGAGAAATCGATTATTGACAGAAAGTTCCTCGTGACTTTCGCTTCGGCGAATTCCGCGACGGATTATTTGCTATTCGGCCGGTAATGCTTGACGCTCGAAACGAACGAACAAACTAATTAACAGCGTTATCGTATTGTCAAAATTTACATGCTAGAAAATTCTGTTAATTAAACCGCTCCCAGTGTCGCACTCGCCGTTATTGCGAATGGATCCAATTGATTAGCCGGCTGCGAATTCGCCGGGCAATATGGAACGTATTGTTGGCCGATATATTTCACGAGCCTCGAAAAGCCTCGATAACGATACTTTGTTGCAATATCTTTAACGACGAAAAACAGAGAGATAACTTGCCAGATGAAATACGAAGTACGATTAACACACGATTAATACGAATACGATTATTCATTCGGCTCGAAAACTTCTCAATATTGACCAACAGTACAATTCTCGAGAAATGTTCGGGACAATTATTCCTAATAAATGCTTTCTTTAATTAGTCTGTAAATCTTCACTTTTGTTGGAAATTCTGAAAAAATTCTGCCGAAGAAACTTCCCTGGTGTGGAAGAAAATTTCAAATATTGGAGCGAGTGTCGATGGATCACGTGGTCCAATAAAAAAATTCGCAAAAATGGCCCCTGTGACAATACAGCAAACAAATAGTGTGCTGTGTCTTCCCCAGAAGAAATTCTCTAAACAGGGGGTTACATTCCTCGTCGATAAATCAGGTGGTCACGGACCCCGAATTGAGATAAACAATAGGAAGAATCGCAAAAATGGTCCCCGAAGTTCTGCAAAAGAAATCCTGCGAGAAAAGGGCAAACTGCTTACTTCTTATCAATCACTCACTCGGGGTGGCATAAACGATAAGGGCCACTCACTGACGCGATTCAACGAACCCTGACTTCCCGCGACCAGTAGAAAAAATCTAAACATTGAATCGAATGTTCACTGCTAAACGTTTTTCAGCGATCCAGAAGAGAGAACGAAGAATCGCCAGGAAGAATGGTCGGAGCCGAAGCAAATGGTGCCGAGGACAGAACCGATTCTCCGTAGCTTCTGAAATTTTGATCGCTCGTCTATAGGTCAGATGGTTCAACGAACCCTGCAGCCGTCTACGAAATCGATATAAACAATGGCAGAGGGAGGGTGGGGAGGTCGGTGGGGGCCGATTCGCGGACGATGATCGAGCATCGAGGAGAGAGTCAGGGTTTCCACGGGAGCAGACATGCTGTCTCTATTTCCATTGACACGTTGTTACACCGGCACGAAGGAGGCTCGAGCGTAATGCGGTGCCGCGCGCGGCCGCGACGCGCGTTTTATTTATAACCTGCGTCGGCCCGAAACGGCCTCCGTCGTGACGCGCGTGTCGAATATTACGCACGCGTGCTGCGTCCTCTCTTGGTACACGCAGGCACGCACGCACGAGGGTCCACCGTCGAAAAGGTGTTACGGGATCGAAAAAGATCTCGGATTCGTGTGGCGCACACGAGGTCGCGAACACCGAGCAGACACGGGTGCCGGTCCGAGCTTTTTATTTCCCCGGCTATTCTAATCCTGGGTCTCGGGTTTGCAACGGGAAAGCGAATTGCTCGATCGACGAGCGGCTCTCGATATGATGGCTCCGAAAATAACGCGCGTGGATCTCGATTTAGCACCGGCGGCGCCGTTTGGAAGATTTTCGGATCGATCGGGCGCGGCGGGAAATTCGAAAGACCACGGTCCGGTCACGTGGACCACGAGTCTAGAACGTAACTCGGATGATGGCACGCGGACACATACAAGTTTTGATAAGATCCTCTTTGTTCTGTGCGTATCAGGTCCGATAGATCGATGCCAGTCGGAGGACGATCGCCGCGGTTCCCGGGCGAGTTACCGAGCAAACAGAGTGCGTTCAAGCTCCGGGGAGAGAACCGGCGACGTCACCTATCAATTTCGAGGCGGCGTTCATCGCGACAGATCCTCTTGGCGCTATTCGTCGGTTTCCCGGAACCAGGAAGACGGGGTACGGTTCCGTTCCCTCTTTCTCGCTCTCCCCCTCGGTCGAAAGTCTGCACGCGTACCGCACCGAGTTGTGCGAAGCGACTGGGAAAGAGGAAACGGTGGCCGTGGAATTGGCACGCCGAGCTCTGTGTGCTCGGCGCGCTAGACAGTTAGCTGGAACGTCCGTATCGATACTTAAATTTCGTGTCTCCGGGCACGCTCGACGAGATGACACCCAACGGATCTAAGGGAGCTCCGGTACCGTCCGGTTCTGGAATTGCACTAACAGGAGATCAGAGGCGAATTTCGGGAGAAATATCGAAGCCCCGCGCGGCCACACGCGGCTGCTGACAGAAGCGTGCGCGCGCGCTCTGCGGAAGAGAACGACGGGGCAAGAGAAGCAGCATGCACACACATACACACACACACGAGGGCGGAGAGAGAAAGAAAATATACAGCGGATAATGCGGACGATGATGCGTGCGTACGAACACGTGCACGCCGACGGGGGAATAACGAAGGATCGTTTCGATAGAAGCGGATGACGGGCGAGAGAAGCGAGCGTGTGCGTTGCCCGGCCGAACGAGAGCGAGTGACGCGCGTGTGGAACGTGAACGAAAGAGAGAGTGGCCGAGGGTGCCGCGAGGAAGAAAACACGAAGAAGCACAGAGAGCCGGGCCCAGCGTCGGGCCGGTCTCAACGGTGAACGCGAAATCGCGCAGGATATGTACCGGGCAATCAAAGGACACCCTTGATCCGATGACGAGAGAGGAGGCTGCGTGGATCGGCCACGCTGTTACAGCGAGAGGGGATGGGACAGCCGGACGAGACGAAACGAAAGCTGTGTATCGCAGGAATGAAAAGAAACGAGAACCGAAAAGAAAAAAGAAGCCGCGGAGAGGTGAAGAAGATCGAAACTGGAGAACGTCGACGAACTCGTATCGCGGCGAACGTCATATATGCATCTATTTATATGTAATATGCGTGTGTGCGTGTGCATGCATGATGAATATATCCGGGAGTCTCTCTCTCGCTCTCCCGGCTGATCACTGTATGTGACAGATTTCTCTTCCTGTTCCTTTATCTTTCCTTTCGGCCTTATTTATCCTCCCCGCCTCGTGTTCTATCGTATCCTTCCCCCTCCCTCCCGTTTCTTAATACAATTTATCTCTCTCTCCCTCTCTTCTCTTTATTTTTCTGTTTACTGCGTGTAATCGCGTATCGCCACAGGTGATTCACTGATCATTCTTCCACTGTTCCTCTCGGTCTGGACCCTCCACCCGCGATCATCTCCGCGCCGGCCACACGGGGACAGAAGAAGAAGTACTATTTACGTGTACGTGCGTGTATCATGTATTATTACATAGAGCCCTGGTTTACGGATTAGCAGTAGAAACAGCACACACTGGGATATAACCGAGGTCGCAAAACACTCGCGTAACTCAATTATATATTCCGTAATCCTGGCGTGTATGGTGCGTCGGCCCCCGCGCGACTCTTATCCACCGTTTACATACACCCGTGCCCGGTTGGTGTACAAGTCCGAAACGGTAACACGCGCCGAAAAACCAACCGACCGGCCGACGAAACAACAAGCGGCGTGTGTGCACTATTGTGGCCCGGTCGTCGCACTCGCGAGTCTCTTCTTCCTCCTACTCTTTCTGCTCCTTCTTTCCGTTCTTCTTCCTTGCTCCTCCTCCTCCTCCTCCTCCACCACCACCGCCACCACCACCTTCTTCTTCTTCTTCTTCGTCTGCCTCTCAGTATCAAGTAATCCTTGCTGGTCGCCGGCTGTCACAGCGAAACGTCACGAGATGGGAACCAGCATCGGACGAGTTCACGTGCGAGACGACCGAACTGGGCGAGAACGGGTGAACGAACCGCGAAACAAACGAACGTTACGTGGGTTCACACGTAACACAACGACGACAAAATTCTCGACACTGTTCCCCTACACGGACACACCGGTCACCAGTCGAGGACGTACACCGTTGAAACACCGCGCACCGTAGACCGTGTCCCTAACCGTGTACGACGCACCACAGTCGTAGGAGGATGCAAGAGACAGACCACACTACTCCGTAGAAAACCGTTCGGCACGCTCGTCCGCGATAAGCCGACTCTCCGCGCGTGCACGCGTGGAGCCTCGAAGCGCGACAGACGTCTCTCCTCCCTCGTGGAGAAGGGAACGGACGCGCGCGGTCAGAAAAGCCGGGGAAAAAGACACGCGGGGAGCGAGTGAGAAAGACAGAGAGAGAGAGAGAGAGAGAGAGAGAGAGAGAGAGAGAGAGAGAGACCAGAGCGGCCGGACGAAGACGGAAGCAGTGACAGAGGGAGTGAGATGGAAAGACGACGGTGGTCGGTGGTGTTGGAAAAAGAGAGAGAGCAGAGAGGAGAGGAGAGAGAGAGAGAGAGAGAGAGAGAGAGAGAGAGACCGTCGCGACGACGGGGATCGGACGGTACAGCACTAACGAGGGAGAGAATTTTCCTTATTCGCGTGTAACTCTTGTGACGAAATGCCGGGCAACACCGCGAGAGCGTAGATCCGAAGGATGAACGCGTGCCGCACGACCGGGTAGCCTCTTGGCGGACAGTCGAAACAAACCGGTGCACGCGGGGGTTCGCGATGTGAACTTTACACCAGGTACGGCACGCAGGTAAAAGAAAACAGAGTCTCGGAGCGCGGCGCGGCGTAACGCGAAACACGCGCTCTCACCGTAGTCACCGCGATCTCTCGTTGTAACGCAACGTCGTCGTAGGGAAACACGGTGTGCGCGGCGGTTGCGTGCTCTCTTTCTCTCTGTTTCTCGCGTTGCGCCCTGCCGGAATCGCGGCGACGAACAGAGGCGAGAGAAGGTACACGGTATATAGGGACACGGAACGGAGAGGCAGAGAGAAAGAGAGAGAGAGAGAGTAAAGGAGAAAGATGGACAAAGAAAGATGTAGGAACGGTGCGCGAAGATAGACAGAGAGAGCCAACGAACGATCCCAGTGAACGATCAAGGGAGCGACCGAGAGGGATTTACGAGATCGACAGAGACCGAGCACGCCGAAAGAGGAGATAGAGGTGTACGGGTTCTCTTTCTCGCGCGCACAGCACACACGAGGTTACGAACAAACGCGGAACAGACGAGGAGAGGCCAGGGTAGCGCGCGAGCGACGTAGCTCTCTAGCAGCCGGCAGCCTGCTGCTCGGGTCAATGACCTCTCCTTGCCGTCGTCGAGCTCTCCTCCGCTTGCGTTTATTCCCCACCTAGAGCTCCTTCACCCCACCGCTGACTCGCACCCGCTCCCCCACCATTCAACGTTCTCCCCCACTCTACCATCGATCCCCCACCCAGCGAGGTTTGCCCCACTGTCGACCCCCGCGTACACTCGAGCCGGCACCGCCGTCGACGTAGCGGAGAACGACGTCGACGTCAGTTCGGAACGTAACGACGTTTCAGCCGAAGCGTTTTCGACGGAGGGGTGTTTCAACAGGGTTAGAGGGGAAATCGCGTGGAGGGGGGCAACGTTGGATACCCCTCCCGCGGTACGCGGTCCGACTGGAGGGGGGAGACTGGAGAGCGAGGCGAAGGGGTGCAAAGCGCTCTGCTATTCGCGTTGTTTTCTTTCCTCCGCGTTCTCCTCTCGTTGTTCTCTCTTTCTCTCTCTCTCTCTCTCTCTCTCCATCGTTCCACCCCTTCTTTCTCCCCCCTCTCCAATCCGATCTTTTACCGTCTAATCAAGGGGTGGGGACACGCTCACCTCCACTCGCCGACAGCGTACACCGGGTTCACTGGTACAGTGTACCCTCTCGAGAGGTGCAACGCTCTCTCTTCCTGATTCCGCTTCTAATCCGAACTCTCCCTCCCCGAAACCCGCTTCGAGGAGATCGACGTGTATTGCGGCCGGCCGGCCGGTCGGTCGGACAGGAGCGAGAGAGCGAACACGAAACCAGGAGGAGGGTCAGTGATGACCGATTCCGGTGGTAATGGGATACGATCCAGGGTCAGATTCGGTGCGCGTGGAAATCGGGGGTGGGATCTTGGACTTGCCGACGAGGTGGCCGCGGAATGGGTCATGCTTATCGATGAGACGGCTGGCTGACTTACTGATAACGCTCCCGGGAAATTGTTAACCTCTCGTAACCCGGTTTTATTTGTTTCCTGCGCGATACACCGCCCTACGTTTCAAATGCACCGCCAACCGCAAGATGTTTCGGAGCACTGAATTTCCGACTCTGCGAAAATCATTTTCTTCAAAGACGACGGTAGACCGGGCTCGTTTTAAAACAAGCTTCCACTTTCGCCAGCCATCGTTCGTTTCTTTCTAAAATATTTTTGACGTAGCAGCTGGGAAAATAAAGAAACGACTCCAAAAATAATGGAAAATGTTTTTCGAGACTTCATTTGCCACAGATGTAAAGATCGAAGCTTCTCTTTGGAATGACCTCTTAGAACTTGATGAGTAGACAGCGGATCTTCACAGGCAAAATAAACATTTTCTACCTGAATTGAAAATAATATAACAGTATTTTTGGATTCTTCTAATGTTTTTACCGCGTTTTAAATTACACCCATTCATGTTTGTTATAAATGCGTAAAATCCGTTGTCTATTTCAATGGAACCTGCACTGCCAATTTTGAAGTCATACAAGCTGCACCATGACGTTTTCACACCAAATATGTTTCTTATTTCTTTTCGGTAAAACAGTATTTTTTGTCGATTCAGTCACGAGAAAAATTGTCGAATGTTTTCAGACCACTGCTGGACTTTAATTCGACCCAGAAGCAATTTGTAATTTCAACGCTGCTTGTTGGACGCAGTTGTAGGCGTGCGTATATCGCGCAATTAATTTGGAAACTGATGTAATAAACTAGACTGGTTGGAATTACTATTTGATACTGGATGAAATCGGAAAAGTATAGCTCGAATTAATGGTAATCTAGTTATAACTAATGTGTGTGTAGGAGTGTATATTATAGAATTTCGTGTAATTATTTATAATTTTTCATCATTTTCGAGCAAAGATTAGTTTCGGGAGAATAAATAGACAATTTTGTATGCCTCTTCAGAGAGCTACAAGACGAAAGAGTTAATTAGAACATTTTCTTTCCTATGTGAATTGTTTAGCGAAGAGCGCGAATTCATTTTCGATGTTTTATCTTTCCAGAATCGCGAAACTCATTAAGTAAATACGAACCTTCTGTAACGCAGTGTAATCTTACTTCTGGCAGGTTTTGCGCAAAGGAAATCGTTCTCACGATCAGATAGAAGGATATTATGCGAGTTAGAAAATGGAGTATTTACATTATTCCTCCGATCTACGATTATCGTGTGTGGTATCTTACAATGAGAAGAAAGCTTCCATTCTATTTTCTTTATAAGCAAAATAAAATCTAAAATATTAAATAGTATTTGGAATATTTATTTCGCCAAATAATGCCCAGCTCTGCCTGTGTCTAACCCTCAAAATTATAAAATCATTGACAATGATCGTTTTTAGATAATAAAGTATTTTTTACGTCGAATCATATATAAATTTTTGATTAAATTGCAGCAAGTGCAATTGGAAATAATGATTAATGACACGTGGTTCGATGTGCAGAGCCTGCATGGGCATTGTGAACGACCATAAACCCGGCGAGTAGATCAAAAGATTCTTTGGACCGATGATTAATTGGCCCAGTCCGTTTTTCGCCTCGGAGTTGGCGACACTCTGTCGATTGAATAAATAGTGGGGCCGTTGACTTTTTGGTCGACTATATTTCGTCGATCTAATCTGCGATCTCCAATCGAAAAGGCACGATACCGGCCGCTTAGGAAACTTACGGCCGGGCTACCAATGTCACGAGCAAAGGTCTATCGTCGTCGATAACGGGAACTAACGAGAGCTAATCTATCAAGGACGCTCGACAGTGAAAATTTGACCTTGAACGGCCGGGGACTGTTCACTCGAAACCCGAAGGCAGTGGAATACTCTCCTGTACAGGTTCGCTCATGGTGAGCGTTGTAAATGGTGAAAGAGCCTCGCAATTTTACGCGTAGTTTTTCATAGATTTTACTATAAATTTTCCGGGAGATTTTCGTTTTATTTTGCTGATTTGGAATACACTTCAAGAGACTAGCAATAATTATCAATGTAACATAGTTATGTACAAAAATAATTTTATGAAATGTTTTTTCTGATAATCCAGAATCCAGATCATTCAGATTCTGATAATCTATTAATTATTGTTAAATTGCACACATGTATGTATTACACTACATCTAGGTAATTATTACAATAATCAATGAACAGGAATAGTTTATAATTCGATTTATAACAGGATTAAGAACAATTTTTATATGAGTCGCAATTCATATAACATATAATTGTCATTATCGTATAATAAATTTCATGTATTCAGACCTTCTGACTAATTTAAGAGGAAATTATACTATTTATAGGTTAAGGAAGTTTTTATCTCTACGATTCCATTCCCGTTATTCCGTAGTTATGTTTGCTCAGTAATGACGCCGATTGCCAACACCGTTCCCGGATTATATACCGTATCATTAATAGTTCAATGCATTTACTAAACTCGCGATTCTACATAACGCATAAATGAGTCACAGTATAATAATAAAGTTGACGGTAACGTATAATTCTATCTCAATTAATATTTCCTCGATCCCTTTATACGAATAACAATCAATTCATAATACAGTTTTAGACAATGCCTTAGATATGAATTAATAATGTTGATAATAATATATTTAATAAAATATTAATAATATATTAATGACATATTGATGTCATATCAATAAAATATGTATGTTAAAAATGTCATAAAAGAAATGAAAAATCATTCGAATACGTCTGACATGTGAAATGTGTTGTCCTATTCTATTGCAAGAATGAGCCACATGTTCCCAATAATATTTTTGTTACAGAAAAAGATTAAAATGTATGGAACGCGTATAGAGTGCCGGGGACGACTAGCACTCGCAAAACTTTTCTATTCAATGCTGATTCCTGTCCACGTGAAAGTCTCCAAGTAGAAAGAAACGAAATATCGGAGACTCGCCGTGCGTGCGAGAAAGTGTTCGAACTTCTGCAGTGTTTCGTGTCTGTTCGTCGCTTCTTTTCCTATCGAAATACTGAAACAGATTTATCTTGTGAGCCGAAAATAATGATTGTTCTTTTCGGAAACTTTAGCGCGCTGAAACTTCTGTCCAACTACTTTATGCAGTTCGCATACCGTTCATACAACTACATAAAACATTTTCCGAACTAAAGCTTCATTTAACATAAAAGCAACATAACGGACACAAAAGATCGAAATTATTTATCAAGATTTCGTTGCAACAAGATGTACTGATGCTCTCGGCGCACTGGTCCGATCAATTTCTGCTTCAAAGCGATTTTGCAATGTAAATTAAAATTCCGACGTTTGATCTATGTTTAGATCATCTTCAAGAAAATTAATAACTGCGTCTGTGAATTATTAAACAAAAGTTATTAATTTTTGAACAATTAATTAATGCGTTGTAACGACTGCAGTTTAACGGGGGAAGGGGGAGGAGAGGAACTTTTCGAGAAAAAAAGGAAATTAATAATAGAATACCTCCCAGGTTTGTGACGTGCAACTAAAGACAGAAAAATGGGACGAACCACGATTATTTCGAGATCGGAGAATGTCGCCTGAAGTTTAAGGTCAGAGTCAGATTTCGATGTTCTTATCGTGTTTCTAGATATCGCGTTTTATCGTAGCCAAGCTTTGTGTTAATGTAAGCATGGCGCTTTGAGTCTACCCGAAGCTATGTTTGCGCAATGAACACATCATTCTTTACGACGTGACAGCCGGCTCTATATTTGTTGAATATTGAAACGATGTTATTTTACTTAGTTTCGTTCCAGTTACGTACCAGTTTCGTGGATTACCTAAATGGAATAAAAAGATGTAGAAATTTAGTATATGCATTTAAAACAGTATTGCTCATAATGATGAATTAATCGAATTTAATTTATTTGGACCTATACATCTATTCTAAAAGACCAGTTAGACGCCCATATTCAGTTTTAAAAATAATTATCGAGTGCTTCCCTAATAAAAATATAATTACGCTTTTGCAGGAAAATTAGTAGGCGAAATACAAAATGAAACGAACAAAAGGATTAATTAATATTATCATTGTTTTCATTTTACGATTAAGCAAACAATTTTCGCAAGGTTTTATTCGAATAAGATTTGATTTGTACAATTTGAATAGCTTCTGAAAGATGTCAAGCAATTTCTTGAACCACACAAAATTAATTAATGAAATCTAAAAGAACGTTGCGAGGAAAAGAAATGTTCTCAAAGCCATAAAATACAAAGCTCAGCAGAGAACTGAAGTTTGAGCTGACCGTTCACATAGAAAACTTGTTTGCCCGCAAAAATCAGAACTTGCAGCAGGTTTGATGATGATCGTACTTCAAGTCTCTCTTCTGAGGAACCAGGTCGTAGTAGAATGGGTGTAAAGTGAGATGGGGAAGAGTTCTTTCGACGAAACTAAAAGAAGCTGCTCTCGCGGACAAGAGGTTAAATAAGAAGGTACTGAGGTACTGAGGTACTGAGGTAAAAGGGCTCGGTGTTTAGGCATCGAAGTCTCCCGGGGACAAGGACGCAGAACGGCCGAGTCCGACGGCAGCGAGAAAGATGGCGAACGCCAGTCTCGCGCGCTCTGCGATGTGGCCGTAATCAGAAAACCGTACGTACGGTGGTCGAGTGTTAGCAGCAGTCCTTCATAGGACATTGACTTTGAGATATCGTTGGCTGGCTGCGACGACGCTATCTCATTTCGGCTTATCGCACTTGTTTCGCTGTACCTTATCTCTCCGCCGCCTCCTTAAGTCACTTTCTCGCAGGCTGCTTCGTGAAATCGTTATTGCACGTTTGCTACGTCGCGGGCAAAGCGCTCTGAAAATTCTGTAACGGGTTTAATAAGCTGCGGAAACACGAATTACCTTCGGTCTGCTAGAAAGAGAGAGAGCTCGCCTCTTTTTTAAAAATCTTCACCGCACCTTCTCCGCAAGTTCTCCCGGCCACCGGAAGTTTCGTACGCACGCGTGGTTTCACGTAGAGTCATGCTGTAAAGATCGTTCCATGGTTTTGTGATTTCAGAATTATACGATCTAGTGAAATTGAATCTTTGTTCTCCGATACTGTGACCTGACTTTTTCTCCTCACGCTCTGGACGGTATTTTTAGAATGTGTTAGATGGGAAGGTCGTGTTTGTTTTTATTTTACGGCCGATGCTGTGTTGATCATTTTCGCATATCGACTTTCCTCTGCGTCTCTGTTTTAATTTACTGAATTGTTATTCTTACTACGGTTACCAAATGAATGAATCATTGATTTATCATCATTATTCCACATTGTTCTTTGTCTCCTCTCAGACTAGGATTCGCGTATTTCTGTCGAACAGCGGATTTTATGCATTTATGACTGAAATCAGTAAGTGTAATATGAAACAGTCAAAACATTAGATCTGTTGTAATGCAGGTAGAAAATTTTTATTTTGCATCAAGATCCGCTGTCTAATTATAAGGCAATGGGTTAAAACTGAAAAGCACAATTGTAATGAAAAAGTAGTATTATGCTTTTGAATTGAATTTTGAGAATTGTTATTTCTGGAAAAAATGAAAAACTTTATTAACAAAAATTGTTCAGATCAGGGAGATCTCTAACATGGCGATGGTACTTCACTTTTTCCGATCGAATATGCTTGAAACATCGAATATATACATAAAAAAATAAAACAATAATAATGTGGACGTCCGCGTCACACAATATTCAACTGTTTCGCAATTCCGACGTTAAAGAAATACGTCGCGGGTGCGTAGCCTCGCAATTTTTATCTGCCATTGTCGGCGATCGTATCTACGGTTCAACTATTCCCGGCAAGGCAGCAATATTGTGTGCGTCTTTTTTTGTTCGCAGAAGCGCGCCGCGTTTTATATCGGTATCAGGATCGGGCCTCTGCCGCGGTCGTTTACCAGTGTCTACCGAGGCAAAAGTGAATTCGATTGATTAACATTCTAGCGTAAAATTATCACGTAATCGTACCGCGAGTGGTCGGTATATCGGAGCCGATCGGAGCCGGGCGCGAAAACGGTGCAGCAACAACGGCTTCTAATTATAAATCGAACTTCAATAGGCTTATCACAGCGAGGCAGGTGGCCCTTGCCGGACTGTTATTAATAAACATACTCGAACGCTCGGACGATCGGTGAACCGCGAAGCTGTTCGTTGCAACGCGAAAGATCGGTTAATAAACCTTGACACCGATCGACGCGGTTGCTTCGGCGAACGCGAGGAGATCTGAACACGGCGTGGCTCGAAACATTGTTGCAATCGCGATAGAGATCGCTTATGAACATGTTTACCCTGTGTGCGACGCCGTTGCTTTCGAATTAAAGCCTTTCACCGCGTATCAAGTTCTCCGAGAAGTTCCTCCGGCTTTCATCAACGGGGTAGACCAGGTTCGACTGTCTAAAAATATCCTACCTATTCCAACTTTATGGCAAATTGTGCCGCGAACCAATTTTCCAATGTTTCTGGACCCGTTTCAACCCTTAGCATTTTTCATGATATACATACCTGCATTTCACCACCCGTTATAGCATGTAAAAATATTTTCAGCAAAAGTGAATGACGAATTGCAATTAAATTTTGGTTAACTGTATTTTTTTAAGGGTAGCTATGTTAATGTAATTCTTAACATTATTCTGTATTTTCTTTTGAGAAGAAAATATTGGAAAATGGCAGTTATTAAAACGGCCTTTCAACATTTCTTTATACTCAAACTACAAGGAATTATCTAGGATTGTGTGTGCTTTAATTTGTATAAGATATAGTTCCTTCGTAAAATTGATCTAGGATTCCTTTCGTTTCGCGACAGTGACAATAAAATTTCCGATTAAAAACTGTCGATCGTTGATTGAAGAAAAAGAGGAGTATTCGATAATGTACGAGTCTAGTCAGCAGATTCAAGAAAATGGTTCTTGGATGGGAGGTTCGTCGGCATCCTTCATACTCACCTGTTCCTGTTCCCACGGATCGTTACCTTCTTTGCCCTTTTCAAAAAACGCATCGACCGACATTTCCTTCCATAATCGGAACGGGAACTAACGCCGAAAATTCTACAAATTGTTAGGTAATTGAATATTGCTTCAACGCGATTTCACATTTCGAAGTATCCACATAAATTAAATGGAAATTACTTCATACTTTTTAGTTCATCTTTTAGTGCGTTTTTTCGAAGTCGGTTTATTCAGTTTAAATACGCGTGGAAAAATACCTTTTACGTACACCTCCCACGAAGGGGTCTAGTGTGGGGCTCGAGGGAAACATGTCTTCGGTTTCCCCAATACCCACTAAAAAAACCACGCGTCTAGGACTCGGAGCCCTTTTCTCGCTCTCTAATGTCCTTGAGGACAGTCAGTGCCCCGCTTTTTGCATTTCTCCTGACCGCCTCTTTCCCCGGACTCATTCAACTCCTGTTCTTCGCTAAAACTACTCGATTCCACCCTGAAACCGTCCGGCCAATTTCATCCCCGAGATATCGCAGGGCTAATCGAGCGGGTCCGGATCGTGAGAAAACGGCGCGGCGGGCCTCTCGGTTGTTCGTTAGGGTCGTCGGGCGTGCCGAATGTAAACAGAAGTGAACTTGGCAGTGTCGATAATATTTCCGAGAGTGAGGGTCGTCGTGGTTCAAATAGCAGTGGCAGTGGCGGCACCGGAGAGAAAGTACAATCGCGGCCGTCGAGAAAAAAGAGAGCACGACCGTCGAACCAGGCCGAGCTAACTAGGGGGGAAAATGGAAAGAGAAGCAATAAAAACGGAAGAAGAAGAAGGAAGGACGAAAAGAACGGAACGAGCAAGAGGAATCCGAAAGGGTGAAGGAAAAAGGGGTGGGCGGAGGTGGGACAGAAACGATACAAAGAAAAAGAACAGGGAGCCTTCGGTGGCAGCTATCATAAACGGTTAAACAGCATCGACTGATTTACGAGCATGTGATTACGTCGTCGAATTAATCCTGCCGGTCACTCCACTCTCACTCTCCCCTTTCTCCTTTTCCCTTTTTCCTCCGATTCAACCCGACCGTGTCTTCCTCGACCGCCGCATCGCTTTCTTCGACAACATCGCGAACCGATACATACCGAATACTACATGCACCGCAGGTTTAACCATCACTCTGTTTACTGCGATCCTAACGTTAACAGTGTGGGTTACCCTTGGCTCGCCGACAACCCATTTCACCGACACTGTTTTTATCGACACGATTTCACCGACAGTAACTTTCATTTTAACAATAATTCAGCTTTAGAGTATAGGATTTATGTATTTACCAGAAAAAGTCATGGAAACAAATTCGAAAGGCTCAGAAAATAATGCAATCTAACCGATGTTCTATGTCAAAGCATTCGACAACCACAGATATATATTACGTTAAATTTTACATGATATTTTACATGATAAATATTATATATTATGTTAAATGCGAAGACATTACAAGAATCGAATGGTGTCGTTAAATTATTCTTGGCTCATTAAAAGTATTAGAATTGGAAAAGACTGTTGGCGCCTAACATTATTGCGAATACTAATTATTTTCCTCAATCTTACTGCGTATGCGTTGCAATGTTAAATTGTATAACAAACTAGAGGCAAGCTATGAGAAAATAACGTGTTCATTCTTTCTCAATACTAGTCGTGAAATATTTTATGGTTAAATGAAACTTACAGTCCCCGATTAATATGTATATACATATGTGATAGCAGCGATTACTTTATCAGGAGAGATCTTACAGACCAGATTCTTCACACTTCATAAACTACAAATTCAGATATAAATCGCCGCGTGGATGATAATTTTTTTGCGTTCTACATATTCTATTCATTAATATGCAGCGTCGCCTTGAAAGTAGATCCTGATTAACATTGACGTCTGAATATTATGCATCTATACTGATTAATAATCGTGCAACATTGCAAGTAAATGAAAATCGGTGCGATCGACGCGACGACGCGCGCAGTTTGCCGATATTTTATGCGTGCGTCGCGTCGCAAGATAGAAGACAATATCGTTTCGCGATTACTCGGTTTATGATTCATTCATTCATTGCGACAGTAAAGTAGAAATTAATTTTTTATGGTTTCTTGCAATAGAATTGTTTTTATCTATTCCCATTCCCATGAGAACCAGAGCATAGCGGCAAATGTGTCATTATACAATACAGGGTGAGTCTCCTAACGTGACGATCTCAAATAACTCTTAAGTTATTTGCTGTACAAAAAAATGTTCAAACGAATGTTGCATGGTTCCCAGGGGGACATACAGTGCTGCCATCTGATTTTTGTTACTTCGATTTTTTATCAAGATATGAAGATCACCTTCAGTTTTTTAAATAGAAACTTTCAGAAAAATTCTGCTTAAAAAAGTATTGACCTTCATATATCATAAATGTAATGTATACTCACCCTGTATATGTGCCCATAATTATGAAAGTTAATAGTCTAAGTGAAAATTGAAAGAAAGATGAAATTGGAAACAAAAACTGTGTTCACACTTGTTACGAATCAAATTTAAATACCACTAATTTATGAATTGGCTTTGCGTAGTTTTCGAAACTAATTATAATAAATTTCAGAATGAAGTATAATGAAGGAAGAGCACATTCGAAACTTTCTAAAGTATATACTGGAAAGGCGGTTTCACTGCAACGACAGGAAAATTGAACGAATCACGAACAGGGTAATCATGTTAACCATAATTCCCGGACGCTTATTGTCGCCGGTCGGATATTGCCGTGTAAACTGGAGTTTAAGCGCGATCATCACTCGGTAATCAATCTAATCGAGATGTGCTTAGATGACGAAGCCTATCGAAAAATCAATAATACATACCGTAGCCTAACTGTACCGAAAGATATACAAGCGTATTATGATCTGATGATGGAAAAGCTAACTTTAAGATGCCTGTACCTCGAGGAGTAGAGTGATCAAATAAGTCACTGCATACTTTATCAATTAAAATTTTAAGCGTTAATTCTTCAATCAAGATCGAAGTAGATTATTGTTTTGAAATGAGTGTAAATTAGTTATGACAACACGATGAACATTATTCGCGCGAAAGTGTTATATGTTAAAATTCTGGAAAAGCTAATGCTTTTATGGAAATGTTGAATGTACTAGAATTCTAACTAAGATAAACAGGAAATTAATAATTGTGGAAAAACAAAATAATTAAAATGTTTGAACAATGTAGGTAAATAATGTAAATAATTTCAAAAACTATTCGCATCTATACCAATTGTAGATAATTATATATCTACATATTGATTATACCGATTGTAGGTAATTATATATCTTCGACTGTACTGTTTGATGGTACATTTATCAAATGATTAGAAAATGTTATATCAATAGTCGATTCTAACTAATGACACTGGCGAGATACTATTAAAGACTGCCAGCCGTACTGGTGGAGTTGGTGTCACCCGAATATTTCGGTGTTCTCATACGCCCTCTTGAATGTATTCTAGCTGGAG